>VZRZ01002147.1:376099-411377 GCA_013398175.1 Climacteris rufus | reverse complement strand
TCTGCTGCCAGCATTTCTTAACATGGGTAGTAACACAGTTCAATTCGGAAGGGAGAAAACAGCGGTACTAGTGGGCCCTTGGCTGTTGGCCAGGGCTAAACCACTACAGTAACATTCTTCATCCTCCCCTATGCAAATACCACCTCTAGAGTTAAAGAAAACAGTGGCATTGAGAACAGCTTGAAATTGAGGTGTAATGAAGCTACTGGTGCTGTACTGCTAACTTTAAAAAATCAAAACAAGAATAAAAAACCACTTCATCACAAGCCACTGGACAAACATGGTCTTCATAAACCTGTTCTCTTTTCCAGTCAGGAACATTCTTTCATTAAGATGAGTAGTAATTAATTGAAGGAAGAGCTCCAGGACATTTGCTAGTGCTTGCTGTCTCTCAAATGATGGGGAAGAAAAAGTACAGAGCATTATTCTGCACACAGCCAGCAGAACTCATGTTGTATAGCTCCTCTTTCTGATCCCTTACATTGAAGTCTATTGGAGAATAGGCCCACATGGAAGACAGGCCTGATGGAAACCCAGGAAACCTAGGATATAGCAGGAGTTCAAGTATATTAACAACAGACAAAATGTTTGCTCTGGCAGGGGCACTCTACATTTTTTTTTGTCTTACCCACAGGGTTTCTTTTTAAAATGGTTTAGTTTCAGGTCTGACTTCCATGTCTAACAGAAGAATTCTGTTAGAATTCTTCAGCCAGAGAATTCCAGCTCACAAGTTTACAGGTGTTTAGTATTTTTATGTTCATTCACATAAAGCATCCTATGGAGACAGAGTAAAAGGGGAAGAAATTATTCCAAGTAGATTGTCTCTCTGAAGAGCTGCTTTAAGATCTTTGTACTGTGCAGTTCCAGATCTTGTTAACCATCATAGTAGGACACTGCCATGACTAGAACTTTATCCCTAATTTTTTTTTAGCTTTCCAATTAACTGAGGCCACACTGCAGAGGGAAGGATGCTGTTGCTGCTTAGGTCATTCATGACCATATGTAAACATCAGGAAGAAATCAATCCCACTCAAACCCCACTGCCAAGTGTGTTTGTACAGGTGTCACCAATTAGGGCAGTTTGTCCTGCAGAAAACGTCCAGCCTTACATGCTGGAGAAAAGTGACAGGTTGTTTTGGGATGTCACAGGGACGTTTGAAGAGCTGGCTGCAGACAGCCTCAAGGTCAGGAAAAAGAGCTATTTATTTATTGTCTTTGAGAACTGAGCATCCCTGGTGTGTGTTCTTGGTATAGCTGGGGTGGAGTTAATTTCCTGCATAGCAGCCCATACAGTGCTGAGGTTTGGATCTGTGACAATATCTCTGTTTCAAGGTCACATTTCACCCCTTGCCCCTGCTCCACCCGTTTTCCCAGAAACTGCACATTATGGAGCTGTATCTCCTGCCTGTCCTACCCAAGTGAGGGCTTCTCTTCTTAGCATTTCAGAGGAAAGGGATGAAATCAACTCATTTGTGGCAACCTTTTGTAAACAGTGAGGAGGAATGTGTAGCCATATGGAATGTTGTGCTGTGTTAACAGACTGGTGTGAATCCTGTTCTCAGAAGCCAAACCCTCTGTCAAGAAAAAAGCAAAACAAAAGAACTCATCAAACGTGCACCCAGGATTCTCCAGATGACAAAAGCTCAAAATAAGTGGCACTGCTTCACATATGCTGTGTGTAAGCACTGGGACAGTCATCTCAGCATGATAACCCATGTCCATAACTGCTCCAGTTGCACAGGGGGATTTCAGCTGTGGAGAGCTTTCCTGGGGATTTTGATGAGAGACTGGAACTCTCAACCATTAAGCAGCTCTGCTTATCTCAAGGAGTACTACCTCACATGCCATCAGTGATGATTTTAGATAGTATTTTAAGTGTTTTTCCCTTTCCTAGTGCTTACCAAAGGACTAAAAGATGACCATGAAGACCTATAGGGGCACTTGATTTACAGAGAGATTAGGCAGAAAGAATGTATAAATCAAGGAGGAAAATTTTTTCAAGACAGAACAGTCTAAAGTGAAATGCTCACATGAAAGTAGATGCCAATAGTGAACATTTCATTCCAGGAGATGTGGCTTTAAAAGTTTGGAGAGCAGTATGGAGAGTATTTCCAATATTCCCAAACTAGCTGCTGTTGCTACTACTACTACTACTACTACTACTACTACTACTACTACTACTACTACGACTATTATTATTATTATTATTATTATTATTATTATTATTGACTTTTAGGTGAAGATAATCTTAACAGCAGCTATCCAATCTGTTTGAGTCATATCTCATAATAAACAATCTAATGTCACCAAACTCTGCAACTTACATTTATTATCTCTTTTTTTTTTTAATCAACTGTGCTGTTTCCACATTGATCTGCAAATTATTTATAAGACCCACAGATTGTGACCAAAAGCTTTTTAAAACAGATGTATGAGCAAACCACTTATTATGTTAGTTATTTCTGGCAAATACTAAATTATCCTCATACTTATATTTTGTTAATAATTGCATTAGGATTAGAAAGTAAGGGTAACTTCAGTTGCATAAATCCAATTTTCCACCGTTCTGCTGCTGGCTGTGCAATTCCTAACTTTTACCTCTAATAAAGCACTCCCTTTTAGTCAGCAGACAAAAGTGAAATCTTACAACTTTCCATATAAAAATGACAATCTGTTTTACTTTTAAAATTAGGAGAACAGTATCTTGCATTTTTCAAAAGTATGAATAGTATCTAAGACTAAAATTTCAAAGGAAAAAATCTGAACAGAGGCATTTAACAGTTCAGTCTTGTATTATCTAGCTTTTTTACCACCATCCTAAAAGATTGTTCATTCCTCACAGTGTAGAACTGCAGCATCTTAAGGTCATAAACTTGATTGCCTCATAAAGTACTTGTATTTACATGCCCTGAAGATACAAGCGGACATCTTTATTCACAATTCTACACTTATTAGCTGGAGTCACCCCCAATGTACTTTTCAAGACACTCCTGCCACATTTGGCATGAATATAAGGACCCAATTTTATCAACTTTCAAAATTGGAAGCCTGCTTATCTTCATTTTGTGTGACTTGTTTCCTGTAGCTGTGCTTTTTAAAAGTCAGCCTAACAAATCCTTATCAAGGCAGGCAAATGACAGAAAAGTGCATTTTAAGGAACAATACTGCTTTGGCCAGCAAAGAAGAGGGAGTTCAGTGGATCTTAATGTCCCTTTTCTATTTCTGATTCTGAGTGCTGTGAAATTATAATGCAAACATTGAACTGTCCTGAATTAAATGAAGTCAAGATAATTCAAGGACAAAAACTTGTTTGCAGTCAATATAGATATTTGAAATCTTCTCAGCAGTTCTCTAAAAATCTCATTACAAGCTGAAATGGCTATTTCTTCTGGTGCTACTGCAAACTCTGAATTTCTTCATTGTTTCATTATGTATGTTCTGAATACAGAGTCAGGATCTACCAGAGATGAAATACAGAACAATGTAGTGTAAATGATATCCATAAAAAATATTTGGTTAATTTATTCACTAAAAATATAATTCCTGCTTGAAATATTTAAATCTGGATATCACTCCAATCCAGGAACATTACACTCAGGCCTTTGATGAGTTCTATAGAATTACAAGAAGATCATTGCTACTTCAAATTCAAATTCAGTGTTAGAACCTGACACTTAATTTTTTTGAAGAGCATGGGTAAACTAGAATATATCTTCTTCTTTCATCCCTTATCATAGCTACAAATATCCCACTAAGAAGAAATGTACCAAAGGTATGCTTTGAAATAAATTGTTTGGTTTCATATTATGTGTTAAAAAAAAACCTAACCCAAAAAAATGCCTGGTAAGTAATTGAAAGTTTTGCATTACAAAATTGCATTACGCAGTTTTGTGTTACAAAATAAACTTGTTTCACCTTTTATAAACAGCAGAATAACCTTAAAACTAAAAAGGTGACTAATGTTCTGTCTACCATGCATGCATTCAGAACTTGCTATGACTGATGTGCTCAGGGAGGGATTTTATATGTTTCTTTGGGCTGTATTGCTTAAGGCAGAGCTGTCATTCAGTTGGGAAACATAGCTGTGACTTGAGAGCTCAGTGGAAGAGAGTGGGGAACCTTCTGCCCTGTAGAAGATTGGCCTTTGCATATCAGCTTAAACTAAGCTCCTAATGTAGTAATTATTGCAAATTGTGTGACATTATTAATATAAATGTTCTGCAAAGATAATGGACAGACCTGTTTATCTGCCATAGTAATTAAAAAGCTCTAATAAAATAATATTGAGATATGTTTCAATGCTTTGTATGATGGAGCTTCTCACAGAAGAGCTTTTTTTTTTTACAGCTTTAACTTCAACTTGCTGCTCATTTTTGAAAGCTAATGCCATGCTAAATTTTAATATTATGGCTAGTGCACATTTCTATGCTGCATTAATTATACATTTGCAACTCCACAGAAGACACCCACAAAGAAGGAAAATACAGGACATATCATCTGCAATTGGAGTGTTTTCATCTGCAATGAAAACAGTGCCTATCACCCCAGCAGCATTTTCATTAGATATAACTATTCTTGTCCAGCATTTGTACACATTAAATAATCATCATGCTTCCTTAGCTCTCCTCCTTCCCTGGAGAAGCCCATGGATCTAACTGACACTCTTGTAACACTGACCACTTCTGTGGAATACTAAACAAAGATTTAAATAATTTCTTTCCCCTGGCATCCTAATTAGGACAATATGAAGTTCTACACTCTGAAGTCATAAAGTCAGTGAAGAAAGAGAGCAAAGTCTGCTACATCCACATCAACAATTACTTACTCTTTTTTTCCCCACAAAACTTTTTCACTATGCATCAGTTAGTGCAAAATCCTGCCACAGCCAAATTTGTGCAAAGATCTCCATCATCAGACAGGAAGATTCTTTTTGTTGTTAACACATAGCTGTTTGGATACCCAATCTCCTTTACATAGGAGACTCCTGTTGCTAGAAAGCCTGGAAGCTTTAATTTTACTTGACTGGTTCATGAGTGGAGTGGTGGCAGGGAAAAGGAAAAGGCATTAGGATACACAGGGAGGGGGAAAAAAATATAATCTCAATGTCAGCAAGAACAAACTATTGATACAACTGATTTTAAATCTTCTTCCTAGGAGGGAGACTAACAGAAAACAGTTGAGATTTTCACCTTGAAGAATGCTATTGAACTGGAAAGAATATTACAACACTAGAAAAATAATGCAGATTGTACTTTGCTGATGTGGAAATATGCAATAACAAAAATTAATGTGTGTTCCTGTTGAAACACATTATTTTTTTTCTTTGCTTGCAAAATATTGCCTAGCTGAAGACACCAGAGTTATGGAGAGAAAGGACATTTTAAAGAAAATGGTACTTGACAAGGGACCACTTACAAGATAGTCTACTGCCCTAATTCCTAGTGTGACTCTATGCACGCACACACAGTTTGCCATCCCCAGTTTTTATTTTGAAATTAATGCTAACAACCCTCTGTTCCCCATGAATCAAATCTGCTCTTTGGATCAGGCTGGAAATACAGAATACTGACTGAAGAACTCAAATATTTCTATGAAACTTATGTATGATCTTGCCATGAGCTCACAAAAGACACCAGAATTCAGATAAAATACTGAATCCCCCTTCGACACCAGGTTCCAGATACAACTTTGCTCTTAACCAAGTTCACTTTTTTGTAGCTGCATTTTTTTTCCCCAGTGAGCTGTTGCGTGGTGCTTAATTTCCAGCTGCACTTAATCCATGACAGTTGTGCAGGTTGGTCTACAGTCCATTGTAAGATAAAAACATTCTTGAGTTTCTACTGCCATTCACCTCTCATAATGCTGATTACTGCATGGAAGGCACTTTTGCAAAATCCAATTGGTGTAAAGATTCAATGGTAACTTACCATATCCAACTTGCATTCCTTCTCCCAATGCTCCATCTCCATGTAATCTCACTGCAGTTCATCCTCAAGATAAATAAACACAATACACACATAAACCCAGAATCTACAGCTGAAAATTCTGCTAATTTTGTATGGGTTCTCTATTTCAGAGTAGCCTTGCACTCTTTATGTATTTACCCAGAGATATATTTTACCTGCTGAATGTGTTCTCTACATCTTCAGCATTAGAAGACTGATCACATTAGATACAATGCACGCACTGCCTTCTTCTTTGTCATTGTTCTGTCAGCAGATAACAGTGAACAGTAGCTGAGACATCCTCAAAAGCTTCCTTCTGTTAAGTGCTGATGAAGTGCTGACCTCATTTTTTTCCCACAGAAATGTGGTAAATAAGAAATAGAAGTAACAGGAATTGAATATGGATAAGCTGAAAGTATTCCATATATATATATATATATTCCATATATATATATATATATTCCATATATATATATTCCATATATATTCCATGATATGATTAAACTCAGTATATTTAAAAGGAAATGATGCAGGTCTCATCAGCTTTGATTTTGAGACGGAGGAGCAACTTCCATCTGCATATCTGGAGAAGTTCATTAGCTGTACCACAGAGTTATGCACACAAGTCCCTGTGCTCAGACTTGAAAGGCCTGGATAACTGACCTGTTGAAATATGTACACTAATGTGTATGCAATGGAAGACACATCTGTTGTTGTGCTGGATGCATGGTTGTTCTCCCCTTTGAAAGCCACCACGGTGCACTTCACATTCAGTGCCTGACTTCAGTGCTCTGGCCTGTGCTTAGTTTTATGTGTGGACTCCTACTCAAGCCCTTGGGGAGCTTTGGAGGGGAACATGTGAACAGAATCATCGGACAGTGACTTCAAGGACAAGCAGCACCTTTAGGTGCCAATAGAATGAGGTTTACTACCAGTGTGATAAAGGACTGACAAATTGCTCACAAGGATTAAAAACGCAAAAACAAGAGGAAAATAAAAGTGAGTCTAAACGATAAAACATAGATTATTTTCAGACTATTAAATTTCACAAAATAAAATATTTGCGTCCTGACTGCTCTGCATTTGGAACCCAGGATAAATGAATTTAAAAAGTAAGGGACAATGACACAGAGCAAAATTTCCCTCTTTTGGGCTTCCATTGTACAAAATGAACTCAGTGTTCCAATTGCATTTGAAAGATTCAGGGCTTTCCTTTTCTCCAGAACATCCGGGACAGGTGTCTTGGTTTAAGAAACACATAATTATTGCCAATTTTAGTGAAACACATTTTACTTCCAAACCCCATTAGCAAGAGAAAGGAGGTAGATTCTCAGAGAACAGGTTTGTGATGGAAAATTAAAAGAACAGAATTTTGTAGGGGCAGGAGAGAGAAAGACAATTCATAAGGAGTAGTCCAAGAGTAGCTCCACTGAAGATACCTTCTTGAGATTAATGAATTTGTTGTACATGCCCATAATTATTTCCATTCACATGGAACAGGTCCAGGTGCTTTCAGCATCCACAAATGAGAAGCAGAAGGAATCAGAAGAGAAAACAACTGTATTTTGCTATGTCCAACAGTTAAAATCACTGGATAGCAAATAAATTACGCTAAGCACAATTAAACACAAAATTAACAGTAATCATTTGTAACATAACACAACAAGACAGCTGAGATAAATGAGAAAGGGCTTTCATTGCATCATGTTGAGGAACTGAATGATATGTTGCCAAGATACATGTTTACAGAAATATGAACCTGGGGTCAAATAACTGGTTGGCTGCTAGCGGTGTGTGTATTCATCTACGCCTTGTTTGTGGCTGTTCCTAATCCCTTCTCCTCATTTTGTGTGTGAGAAACTACTCTTGTAATAGCTACTATTTTAGCACGACTAGGGGCAGGAATGCTGGTTCAAAACTGGTCTCATGTGGCTGATATTTGGTTATTAGTGTATGTATTAGACTTGCCCCATGCCAGGTAAGAGATGGTACAGCAGCTGCCACTCCTCTTTAAATCTCTGTGATCTTTAGAGCTCTGGTGCTGACAGCAAAACAAAGCAAACTCAGCCAGGATGTGCCTGCACAGCACCTCATGGGCAGGTGCAAGCTTGGGCCACATGTGCTCCAGAGCATTGTGCAAAGGGCTATAGTCCAAAAGCCACAGGTCAAATTAAAGTAGAGCATGGGCTGGGCTGATATATCCAAACCTTGGATCGTCAACAGGTCTTAAAACTTGGGCTGGCAAGGACAGTAATACAGGCACTCAGCTTTGGTGAGCCCAAAGTGCAAGTACAGCAAAGACACATAAGCCTGAGAGGCACCATTTAGACTTTCTCACAGTTACAGCTCTGTTAGCTTTCCAAGGTTCAGGTGCATGCACTTGTGAACAACAACAACAAAAAATCTCCTTCATCTGTTGCTATAACAACTCTCTTGCTTTTCTACTCAGCAACAGCCTTGGCCCAGACTTTATTCTTGTTATTTCTTTTGTTGCATTCTATGCTGTCTTTCAAACATATTTCAGCTGGGAAAACTATCAGCTTTCACTGGACAACTACAAACATGGAAGAAGACCAGAGCATGCCCCAGCACCCTTGGAAAAATTGGGCCCCGGATTACATGGTATGGTGGGGATAATTGCACAAAAATACGGCAGAGCTGGATTACTGCTATAGTGTGCATCCAATACTAGGAGTTGAAAAGTGCTCTTGGGAACTACAACAAGCAGACATTGAGTCTGTGCCAGAAAGATGATATGGGTAACCTCTAACATCAATGTGTTTCAAAGCTAGTTGGTGTGATACTTCTGCTTTGCCTGCTTAAGGTGCAGTCATTCCTGCTCAATGCAAGAGAAAACCCATCAACTTTCAGGACAAAGCTCTTGAACATTATCCTCTGGGTTAGGAAGAGACAGGGAATCTGAAACCAATTACAGCCATACCAGGTCCACTCCCTGCAGCCTGTGGGATGTTTCTCTGAGGATGAAACAACATGCAGAGGAACCACCTTCAAGCTTTCTTGCTTCCTTGAGTCTCTACCAAGGAGCTGCTTTTCCCATAGAAGATGAAGGACTGAAGGACTCTTCATGATGTCTTTCAGCAGCATTTTACCCCTGTGTCAGAGACACAGAAGTGTGCTGTCTCTATCCACACACACCTATGCCACAGGCTTTCCACAATCTTTGAATGATGGGCCAAGTTTAAAAATGGATTTCTAGCTCCTCATGTGAAAAGACAGGCAGAAAATTTACATAGTAGATGACTGGATAGAACAGCAGATCTGAAGGAGAGGAGACAAGTAAGGCCACAATAAAATTTTCCTTAAGGATGGGGATATAACCCTTGCCTATAGATTTCACTGGAAACCCTCTTTTAAAATAAGGAAGCCTAAATCTATTTGGTTTTTCCCTCCTCTCTTTTCTCCTAAAGAGTAGCTGACAGGTGGAGACTAAGCCAAGAGAACAGTCTCTGCATTAATTGTTAATGGAGACAAATGCCAGGTGTACATGTCAACTGCAATTTTTCATTCCTTGCTGGTAGCACAAGGTTCTATAGGGTAATGCCAAAATGTTAGCGTAGAAAATTCACTCATGGCTCCCCCAGTCCTTTTGTGACTTTTCTAAAAAGCTTTTTGTTTTCAAAAAGCAATTTCGCTCTGGTATTTCCATTACTCCTTGTAGCTTTGTCACAGTTGATCTTCATTAAAACTGGAGACACTATACTATAAGGCACAATTTTGGAGTAAAGGTAATTGTTCTGTAGTCTGATCCATTGCTAGTGCCAGCATGCACAATGTTGTGCACTCACACATGCTGTGTAGTGTTAGACATCGACACAAACAGCAGTGTATTTCCCAGTTTGTTTGATTTAGGAATTACAGTGAAATCATCTGCTAGAAGAATTTTTCTGCAAATGCAGAGTCACACACAGAACCTTCAATTTGCAGACAGGAGAACCTGGAAATCTTTCAGGTTTTAGCAGGAAGACAAGACCAGTGTTTCATTCTGTTGACTTTTTCAAGAGCTTGCTTTGCTGGAATGATCCTTTTACTTTTATTTTTTTCTGTGAGTCAATATGATTCCACATTTGTGGAGTGAAGGAGACCCTAAAGTCACAGGCATTTCTACTTCAGACATCAAATAGTGTGTTGCACTTAGAGCGTCTGCAACTGTGTAAATCTGAATAGTTTTCTGTGATTCTCCAATTTTGTATGTTGACCAACATCCCAACTAAGGAAAGACGGAGCAATTTAAGAGCACCGAAGTTCTCTCAACAGTTGTCTTTTGGCATTATAACTCCTTCTGCACAAAACCCTCAGCTGTGGTTTCCCTCAGCTGTAAGACTGCCTGTCTGAAACCCACTGAGTGTCATTCTAAAGTGGCTGATTTACAGAGTATCTGTTCGAAATCAACAACCAGTAATGGCAGGCATGTGCTCCTTTAATGGGTATTATTTGCCTGCGGTGTGTCTGTCCATTTAGCAGTTGATTATAAAATGCAATGTTCAATGGCCTGAGACATTTCACAGTGAAATGTACCTGCTGAGAGGCTGAGAGCGAGGGAGCCAGGGAAGGGTATTATGCCCTTAATAAGTTTAATAGAGGTGGTCATGTTCAGAAGATAGCACCTGATCTGTCAAAAGTTGCTTTAGTCTTTCTAAAGGGATTGGTGTTCAGTAATTATTTCCTGGAAAAAGGGCTAGATTCTTTCTTTATTGCATTAGTGTAGAGTTAATGGGGAAGGAAGGGAGAGGCAGATTTGAATATGAGTGGAAACCCAAGAGACTCCAAGGAAATAGGTACAAAGTGTGATGCAATTGACTTGGTAGGTCCTGCATCTACTGGTACTCTGAGCACAGGAAAATAATGCCTTCCCAAGAATTTGAGCAAAAAGCCCCTGTGTGAACAGGCTGGCTAATACAGAAGAGGATATTTTGGTTTTGGTTTGTTCAGACTAACAGAACAACTTCCTTTTTTACTATATATGCATCTTTGGCAATATTTTAAATGATGCTCTCTATTCTGAACATAAACAAACTTCTCACCCATCTGAGCTTGATCTGACTTAAGGATAACTCCTGGGTTTTTATTTAACGAGATGTTCCTTATAGCATTGTGATGATCCTTCAAATGGGAATATCTGAACACTAGTAAACAAACCCTTTCTTGAGGGCCTCCAATGGATATCTAAGTGTGTATATCTCCCATGACCTTGTACAGGCTGCTCTTTGCACAGATTTTCCCATATTCTCGTTGGGGGCAGAGAGAAGAACAAGTATTGAGAATTCTGGTAGAGATCGATCTAGCAAAGGTTATTATTAACAGATCATGTGCAATGACTATGGAGAAGGAATGTCAGGGAAATGTTGATTCTTCATCCAGCTTTGCCTTTAGTAAAATAACTGGCCCTGCAACCTAATATGTTAACTCTTTTAGCCCTATTTACTACTGAAAACTAGTCAGGCAAGGAATACTATAATTGTGGACGTTCTAGGCAACATTCAGATACAAAACGTTTTGGCAGAAAACTTGTCACAGTTGTGTACCAAACAGAAATGACACGTCAGTAACACACACAGTAAAAAAGCAAACTAAACCACACAGGTTTTAGTAAACCATCTCAGCTTCTGAGAAGCAATCACTCCCACCTATGTATCTTCTTTTAAAGTCCAGACATTTAGAATGATCTGCTAATAAACCTTGAGTTGAAGAAGCATGTGTGCATGACAAAGAGGAAGGAAAGGAGAGATAAGCTTGTATTACAACTTCATAGGAGTGAAAAAGAACTATGATCTTCAGTAACATTGTCTTAGTTTTGTAAAAATACATACTTATAAAACTAATTAAGCAATGAGGCAGGCTAGGATTTTATGCCAGCATCTTGCCTTTGACTAACACAATTTCAATTTATCTCAAATTGCAGTTGTCTATGGCAAGAGATTAATTTAACTCTAGTGTTGATGTAATAGATTGAGCTGACCAAATCAAACTCACACTCAAAGTGCATAATTCCTTATGTGTGCATGTTTGATGAACAAGGACAGCTTAGTAACCAGTCTGAATAGCAATAATTGCATCTTGCCTGCAGACATCTCATTGTCTCTGAAGTATTGCAGACTTGAAATTTTCTGCTTTGTTCATCAGAATTCAGAATGGTTACCAAGTATCATACAAGAATTACAGATACAGTCCATAAATGACAGGTCAATTAAGAAGGCAGCACAAGTTCCTAGAAATGCTGGAGAGCAAGGGTTGGACAGAATACATTACAAAGAAATTGAGAAAGTGACTTGATTTTTGAAACAGAAAATCAGAACAGAGAATGAGAAGTAAGAAAGTGCAGAAAAATGAAGACAGAACTTTAATGCCCTCAGTGAATACTTACTTCCTACTGGAGCTGAAAACCTGACAAATGTAGAAAAGAAAGAATTAAAAAAAAAAAAAAAGAAAGCCGTGAGGAAATATATAAGTTGGTAGTGACATCTAAAAGTTAAGCATCCTCTGGTTTTGTTAAGTAAGGGAGCATTTATTAGGTTACTGTGGTGGGACCATAGAGAAGCAGCACAGGGCTATGAAAAAGCTACTGAACAGATTGAAACAAACTTCACAGATGGATCTAGAGATCACTTGGCATGCAGATGGCAGCTTCAGCAAAATGTGGTACACTGGCTGCAGAAATCAACCATTGCCCTCCCACCACAGAGGTATGCATTATTGCTATCACTTTTTTCATCACTGGTACCAAAAGAGGCAAGGTAATTCAATTACTGAGTTCAGACTGGGCCAAAGAAAAAGATATCCAGACTCACAGTTTGTGCTGAGTGAAGTGTTTCTGGCAAATAAAATCTTCTGGAATATGCAGTTTTGAGCAGACCAAAACATGGCATGAGTTTAACTAAATTTGAAAGAGTATTTTTGAAATAAGGTAACTGGGGGCCAAAACATAAATTTTTTTTTAAAAGTACATTTAAAATTATTGTTTTGACTTAAGTGTTATGACTGGCAAATTTGTATTTAAAAATCACATTTTCCAGTTTTATTGTATTAGGTCAAATAATATTATTGGAAAATAGGATAAATAATATTAACCATAGAACTTTAACAGAAAGCAAAACACTTGGTTCCTAGTCAAACAATATGTTTGGACTTGTTTTAAGAATCCAGCCTTAGCTTTCTTTGCAAATGCAAAGCAAATTTAGTTGTGAAATACAGTGATTGAAAATAATGAAAACAAAACAAACTGGAATGAACTTCAGAGTTGCAGCTCTTGTGTTGCTCTGAGTGAGGAAAGGCAGACTACAGAGTTGCAACAGCCCCTGGGAAAATTCTGCAAGCCGGATTAAGGAAGCTGCTTATGTGCCTCTCCAAAATTGAGGTACAGGGATAACATTTGGTGTACAGCTTTGCTCTCTGCACCTTCAGCCTGAGGAAGGAACCAGCATCTTCAGAGACAACCAAGTTCTGCTCCTGGCTTGAACAGCAAGTAACTTATCTGACACACTCCGTGAGGACACTTGCTCTGAATGTGGATTCATAAAATAAAAATTACATAAAATAAAAAACTGTTTCAACTTGTCCATCCTGTAGGACCAATAGTGGTCCAAAGACACAGGTCAATATTGGTAAAAATCAATGGACAGAGGATGGGCTATCTCAGAATTACAGGTTTGCCATTTTTCACTATTCAGTCTATAAAATGGAAATAAATCAATCGAGTTTTGTCAAAGTAAACATGCAGTATTGATTTCAAGGCACTCAAAGGCACTATAGTAACTACTTAAGGCTCTATAATAACCACAGTATGTATAATAACCATATGAATAAAGGTACCAAGTTGGCCAGAGTAGGCCTATTCAGATAAATGAAAGAAAAGGAATTATTTTAACGTGGGCATAACTAATGCACTGTTGAATTATTAACCTGTATGAGTGTGCCAAAATGATTAGTTCATTATTAAGGTTTCCATCTTTGCAAAACTGTATAAAATACTTCAATAAAATAATTTTGTACTTTCCATCTAACTTATTAAAGAATAGGTAATAACAGTAGTTATGCAGTAATGAAAGAGTAATCAGGTATGCTCACAAAGTCTGGGAAAAAGGAATACTGCTCCAGGTGTGACATCTTATTGCAAGCATAGTTTTCCAAGGAAGAGAACAGGAAGAGCCTGATAGAAAATGTTTGCAAACCTAGACTGGAAGTACCTCTACTAGCCTCGATTATACCATCTATACACAATAATACTGTTGCATTAAAGTATCACAAACTCTTATTTAGGAATATAAACTTTGACTAAATAATCCTATTTCTGGCAAAAGGCAGACCAAGAATGGTATACTGTTACAATAAATAAATATAATAACAAGATTAAAACATCCAAAGCAATGCAACACCTTTGAGATGGTTTAATTAAACTGGATCAAACTGGGATTAATTTGTTTCCTGTCATCAGCTCAGGTAGGAGCTCTGAAGAAAGACAATATGTCAGACCTAATTGTGCTTTATTGCTAATGTGAAAATGGCAATAGACTCTCTAGGGGTCACCAGCATAGTAAAACAACTTTTTAATTACTTCAGTAGTCTCATTTCACCATTGCTTGGGGGAATACCCTGACACAGCTCCTTGGTCATTGTTTCAGTACAGTGCCTGTCCCACATGGCAGTGACAGAACCACACTGAAGTATCTGCCCTTGGGGTTCCATGTGTCCCTCTGAAACACCCCACAGTGGCTGCTGTCAAAGAGAAGACATTAGTTAAAAGTGAGCACACCTTCTTGAATGATAGCACAGGACAAGAAGATTCTTAGGGAGAAGAAAAGAAGAAATACAGCAATTGTCATCCCACCTTCCAGGCAGCTAACTCCTAAAGGGGTGTTGGTGGAGAAAAGGTATCCAGACCTTCCACTAACTGGCACCCAACTGCAAGGACTTTTTACTGGGATAGGTAGTGATAGGACAAGTGGGAATGACTTCAAATTGAAAGAGAGGATGTTTATATTAGATATGAGGAAGAATTTTTTTTTTCTGTGAGGGTGGTGAAGCACTGGAGCCCATCCCTGGGAGTGTTCAAAGCCACACTGGATGGGACCCTGAGCAACCTGATCTGGTGGAAGTTGTCCCCACCCCTGGCATTTTTTCAGGTGTAAGGAGTCAAGTTTAATGGAACAGATGCAGGGTGAGTAGGGGACCTAGCAGAATGAGAAAATTCCAGGTTTGTTATGCATGGTTGCAACTGCAAGATCATTTCAGGGGGCTGAGAAGTCCTTATTCTTATCAAAATATTTCCAGAGTGGGGACAGCATGCCAGGGGCAGATCTTACATCTGGGGCAGCAGTGTGTGCCCTAGGACTCCCCTACCCACCTGTGATGTACTGTCACAGTGAAGTTGATTGATTTAGGTTTTAAAAACAACATGGAATTTCAGATATGAGTCAATAAAAACTTAGTATACACTTGAGGATTTGAACACAGCAGCAGTAGCACTTAGGTACAGCTATCTTGCCGATGAAAGGGAGATGTCAATAGAGTTAGCCAGAGTAAATCCCATTTAACAAGATACATTACACTATCTGCTAGAGTGCAGACAAAAGCAAACATACATCTGACCTAAAAGATTCTTTCCAATCTCAAAAGTTCATCCTGTGGGACTCAGCATGGCACACTCAAAGGCATAGAAGTGCTGAATGAAATATTTCTCAGATTCAGCTCTGTTATAGACTCGACACAGATTTAGTATCCCCATTTTACACAAAAGAGCACTTTCCACAGCCATGCCACCTTTGATCTCCACAGTCCTGGAGATCTTTAAGGATCTCCAAAATGCCTTCCAAAGGCAAGCCTAGAGCTAACAGTTTAAACTACTGGTCACTAGAAGACATGGATTCGATGGAGATTTTGATTGCATGGCACAGTATAATTTCCCTTCCACTAACCTTTGCACATTCCACAGACTAGAAAATATTCTGCTTTCTTTCTTTTAGCAAGGTAACTGCCTTGTCAACTGTGTCTACTCTGCACATACTATGTTTTCCTTCAGAAAACGAATTCTGTTTCAGACCTGAGGAAGGCTGGTGCACCTGAAAATAGATCTTTAAATAAAAGATGTTATCTCCATGTGCACGTCTGGTTCTACCTGTTGTCTTTAGAAAACTGTTGCTAAAAAAACCACATCTCCTCTACAAATATTTCTGAAGTAATCAGGTTAAGAGAATAAAGTAAAGCACCCCAAGTTAAAGAAAATATGAGACATCTTGAGACCCTATTCAACTAAACAGCAAAGTGGATCAACATGGAGTGGTGGAATCATAAATAGTCAATATGGAGAACACTCAACATGGCCTAAACTCTGTGGCTGCTCTACCTGCTGATCCAGGAAAGCCAGACTCCTCCTTAGGCTCTGTGTCACATCAGATAACATTTTGTGGTTGTCTTGGAAGACTTGGGGCAAGCTGAAGGGCACTCAATGTTAAGAAAATGCAATCTGATCTAAGAAATCTGAATGTGGGGAAGGGCTCCTTCATGCTCCCCCTTGCTTGGACTCAGAAAAAAACCCCTCAAACTGGGCCTCAAACTGGGAATATCCCTTCCCTTCTCAATTCCAAAGACAGCCATGATGTAAAGGACTGATGCTCCCAGGTACTGCTCCAGTAGGATCTGGTTCTTGGGCTACACATTCCCCTCTTTGATGACCTAGTTGGAAGAAAAATGATGAAAATAAATAAGATAATAAAAGTGAATTCAGAAAATAATATTATCTGCTAGAGTACAGTCAAAAGAAAACATACATCTAACCTAAAAATCCTTCCCAATCTCAAAAGTTCCTCCTGTGGGTCACAGAGCTTGCAAGATCTGTGCATTTTTTTTTTTTAAGAACACTGGTACTTATTTTTCGTCTTAGTAATTGTTTCAGCTAATGAGTAATAAAAAAATATTCCATATAACTTCATTGACAGGATTAATGACTTTCACTACAGTCATCATGAACTTTTGTTGTATTTTTGGTCTTTCAAAACAAATGAACATTTGCAAATATAACACAAATGGAATAATAAACAATAATCCCATACATTGTTTCCTGATGGAGAGTACCCTTTCATACATAGGTGTGTTACAGTTTACTACTTGAAAAATAACACATCTCTCATAATATACTATGACATGTGTAGGATAAAATAAAACTTTGAGCCAACCTTGATCATATTTCCAGAATTCAAAGCATTAGACTTACCAGTGAAAGACATTTCCCTTTTTAAACTTGTTAAATGTACTAAGTCTATCCTTTGCTGCAAGTATTACTTTTGCTGTGCCATTTTTTTTGTATCCTTCAGAAGTTATTCACAGAAGGTGGACACCAGAAGCAATGTGTGTGTTAAATTACAATTTATGAATGCAGGAAGCCAGCTTTTAGATTACCTGGCCAGCACAGTCAAGTGGAAAACTTAAAAGTGTTTAGCACTCCATTTTGAGATCAGACGAATAGTTATTTTTAAAGACAGCAGTTACTTATGGACATTATAAACTTTTTTTTTTTAAGATTGTTTTGAAATCCATAGACTTAAAAGCAAAGTTACATCCAGTGATTATAAGCTATTCTTTTCTAGATTAGTAAAAACACCAAACTACATATAAAGTGTTTTTTAAAAATTATATAACTATGGTTTTTGTACTCCTAAAGAGAGTCAGGAGGAACTAACTGGCAGAGTTATTGACCATCCTATTTAAGAGAACAAGAAAGTGAAAGAGAAAATCTTGTATTGGTCAGAATCAATCTACCAAAGCTTTGAGAAGGGGCCATTTACAAAGAAATAAATAGGGCTTTGATACTCCGTGGCTATGAATCCATCTCACAGAACATCATGGGCTCATGGACTCCATAAGATAAAAAAATTACCTTTCTTCTTCACCAGTCATGGTGTAAATAAAAGGCCAGGTGCTTTGTTAATATGAGTGCCATGTTCATTTGCAATGAAGGAAAGCCTTGCCTCTGCTGTTGCCTCAGAGTTACAGCCAGTGACCGAGAGGCTGGTCTGCATGACACTTGCCTGTCCTCTGTGCTGCCTGAGAGCAGTTCCCCACAAACTAAAGCAGTGCTTGGAAAGTTAGGAGATAAGAACAAATATCACAGTTTTTAATAGAGCGTTGTTCCTTGGCAAAAAACCAAAACAACATTAAATTCAGTTCTAAAGTTCATTAAGAAATTTTATCAAGGAATTTCTGTGCCCTGAAAAGATCCTAAAATCTTAGGAGCATCTGGGAAATCAGTTGGAAATACAACTTATTTAAACATCAAGGTACAGTCAGAAGTGACTGTAAGTCAGCACAACAGCACAAGCCTAGTCCCCTGTGTCAGAACATCCACACAAAATTACAAGGTGTGTAACTTATTTGTTATCTGTCACACATTTTACCTCACAGATGTATCTACTTATCATTCATTACATGAAGGAATCAAACTGAAGGGAATAATCTCTTTACTTAGCATACTAGATGTCAGCTGAAAAAAACCCCTTGTCTGTCCATCCATTAGTAGTGTAGGAGTGAGATGCATAATTGATCTGACTTTTCTTTCACATTGTTGAAAAATAGAAAATAACCCTGTTGCCATGAACAAACTACTCAGCTTCTCAGATTTTAATGACAGACACTGATGCAGTTGTCATCTTTCTTGCTCATGGTGGCCTAAGGTGAACTCGAATTTTAAAGCCAAATCAGTCCAAGGCTCAGGGTGGCACAGACAGGAAGGCTGGTTACGCCCATGCAAACCAAGAAGCATAATCTTGGCACAACACCACCAAAACCTTGGGATAATTGATACTACAGGCTCACTGCTCATAAACTGAATGTAACACTCCAGCTTTGTGCTGACAGCTCTGCGAAAAAAATACTTCCTCAGTGGGGAGTGATTGGACTCAGCTGAATGCATTCTTTAATTTCTTGCAAGAAAATCACCACATCCTTCATCTCCTGGCTTAGTGGGTGCCCATGTAGGGTGTGTGTAGAGAAGAGAAAAGAAGAGAAAGAACTCTGGAAAGTGGTGCACCATCCATACACCTGTGACTCCAGTATTCAGGGCCAGGCAAATGTGTTGGCTGGGCAGACTTAAACACCCACAGTTTTCGTTCCCCCCTTGCTGATATTTGCTGCCTCCCTAGCACAGAGAGAGAGCAGGAAGGAGCCTGTGCCAAACCATGGACATTAAAGGATGGACATTAAAGTGATTGCACAGACACACAACTGATTTTAATGTCAAGCTGCCACCACTAACACAGCCCCAGCCTCACAGTTTGAAAGAGAAGAGCTGCAGTTTAACATCAGCAGGTGCTATCAGGCCTTTCAGAAAACCCTTCCTAGTATCACTCCTCTTCAGTAAATGAACTGCGTGCTTCTAGAACAGGGTGCAGTATAAACCCAAAACCAATCATCAAACCTTATCTGCTACTGAGGGTGCAAGGACAGGATCTCAGTTAGAACCCATAAAGCACTAAGCCCTCGAAGATTGCTTCTTTTTCTAGGAGCAAAAGCTTATATACATAGATCATTATCTGGTCTCAGAAGCAGACATCTTAGCACTCTCTTTTAAACCTGTTTTCCCTCCTAAGAGCTTTTCTAGGACTGAGAGAACAACAAAGGAATATCCATACTGTGCTTTTATTTCAACCTTGTCTTTGACCCTGCAAACTGTGGAAAAATCTTGGACAGGTACTGCCACCCTTCCCTAAAGCATAAATGAAAATCACTTCACTTACTTTCTTACTTCGGATTGGACTGCAATGAGAAGGAAAACAGAATTTGTGCCCACTTTTGCCACAGTTTCTAAGCATTCACTTAACATGTAAGAATGATTGACACAAATCTAGGGAGGTGGTAAGGTAGCTCAGTTTTTGGGGCACTGTAAAGGACATATGGCTGCCTAGTCCCAGAAGCAGTTGTTTAACTTCATTCAAATAAGAGGAAAAGATGTCGTTAAAGCAGCACCAGTCCAGCCACAGAAAACATGTCAGTCCCACAACATTACATATGCAGGAACTTTAAGCACAAAAGAACACATTTTTCTAATATGTGTGTGTGTGTGCATACATATCCCTGCCTGTGTGTATATAAATATGTACACATATACACACAAACGTATATACAGGCTTGAGGCCAGACAATAAATAAAAGGGGCTAGCAGTATTCACATGCAAGGGAAAAAAATGCGATTAGATTTAACAAAAGGTTGCTGGAATGATGGGAAGATTAAAATGAATGGCTCACTAACACTATATAATGAGAGGGAAGGGTCTTTGTCTTTTACCTGTTGCAGCATCCTGGTTACTCCTAACTCCCTGCCACAAGGAGGAGGTTGTTTTTGCAGTTGCCATGCTCTGTTGTGTGCCAGGGAATGAGCTATGTGACCTCACTCCCGCAGCCCTTTGGCATATCATCCCCTCGTTCTTGAAATGTGTCAAGGAAACACATTCCAGCTTCTGGGATGCCCAGATTCATCTGGGACTGCTGACACCATGGTGGGTTTGTTTGAAACCCTAATTTATTTAAATCTATTGTTTTGAAGAAAATAGGGGGCCCTGGTGCCTGTTAGGCTTCATTTTGAGATGTTTAAAAATGCAAAATAAGTTAATCTCGACAAAACAAAGGGGTTATGCTGAAACAGTTACACACAAAGGGAAAAAAAGGCAGAGAAGTACAAATTACTAGGCTATCCTTAGCTCCTGTCTGCTACCAAGGCTTAGAGAGCTGTGGCATGCTGAAGGCAGCCGAGACTGGCGCCACAGAGGCATCTGTGAGATACAGACCTCCATATCAGACTGGGGTCAGGCTAAAGGGCCCTTTTCTTCAGCATCATCTGAGTATGACCAGAATATCAACACATCTAAATTAATTTTCAAGCACATTTACGTTACTATTTAATTTTATGGGAATATAATACCAATTGTGATGGGCTTGTGAATATGTAAACAGAACTATTTTTCAGGCCTGTCTAAGGGTTACACAAAAACTTGACATACTGATTTCTCATGCTACAGTGGAGAGAGAACTGAGCCGGAATTTGCCTGATTTTCCATGTCCCAGGCACCATGACTTTCATTGTTGCATTTTTCATAGCCTGATTACAATTTATAAATAAGTCAGAGAAACCATTAAGATGCTGTGTTTCCACAAAGACCACACACTTTAAAATAAACCAACAATACATATTACTAAGTTGGCACTTTGTATCTCCATTTTCCAAGGCAACATTGCAAGCTGGGGCCCATCATACTTAGCACTTATCTGTTTAATTTGAATCAGATTAATAAATTTAAAACATTTGAGGATTGAAGTTGTAACTGATTAAAATAAAATTAAGGGATGGGTGAGCTTTATTCCAGATGAGAAAATCCCACTTGAAAACTAAACAAACTATTCCTTAAACTTCCAATTACAATGTGCAGAATTAGCTGTCATAACATTAAAGTCATAGCTGATTTTAAACTGAAAGGTTGTATTGCACACCTCTAAAAGCTAGAGTTCAGTGTTTGAGTTTGAAAAAAGAAAAAAGAAAAGACAAATTTCTTACTAAAGGGACCTGTATTGTTTAATGTAAGTTGACTTGAAACTGAATTTCACCTTAAGGGGCAAAAAGGAAATAAGGATTAACCAAAGTTGGTCTTCACCCATGAAAGAAAATCATTGTCAATATATATCTACACTATGCATCCAGAATATACAGTCAATCATAGTATACACCCTGGGGAAAATCTTAAAAAGTAATTTCTTCCTCACTACAGAAAGATTTCAATAAACTTGGAATTACTGATACGCTACTGGAAACCTCCAAGCCTCCCCATTTTATATATGAAGGGAAAAAAAAAATTTAAAAAATCCTACTGACAAGGAGACCTAGTTGCAAAAATATAGAGGAAATGAATATTTAAAGAAAGGAAAAATTGAAGAAGTAGCTAAAACGTGAGCAATGTACGGCAATTTAAAAACCTCAGTGAAATATCAACAGACAAAATAATTAAAAACAGTACAATGGACTTTTTAATAAGAAGTGCCTGACCAAGGATTAAATACTTTTCAAGATAGAGAGAGAGAGATCATGAATAACAACAGAGGAAAGTTAAAATGTTCACTAGATATTTACTTTCTATAAAGAGAATTATAAAATGAGAATGCATCTATTTTATACAGTACAAAACATTGCAAAATAGTTTAAAAAGGCCAATAGTTTAAAATCTGCCAAGATTAAACATGGGCATAAGTAATCAATAAGTCTGGGCACCTTACTTGCACCTCCACAATGCCTAAAATTGCTTAGCTGAAGGGTGTTCTCCAATTCGTTAATATTTATAAACTATTTATATTATAATCAATCATGGAAAACTGGAACAATTCCAATAGATGGGAGTACTGCCAAAAAAGAGAAAATTCTGGGGCTGGAAAAAAAAAAAACCTGAAACATTCAGCATCAAAAACTCATCTCAATTTGTCGATCAACTCAAAAATGTCGGTCACTGTACAAAAATGAGCTGACAGTGGGCTGATTTTTATTCTGCAACAAGTTCTAACAGGAAGTAACAAGCGATAGAATAGATAACTGTATGGGCTGAAGGATGCTTTCAGCATGAACATGTCTAGAGGTTGGTTTGTTTTTTTCTGAGCTGTGTTCCTTACTGCAGCTCCCATGGCTGGGAGTCTTTGCAGTCAGATTCTCCTGCTGGGTAGCGGGTCCCTCCGACCTCTGATTCTGTGCAAAAGGCTCCTAGAGTTTTCAAAAGCCCTCGACACTGTTGTGCCAATGTACTCAAGAATGCAGTCATCTACGCAAACAAACCATCCCCACAGTCACCAAGAGGATGAAAGCAGGATTCAGCCCAGGGAGATTAAATGAGTGTTTGCAGATTCTTGTGATATCTCTGAGAATGAATGAAAAATCTGAAAATTAATTAAAAGCACAGCTTCACAGCTGAGACCTTGAACGTGGCATTTCATCTGGAGCTAATGTTTATGAGTAGTTACACTCTCCCTACCTTGGCAAAAGTCTGTAGATTCACAATTAATAATTGTGCTGCTATTAATCTTTGGATGAAGTGGAACATAGCCATTAAACAGAGAAAGCCTTTTACAAGGAGATGCATGTGGATGACTACAGAATCCTTTCAGTGGATGAAAGGGGGAAATTGGCAAGAAATGTTTTTAAAGGCTTGTTACTAAAATGATACCATTCTGATCACAAACACTTGAACCTCCCCCTAAAGTCTCTCTGAATCAGCTGCGTCATAGCCAGGACTGTTCCTGACCCCATCCTTCTGAAGCTGTGTCTGCTTTTCAGTTATAGCAGAACAGAGATCACTGTCACAACTTCAGTTGTCCCCATCAGGAACTCAAGCTCTGTCCTCTGGCGTCCTTGCGGGCAGCTCATGAGGTGCTGCATGTTCCTGTTGCCACTTTTTGGGGCTGATGGTACAGAGGCAAGCGCAGCACTAAATGTAGCCTGGAGCTAAATCCAGCAGAATAGTCTGTCTGGGATCTTATATCTTCCCTTATCCTGCTCTTGGTCCAGTGATGAGGCAGCCTCAGGAAACTGGCTCAGTTCCCACTACCAAGGTTCTCAGTGAAGATCAATTTCCCAGAGACCCTCTACCTAAATTATCTCCTTTCTCTATAACTTCCCATTGTCTGACAAAAAAAGAGAGGTATGAGACCGTCACACATAATTTTCTTTGGAAGCCCTTGCAACTGTTAAGGGCTCCCACCAGTGCCAGCCCAAGAACCCAGGTTTGACACTAAAGGTCCTCCTGACAGCTCTTCAAACCCAGTCTTTCTTGGTATACTCTTTTTCTCACTTATAAAGTCAACCTCCCAAGTACCATCTTCATGGAGCTTCCTTCAGAGATGTGATGGGTTAGAAAGAATGAAGTTTCTACTTCGGCTTTGACCCTAGGTATAACCCCCACATCCTGAAGTCTCCGTAAAACCTTCTGAGTTAATTTTACAGACCCTATTATAATCAAGTTTCTTGTGCAGTGTGAAGAAGCAATTTTATCTACTTATTCTCCTCACTGTTGCATGGTGTGGGAAAAACACACTGGCTTCTTTAAACAACATATAAGTGAGAAACTAAAACTGGCAAGTGGCTATGTTTAGCCATCCATAAACCTTTAAGCTGGCTACATATCTGGAACCGTCTAAGTAAAACAAGAACCTAATTGGGTGACACACTCCTACAAAACTTAGTGGGGAGCAACCAAGCACAAGTGAGTCTATTAAATGGTGCAATGAGAAATGAAGTTAAAAATGTTTATCAATCACTTTCTGGTAGATCACAGAGTAATGGAAAACTTTCATGAGTTTGACAGGCATTTCTTTTCAAAAGACAATTTATTACCTAGGAATGTGTGCTTTCACTGAAGAAATCATTCTTGCTTTTTAATGACTTCAGTATTAGATATAGTGTTTTGGTATCAGTATATTTACTACACTGCCAAAGATAGGATCTCCAAATTCCTGGAGCTTTAATAGCTTCCATGTTTCAGAGCCTAGAAAGTCCTAATGCTCCCTGATAGCACCAGGAGAAAATCTTTTAACATCATGTATAAAATGTCTTAGTCATTCCCCAGTGAACATCACAAGTTATCCAAGAAATATCTGACAAGAAAATGATTGAGGAACCTACATCAAGACCACTAGAAAATGAAATTTCACTTTTGATTGATTTTGTTGGGTAATACAAATGAGCCTTTTGTCTACGATAGGAATGTTTTACTGACTCCCCCACTCTTGAGGCAGTTTGACAGGAGTTGGAGAACAATGTAACTATGGCTATAGCATTATCATCTCTCCAGAGGAAGCCTATCTCTTTGTGTTCTTGCCTTATCTGTGTTGCCTGGGCTGTAACCATTTCTCACTGCTATGGTAAATTTGATAACAGTTGGTAAGGACTACAGTATGCCTCTACAGAGGATTCAAGTAAATCATCCTTCACAATCCTTCTATGGAAAGATTATAACACTTCAACAAGCTGATTTTCCACACTTTAGCATAAGGGCTTTCTTTCCTCCTGTTTCAAAAAACTTGTGAGCTGAAACAAGTGCCTTCTGCTTTTACATACTTGTTCCTTAATATGCACTTGTAGGCAATTAATAGGCTGCATTATGCAATTTAGAATTTTATAAGGACATCTGCACAGAACTAATACAAGAGTAAAGGTGTTTTTTTTTCTCATCTCATTCATTAAGATACAATAGAAGATTATTATGTAGATTCATAGAGATTATCCCCGGCTTAATTGTTAGAATCAAATGATCATTGCACACTGAGGCATAAAATACAAGGTGTATCAAGTCAGGAAGTACACACAGATTTTGCAAGGCCAGAGAAAATCACATTACTGTGGAGAAGCAATTGCTTATTTTTACTGACTGACCTTTCAAGAGGACTTAACTTTCACTTGCATAGTCACACAATGACCGATGTTTTTTAATTCCTACCGTGATTGGACTCCCTTAGTCAAAGTAGTAAGTGGAAAACAATAAGAAGGGAAAAAGCAAATTGGAAACAACAGAAAGCTGGTCAGTAAACCATAAATCAGTTCTCTGAGGTAAACTGGGTAAACACAGCGAATTTCTAGTATATGCTCCTGACCACTGCATGTAAAGCATCCTAATAGAAGGGAAATATTGGCTGCTAAGGACTCAAAATTCAGATTGTGTATGTTTTGTGATATTTTAATTTGCTCTAGTTTGCTTCTGTGGACCAAGCACCACTAACTGCTGCAGAGCATCTTCCAGTTTGATTTCAGCTGACAGGAATTCAGCTCATGTGCTGTCACACCACTTGGCAAAAGGAAGAAAAGCCTGGTAGGCAGGGACAATAAAGTCATTCACCTTAACGTGAACACCTGAACCAAACCAAAGTGCTAATGTGGATGTTCCATGTGTTGCTATACAGGGACATAATGTCACTGTAGCAGAATAAGGTTAACGGTGCACTTACAGACATCCATGTGCTACATGGGCATGATTTCTGCAATGATGGTGGCAGTAGTATCAGCCTTGCATGCTTTATATTTGCTTCCACTCCACTGGCACACGGGCATTAGCACTGCACAACCTTTCTTTCCCAAGAGAGTGTGTGAGGGTGCTCGAGATGCACCAAGTTCTCACTTTTCCTTTCCGCCTCTCTATCAAGTGCCCACATGCTGAATTTGTGTAGGCACAGCTGCTGGTTGGAGGAGCCAGCTGAGCTCTTGGAGGGAACTGCCACCTGCAAGGAAGTCCTGTACTTGAAGGGGATAAGAAGGAAAATTAACCAGCTTCTACTCTCTGCAAAAGCGAGCAGAGATCCCTCTTGTCACTGAAAACCTTTCCCTTCCTAGGCTCCACAGACCCCAGCCAGCCCAACAAAACACCCAGCATCACAATGATCCCATAGCCTGGGAGAGAGGCAGGAGTGTCACTGTCAGGCAGATTGCAGTGGCACTCTCCATCACTAGGGGACAGGCAGTCTTCTCCGAGCAAGACCTAGACAGCTCGTCAGAAAAAAATGAAAAGGACTTGGTTTACATTGAGCAGGGGGACTTTCTTACCTAGAAGAGGAAGATTTTTTCTCATGGGCTAATCTGGAGCAAGTACTATATTCATCTAAGCCCTATGTTACAAACCACATGAGCCAGCCAATACAGCTGGCTTCTGCAACACATTTTCTCTAGAGTATTTAGGTAACTAGGAGATAGTAATAAGTCACAGGGAAGGAAAATTTAATGCAGAGTCATTCAAAATTCATTATCAGTTCTTGCTGTGCATACCTTCATCTGAAGAGGAAGTGAGAGGAGAGCTTAAAAACCATTTTATTAGAGATGAGTGCCTTTTTATTCCCACCTTTCTCTCTCAGCTTTCCTCTTGCTCATATGACACCACAGTCACACAAGTTTTACCTGGCCTTCTCACAGAGTTCAGCCTGGAATAGCGTATACATATCTACCTGGAATAGCATTCCCTGGATTTACACTCTGATGAACCTACCTCCTCCATCTTTTAAAGACCCTGTGGGTCTGGAATAACTGAGGTGTCTGCCCTGTTTTTAACTATAAAATCCTTCTTTTGAGATAGAGGGCAAAGAAGTCAAGGAAGAGCAATCTGTCAGGGTGGGCAGTGGACTCTGGGTTTCAAAACGACAGAGAAAAAAATTAAGGTGCTGTAAACAGAAAACAGCTATCAAAAATATATTTATCCCAAGTTTTATACTGTGTAAGTTATATATTTCCCAGTTTTGGTCACACAGGTTATGATGGTTTCCATCAGCAACACATTCTGTAAATAGCTAAACAAATTGGCAGATTTCCATGTGACCAAAATGCAATCATCTGTTCAGTGTAGTCACCTGGCTGAAATCACAGTTTTACTCAGATGCACACAATAAGCAGACTCATACTGGGCACTGCAGCTAATGTTGTTTTTTTCATAATTTAAAAGGTACTATCTCACCAATTTAACACATAGGTTTACAGTTCACTAATCTTAATAGAGATTTTAAATCTGTAACTGATCATCTACTGAATAAAATTAATGAAATTAGTTTCACACCAAGACTGACACTGTTTCAGTGCTAAAATTCAATGCAAAACCCCATATATGAACTCTTTTTACATTCATTTTGTTGTTGTATATGGTGAAAAAAATTATCTCTGAACACATTTGGAAAGAAGAATTTTTGGAATTGATTAGAGGTCTCATGAAAGGGCCTGCAGTGATCAGTCTGGACTCTGAAAGTCCTTTCCCCACATTTCTTTCATAAATTAGGTGCAGCGTAGGGGCATGAGAGCACCAGCTCCCTATGTACAGCCTTCCAATATTCTTTCCCAGTATCTTTGCCCATCACATCTAGACAAGGGCAAATAGTTGTTTTCATCTCCCTGCGCTTTCCTGCCCTCTTTGCTTGTAAAGCCAAAAAGGTTATACACAGTGGTGGAAAGTATGTCACACAGACACCTGTGGGGCTAAGACCTCAGATTATTGCACAGATTGCTGAACAGCTGCCTAAAATATCCCTTCTGTCCTCTGTTTCTCTTTATCACTCATTCCCCCAGAAATTTACACAGAAGAAACAATCTAGAAGAGCTCTGAATCTTAAGCAAGAAGCAGCACATTTTTCCTTAAGAAGATAAATTTACAAAGACATGATTTTCCTCTCTTGTTGGGAAAGCATATGGAAAAAGCCACTATATTGGTTAAGGGCTGAAGGAAAAATGGCATTAAATATACTATTCACAAATAGCATACTTAGTGTATCACAATGGTGATACTACCAGGGACAAAGAAATGTTCAGTGAAATCAGCATCTAGGACAACTGACACTGTATGTGTGCTTTAAAGCTAAAGACTCTCCTTTGCAACAGGGTGCTTTGCAGCTGTATTTCATCCATCTCCCCCAAAGCTCCCAAGACCCTCCAGGGATCTCTATAGCAACCAGTGGCCCCACCAACATGCTCCAGTGCTCACCCTCCAGAACCTGTCTTTTGGGCTGAGGCTGGGAGCAGAGCACAAAGCAGCAACTAAGCTGGACAAACTGGACAAAAGTGGATGCTGAATCAGTTCTTCAGGGCCATGAAGCAATTTGATCTGTCTGAGGAAATCCGCTGCAGATAGCAGATTTCATAGGAGAGAGTCACACTCTGATGGGCATATTTCACTGAACTGGAGACCATCTGGCATACCATTAAGCTACACTTAAGGTACTAATGAGCTAAATGAAAGTTTTAAGAAGCACATGTGTGCCTTTTGTAAGGCCCTGAAATATGATGAGTCAGAGGATGTGTAACTACTGCAGATACAAAGCTGTCCAGACAGATGCTCAAACTGTAGCTAGAACCAGAGGAAAACAAAAAACCCTCAAGCACAGAAACTGTTCAAGTCAAAATGATGGATATGATGGAGAACTGGGCCTGCTAATGTAAAGACAGAAAAATAATTAATGCATTGCAGACTACAGCACTTAAAGGAGAGCAAGAAGACTGAGTAACTGAGATTTTTGTCATATACCAGACTTCAAAATTTATCCATCTCTAAGAACAGATGCAACTCTGCTTACCCACTACCATGTAATTTTGCCTATGGGCACAAATGTTGGACAGTTTTCTTACCACAATTAAGTCTGTATTGTGGTTTAACTCCAGCCAACAACTAAGCCTCACACAGCAACTTGCTCACTCCCCCTCAGTGGGCTGGGGAGAGAATGAGAAGAATAAAAGTTAAAAAAGCAATGGATTGAGATAAAGACAGTTTAATAGGTAAAGAAAAGCCCCACATACAAAGAAAGCAAATCCAGGAATTTGCTCACCGCTTTCCATGGGCAGGCAGTTGTACAGCCATATGCAGGAAAGCTGGGCTCCATCGTATATTGGGGTGATGAATCAGGGCACTCAGGAAAACAAAGGGCAGCATCTCACCTTCCTCCTTCTTGCCCCAGCTTTATATGCAGAGCATGACACCAGATGGTGTGGGACATCCCAGGGTCAGCTGTCCTGGCTCTGTCCCCTCACAGCTCCTTGTGCCCCCAGCCCCGTTGGTGGTGGGGTGGTGAGAGAAACAGAAAGGGCCTTGACACTGTGCAAGTGCATCTCAGCAGTAATGAAAATATCTCCCTGTTATCACCATAGATCCAAAACACAGAACCACAGGAGATACCTGGAAGAAAATTGACTCTATCCCAGCCAAAATCAACACAGACTGCACTCCTCTGAGTCTTTTACATACAAGAACTGATGTTTATGCTACTTTTTAGAAACTGAGAGATGACACAGTTTTGTGCAGCTCCAGAGTTCTTAGCAATTCTGCATCTCTCTCAGATCCTGAGGAATAAGTGTCTCTGGATTTCTTTTCACATTTGTTACAAAAAACACTAACACCTTTCTTTTCTTCTAGTGTCTTTCAGATGTACTTCCAATCCGTCATGAAAAACAGGCACAAAACAAAGTGGACTGTGATCCTCTTCATACACTGCTGAATTAGGAAGGGTCTTGCTCAGAGGAAGGTCAGTGTACTACCTGAGGTAATAAAAAAGCTTGATATCTGTTCAATTAACATCAATAAAAATAAAAGCCCCACATTGAGATTAAAATAATTTGTAACTAGATGTAGCCATGTTAAACACATGAAAACTATTGAAAAAAGCAGTGCAGGTAACATGTTCCAGGATACTGCCAAAGGAGTGAAAGGGTATTTCCCCACTGCTTACTATATTTTAAATATAACACAATCTTAAAACAAAGTTTTGGACAGAATGGGTCTGTAGCCTATATTAGTATTTGTATTAAGCAGACTAGCTTACAGTTGGCTCTTAATTTGAGTATATTGCACCCTTGCATTTGTTGATTTGTGTTCACTTTGTCAGTGGTTAATAACAGCTAAATAAATATAATAATAAAAGCTCCCTGCCTAATAATTTTGAGCTTATCTCCCTGAGTTTCCAGCTATTAGCTCTAGTTTTGTATTTCTCTGCTAAATTAGGAGCACTTTTGTATCCAATTGTTCTTCTCATTAAACATTTATATACAAATCAAGTCATTTCTCAGTCTGCTCTAGTATAAAGAACAACTTGATCTACAAGTGTCTCATTAGACAGCTTTTTCTCTTCCCCTTTAGTAATTAGTATTCCTTTCTTCATACTATATAATTTTTAATATCCTTTTAAAAAGTATAAAATGGAAACAATTTTCAGGTTCTACCTTGTACTCGCACAGACAATTATGTTGCTGCTTCCATGCATTCTCCTTTTCATACTCCAAGGTACATGCTAACTTCCCTGTAAATGCAGGGGCTCTCATACTGATACAATTCTCCCTCTAATTTCTTTCTCAGCATCACTGCTTTCCTTTCCCCCCTATCGTGTTTATGTTGTCCTATGTTTCTAGACAGATAATTTGGTTTCTTCTGATATTCAAATGCATTTCATTTAAATGGATTCTGTTGCTTAGTATTCCTGATCTCTCTGAAGGACTGCTTCTTCAGTCTGTCAGAGCACCTCTCCGACACACTTGCAAATGTTAGGAATGGGAATTTAACATTCACTGCTAAATATGTTAAATAGTGAATTCAGTGCTGGCCTCTGCATAGCTTCCCTTTAAGAGCATCTTCCTTCACTAATAACTTCTCACTAAATTGTATTTTTCAAAATTTTTCTAGTATTCAGTGTTTTACTTGTGTAACATTTCCTTCATTGAAAATACGAAGGACATTTTCTGCTCCTGTGGCAAGTCTGGAGGAGGTGGTTTTAGTTGTCTCTTTGCCTTCCTTTATGGTGTTATGTATGATGCTCTTACTGGGGACTATCCAGATGTTTTCATATAAGGAAATCCCTCCTCTTGTGCTGAACTGGGACATGGGTGTAGCTCAGTGCAAGTCTTGGTCTTCTCCCAGCACCAGCATGGGCTTGTGACATTTCATCAAGTGTCTAAGGTCCACCTGTCTACAAGTGTAGGCTCCACAATCTGAGTGGTCCCACTCAGTCCTTTATTTATGGTTTAAGCCAGATTCCTAGAAACTGTCCTTACTTCCTTACCTAGTCTGCATAGCTGAAGAGGAAAGAAGTGCAAATGTATGAGAAGACCATAAGGCCACCCTGTCCATCAAAGGCAGAATCATGCTCTGGCTTTCAGTGAGTGTGTACACCCTCCCAGGGCAGAGCCAGCACTAATGTGGGTCAGTATGGGCTGCCATGAAACCACCACCTAGGAGCTGTACTAGACAACAAAACATCTACAGACACTGTCCTCAAGGCCTGCTGTATGCAACAGTCTAAAAGTGGTGCCTAATCACAGCTGAACAGCTGTGAAAATAAACCTGACCAATTGTAACTTCATCTGTGGAGAAAGTCACCTTAAACTGGGCTCTGTCTTCCACTGGGATCTTCCAATAACATCAAGTGCAAACATGTTGAGAAGTTCTCCTTAATTTTCAGAGCCAAATCTGAGTGATCCCATCCAGGCTGTCACCAGCATATATGTGCTGGCTGTCACCAGCACACCAGGAACGAGACAGATGCCTTTCCTGCCAGCAGTCTCCTGCTCTCAGGTCATTCTCAGAAGGTTGTTAGTGCCAGTGAAAATTAATGGAGTTACAATCACACCCACTTCATCAATCTTGGATATCACTAAGCTGTACCTAGGGATCCTCCATCTAATCGACAAGAACAAACCAAAACCATGTAAATGCACTCAGCTGCTTTTTAATAGATGGATATACCCATTAGAGGTAGATTCTGTCCTTCTAGCAAGTTCCCAGAACAGGCTTGTCTCTGGATTTGGGAAACATGCCCAATTCCCAATCTTTTACACAGCTCTCTTTTATTACCTGTCAGCTATCCAATAAGTCTTATACAACATGGGGTTAAACACCACATTAATGGTACAGTTACACAAACACTTTTCTGGCAGCAAAGCTGGATCAAGGACTTCCTCTGCCACCCGGTCCAGCTTTTTCTTCAGCGTTTCTTCACTGTACCATCATGACTCCCTGTGGTGCTGTGCTCCCAGTGAGACTGCTGAAGTTACCAGGATAAAAAAACCAGAAAAACTTCCTACATTTCAGTCCCTTCCTCCCCAGAAAGGAAAAAGGTGCAGGAAGGTCAGGCAGAATAGAAATAGAAATTTATAAAAGCTTTTCCAAGGATTAAAAAAGGGCAGAAAGTACTTGAACTGACTTTACCACCTTTACCAAGAATTCACACTTGTGACTGCTCCTAGAGAAACGTGTCTCAGCAGAGGAAACCCTTCGCCCACCTGTGTTGAAGCACTCAGAAGCCTTGTCAGAGACAGCCTAGAAGACAGCATGAATTCAAACTGTAAAAAAGCTGCAAATTCAGCATTCAGGGCAATTCAGTTTGAGATCTATCTTAAAGTTCTCTCAGCAAAAAGGGAAACAATTTTATTTACAGGATGACAGCATAACTGAATTATTAGGGCAATAGTCTGAATAAGAGAAGAGCTCCCAAGCCATTCCTGCAGACTCCACTGGCTCTGCTGACACAAGGGAACCAGGAACAACAGACAATGGGACCATCGAGAGTGGTGTGGTTTGGCTTCACTGCACTAGAACTCCCACTTGGAAAGTTGCTTTTGGAAGTCAAAAGGCCTTAACCCAATTTAAAGTAGGGAAAGTGAGCTGAATCAAGAAGCCTTGAATTCAGAACAAATCCCCACGTGGTTTACATTCTGCTTACAGGAAGACAGGAGAAAAGTTGTTACTGTTTTTTTGTAATTTCATACAGTCTCATCAAAATTCCCTGCTTCACTCATCAAGTAAGGTCAAAGATTTGTGACCCCACTGCTCTCCAACCTGCTGGAAATTTGCTTAATGTTTGTCCCAAGTTAATTCTTGGCCGATTTATCCGATTTATCCTCATAACAACAGTGACTTCTTTTTTTTTTTTTTAATGACTCTTTTCCCCCTTTGCTCCATGTATTCTAGGCTATTTCTCACCTTCTTGCTGTCATGATTTTTCCTAGATAAACAAGTCAACCTTTTTAATTTTTCATTTGGAAGGAGAATATCTTTCCACATAACTTTTTCCAATAGTCTCTCCTCTCCTCTCCTCCTTTAATTAGAATTCAGCTTCCCTGGGCCTGTATGACTAGCACTACACACAGTGTTTCAGACATTATTTCACTGGTACCCTGCAGGAGAAATAAATTTTAAATATTAATTTAGATTTACACATTTAATTATCACTTTTATTACGAACAACAAGATACTTAAAAACTATCAAGATCATTTTATAGCTCATGCCTCAGTGTTTTGACACAAACCTGGTAAAATTAAGACTTGGGAATGTTTTCGCTCATACTGCACTCTCAGGCAACATGATCTGAATTGAAAACATCTCTCTCTATATATTGTTATGTCAGGATTAAATAATTCATGCCACATACCTTAAACAATGTAATCAACAAAGAAATAAGATGCTTCTTAGTCTCAATAATATTTTTGCAACATCCTGTTGAAGGTTAGGTGTAGGTTATAAAGAGTGTATCTGTGCTAAAACCCATGGAAGTTATGGAATACATGACTCTTTAGCAGTCCTTAAAGTGCACTTATTTTTATCTCTATACCTAATTACTATTTTTCAAAATTTTTACTAGGCTCTCCAATTTCTGATGCTTTTTTTACCTCATTAAAGTGATAAAATGAGTCACTGTTACTACTTCAAATTTTGTTAAGTAGCCCCCGGATGGTGCCAACAGCTATGCAAAGCTTAGTGGCCAGACTATGTTTATTTATCCTTCTTGTTTTTTGACTGTTATGAATCTAACCTGCACCTGTCATCTAAGCAACCATCTTACAGACTATTTGCAATGGAACAGGGCTTTAGTGTAAGGAATGGTGGTGGTGGTGTGTGTTTGTTGGTTTTGTTTTATGTTTTGCTGTGTTTTTTTTTTTTTACAGTAAGACCTCTGGCTTCACATGACAGATGGGTGTGTATCTGCAGCTCATACAGCAACTTGTGAAAAAGCAGGTCCCAGCTTAAGAAACAAAAAAATGCTATTCTGATTTATAACACTATGAACCTAGAATGACTACTGAAAAAGTACTTGGATATGGTTTTGAGGAACATTAATTCTATTCCGATGTGACTGAATGGTCACCTTTGAAATTCGAATCACAGGGCTGAATCACAGGGCTGCCATTTGAAAATTGTCAGGAAAACTTTTGTCCACGACCTCAATATTTTACAAATATTAGCTGTCAAAATGCCAGTGTGTAAAAAGTATTGCCCCATCACTACACAAATATTTTTCTCTCTCAAAAACAGAAAATGGAGGCAGCCTATACACAAACAAGGTAGGACAAGACTCCTAAGTCTTGCCTACTGTGGAACCACCTCCTTAGAATGAAATCCATCATGCTGCATATATGTAAGCAAAATTATAGCATAAGCCACTTTCTTAGCTTCAAATTCTTAGCAGTTGTGTGAAGGACTTTTGGGGCTCTTGAGTTGCTTGTAGGAACAGATATCTCAGTCACCTAAGCCAGGGAAAGAGAAATAAAAAGGTATGTTCTTACAAGCTGTTCTGTGAAAATATATATTTGCATGTAGTTGTCTTATCTACGGCTCTGAGTGCATTCATTTGTACAATGTAGTTGAGTAAGGCTTGTCAGTTAAAAAAATCTTTACAAAAATTAATATCACACGTTAAAAGAAACCCCATTGGTTGCTCCTTCTGTCTTCTTGAACCAGTTCTAGCCTTGCTGGAATGGCAAGAAAGATTCTCTCTCATGGTGATCTGTACAAGGCACTAAAATTCAGCTCTGTGAGCATTCTGAATAAGAAAAAGCTATAGTCTTTGCTTTTGTGTGTTT
>VZRZ01002147.1:286185-376076 GCA_013398175.1 Climacteris rufus | reverse complement strand
ACCACAACATGTCAAAATGAACCACGTAGAAGAGCAGGGACTCATTTCTTCATGCCTAATATTATTTACTCACTTTTTCTCATTTCAATTTGTGCATATTTTGCATGAAACAGAGGTGAAGGTGACAGGAGCTCTATATTCCACAAGGGCAGTCTTTTTTTTCTACATATTAGATGGCTCTATTTAGAGTACCTGAATGACAAAAGTCAATTTATACCACTGTCTTGGTTTGCAGCTGGCTTGAAGTATTAGGACCCAGTTTTGGTGGCCTTCCAGACATGCAACTCTCTTACAAGTTAATGCAAAATTTGATATGACAATTGAGATAAAATGCTGGACTAGTGACTAGCTTATTACACTTCAAAGAGTGGCATTTCAGCTAAGGGAGTAGAGAAAATATTCCTACTCCAAACACATTAGTCATCTTCTGTTTAATGGACCAGAACTTTCACACCATTACTGAGACAAAAATTTTAGCTACTGTTAGTAAAAAGGAAATAGCACAACTGTAACCCCAAATATCTTAAGTTTGTAACATGCTTAGAGAATGTAGCCAGCAGTAGGCAGACAAAAATACTATATTTCTTCCAAAACTTAAGTGTATTTGCCATACATATATGTGTACCTATATGTATTTTAAAGAAAGCCTTTTTAAAAAAAGTAGGTTTTCCCCCTCCTCCTCTTGTAAGCAGGACAAAGATTGTGTAAACTGCTCCCTGTGCCATCAATCGTGGATGAGGAACAGGAATGCTGCTGACAGCAGTTGCTATTCTTTTGATACACCAGATACATGCCTTGCATTCCTGTGGCAGCTGACACCACAATTAGCCCTTGTATGGCCAAAAGGGGGTGGGGGAAGGAGGGAGTTTTTCTGGGTAGTATTTGGTTTCCATGGATAAACCTTGTTTCTTCTATGGAATTACTGTCAGTGGTCAAAATCATTAAGTCTTTATATTCTAATGCCATTCATACATATCTTGTGCCTTTTAGTAAAGATTTCTGAGAGGGGAACATTCAATGAGTTTCAACCTTATTTTGTGACAATTCATGCCAATAAAAATGGGGGGGAGGGAAAATAAACTTTCTCAGAGCCAAGTTACCTAGCACATGAATGAAATGTCTACTGAAATTGGGGAAAGTTTTGCCTAGTAACTTTTTGGCTTTCTTTTTACACTTTCCTTCTTTGTAAATTATTTCTGACTAAGGATAGTGCAGAAGACTTGAGGATTTATTAATGCTTGATTTTTGTTTAAAGCCGTAAATGGCAGCAGAATTTCTGTAAATAAATAACAGGTGTAAAGAAACTAATAGAACTTGATATATATCTATCTTACTCTTTACAAATAAAACAGTCCAATGATCACAACAATTTCATGATCTCTAATATTCAAAACAAGTTAAAGGTTCTGACTGGTCTCTAGTAAAAAGATTTGAAAATATGCCCATAATTAAAGTGCTTAATAGACTTTACATAAGGATATAAACATATTTACGTATTTAGACAAGTCACACTCTAGTGACTATTAAAATGCCTTCAGATATTTCTATTGAATCATGACGAATGGACAGTTTCTGCTTAGAGGTCAATATCTTTTCCATTCACTACAGTTTGAACAGAAATAGGTGACGCAGAGCTTCCAAGACTGATGTTTCCCCTGCAGGCTACACAATTTTTGCCCTTTCCAGAAGCCAAAAGGGAAGGCAGTGAAAACTATTGGTTTGCCTCCAGCTCAGAGCTCAAGATGCATTGGGAGTTTAATGATTTGTGTGCATTATGGAACAGCTTTGTCACTGATATGTTTTAAATAAAAGTCATGTTCTACTTCCCTGACTTAACTCGTAACTTGATTATCCAAATCCAGATTTCCCAGGGGCTTTCGTATGACATTCCAAACAAATATTTCACTCCTTTTCCTGTTATGCCTGTATTTCTCATGCTGTCCTGTTCAAGACTGTTTGCTATGAGAACAACCAGAAAGTACCCTTCTGTCCAAGAAGAGAAAGAAACCATTTCAGCAGAACCCTTATTTTTCCCTTGCAACCCCACACCTTGTTATCTCCAGCCCCGTGAATAATCACACGTGGCTCTTAAACGATTTGATCCTCTGCTTTTATGTTTCATGTTTTAAAGGCTGGTGGATAGACTAGGACAAAACCAACATTTATTTTTCTTTCTTCTCATTTATACTTTTTCTACTGACCATGGAACGAGAGAGAACCATGTCTGAAATATAGTTTTATTTCAGGTAGGTTTTATTACTTCTCATTGAATTCTTACTTGCTACTTACTTACTTGATATTTATATCCTAGGCTCTCCTTAAGAGGATATGCTTTTCTTTATGCCACTCCAATACAGAAATGCCAGGTAAAAACTAGATTTTGCACTCTGTTTTCTATTCCCTCCCCCCTCAATATTAATATATTACACAAATGTTACTATGGAGTTGGTATAATCAAAAGTAATGAGCAATTTGCTGTAGTGAGCAATTTGCCATCAGATCAGAGTTGCACTGCACTGGTAGTGTGCTCCATCACTGACTAGATTCTTCAGGGGACCATTTTCCAGTAAGACTTCCTTCTACCTGAGCATCTTAAGGTGCTACACAAGCATGAAGTCAGCCAGTGTTTTCTTCCTGCTTACTTTAAACTTGCTGTTTGTTGAAAGAAGGTTTAAAAATCTGTCTCAGCAAGATGAAAAGGATTTTCAGAAACACTGTACACAAGTGTAGAAAAGTTAGTGCACAACTGACCTGCTCAGCTAACCAGTGGCTGACCTAGAAGCTACCTCTGCATTGCCCTGCTCCAGCAGTGGCTCAGATTGAATAACCAGGTTCCACAGGCTGAACAGTATAAATGTTACCTGTGGGAGAAAACTCTTTGTGGCTGAAGCCCTGGGAGCTGCCCAGAGGCCCCAGGCAGGCTGATCCCAGGTCTCCTCCTCGGGCAGAGCTCACTAGAGGGAGCACACACACCGCTGCCTCCCGGCACTGGCACTGCGACCTGCTCAAGGAGCCCGCCTGGATTTTCATCTCCTCAACTGCTGAAAGCAAAATGAAAATAATAAATCCTAATGAATAGACATGAAAATCACCATTTCAATTTCCTAGGGAGGGTTTTCCTTTTAAAGGAATTTGGTTTTAGAACCAAGCCTGATTGTTCTGATGGGAAAAATACAATACTAATAAAAAGATGAACTTGTTAATGAATAAATCCTATCTCCCTTTCCGGAAACACAAAGGTAGTTTTTCCAACCCTTTCCATTTTCAACATTTGCACTGGGATAATAAAATAATCTCATTACCATATGGTCTGAGGAAAAGAAGAGAAACAAGGGAATCTTGACAGACTGTAAAATGAAGACTTGATTTCCCCCCATCTTTCATCAGTTTATTTTCCTAATCCTATGTTGCTGAGAGTTTCTGGTGTAAACAATTGCTTATCCAAATGATTCAACACTATCTCCAGGTTCTGTTGGGCAGCAGCAGCTCTGCTGGAAATGACTGCTGCAAGCTCAGGCTGATGGCAAGAAAAGCGGAGATTGTGCTATGGCACAGCCATTCTCTGCTGTTCCTCCTACCCACATTTCCAAAACAGACTGGTGATGCGTTTTCAGACATTTTATTCAGAGATATGTGCCTATGTGTTGATTTGCTTAAAACAAAAAAAGTTTGTGCATTACTATTTTTTCAGCTAGGAACTTTGCATAAATAGCACAAAATTCCCCTCAGCCTGATGGTGATGGGAGCCCTCCATAGTCTAAAACAGCCCTTTGAAGGATGAGGTGCACAGCAGTTCCTTCAGACTGCATATTTGCACATCCACTCTCTCCATTTCCTCCATTCAGCTGCAGATACTCTGAATAGTTCCTTTGTTTTTCTTGTTGGTGTCTGCACCTGAAGCAACTGTTGCATGTCCCAGTCTCTGCTTCTGCTTTCTCTCCTACCCTGTTCATCTCTTGAAGCTCTTCCTCCTCTTTTCTTTCGCTTTACAAATAGTTTTTCAATAAAATTGTAAATATCCTTTCAGACCCATCTGCAAAGCCCTTGGTGAAATTACCCTTGATTCTCCTCTTGCTCTGCATTGTTCACAGGCTGTTTGCATTTGCTACCTGTTTCACAGGCACAGTTATCAGGCACTCCTGCACGAAGGAATTTCTCTCCTAATCCTTATGTGGCGTGTATCCCTCTCCTCATTCAAAGCAGTCAGAAGACATGTCTCCGCAGGAGAAAGGCCAAAGTCACAATTAGTAAGTCTTGCAAGCAGATACACAAAGAGATTTACTGACCATTTCAGAAATGTCAGGAGGTTAATAACAATCAGCTCTATTTATATAAGCATGTAAGAAAACAACACACATTGTGACTGTGTGTGTGTTGTTGGGAATGAAAGGGAGAGAAGAAGAAAAGACTTTGCCAAACTTATCCCTTTGTCTTGAAGGGCCACAGAGAAATATCAAGGCATTCACTGCAGCCTGCAAATCCCAGTAACTTGGCAGTGTAAAACCCATGTTGCCAAAGAGACAACCTTTAAAAAGAAACTACTGTAGCCCTCTCTAGTGCAGTGCACCATACCCAATCTGACCAGTCCTGTCAGATTGCTGTAGGTCATGAGCTGAACATATTGAGGGTTTATTCCTCTAATAAAGGGAGTAAATCACTTTTCCTGCATCTGGATTAAAGTGATCTTTCAGCAGCTGCCACAAAATCCTCACTTGGTATTGGTAACTGGGAATCCTTCCCCTCTGCTGCTCATGAAATATTTTTCCAAACAAATGTGGATAACAATTTTTTAAAAATACCAAATAAACCCTACTCAGTACAAAAAACAAGACAACATTTTAAAATACTGATGACAGTTTTCTCTATGTGTATTTTCTCACTTTTTTCTTTTTTTCACTGGTTCTCTGACATTTTAAAATTGTCTTTAGTGCCAATCCTTCATTCTAAAAAGATCAGTCCAAACTGAGCGTGGTGTAAGAATCAATATGGCTTGGGAAGAATTAAACCAATCTGTGTCTTGAGTCTTTGAAAGCTCTTAAAATGTCAAATATTTTTCCCATTAACTGTACCACAGTCAACTTACTAAGTAGCTGGAAGGTGTTTCTTAATTTTTTTTAAACATTGCTCCGAATTAGAGGAAGATTAATCTTTTAACAGCACTGGCAGCTAAGGGAGTCTGACAAGCTATCTACACAGACATGACAAAGGGATTTGAGAGACATCTTTATCCACGGAATTCTGAGTCTTCCACTTCTAGTGCTACACAGTCCAAGATCCTGACATGAGAGGCTTTTTGTGGCCAAGATCTCACTTTAACTATCAGTGCAGGGAAAATAAAATGACCTTCTAAATCACGACAGAAGAAAATTTTTAAAGAGTGAAACAGAATTGCTCAAGTTTCCCTGAAATTCTTTGCCTGCTGCTTTAGCACTCACATAATTCTTGTCAGTTTTGGTAACTCCAGAAATATTTGTTTCAAGCACATCAACTACTGAGTTGGCAACATTGTTTGCTGAGACACTTTCCTGGTGATTCCCATTCAAAATACGACAGTTTATTACAAGCCAAGAAGAGAACATGGGACATCAGCTTGATTTTGGGAGAGAATTGGATACAAAAGCCCAAGATGACATTACACAATTTTGTCTTCATGAAAAGAAGGTCTAAGTAGTCATCTGATAGTATTTAATACCACATTTGAGGAAAGAGAATATAGTAGGAAACCAGTTTACCTGTTAGAATCAATTTTTGAATCAAAGCTAATTGAGAAAGTGAATGGGAGAAGCCATAGAATTGTGAAGATTTTTATTAAAATAAAACAAAACCAGTAATCAGTCACAATTACGCCACTACAACCCAATACAAGCAATGGAAGATTTTCCTCCATCGTGCACAACTCCTCCCCCAGCAATGAAATAATTTAATACTTCTACCCTTTGTACATTGTTCCAGACACAAGATAAGGCTATCAGCCTCAACTCTGCATGTATTGTTACAGGGTTCTCCCTCCCTCTAATAAGAGGTACCTTAGGAAGCAACTTTCACTGCATTAAACCTTTACACCAACTCCAATTCAGCCAATGATGAAAATGTACAACTCATTTGAAAGGCAGAACCCACACAGGCACAACTCCTGTGCTGATTCCTCTCCTCACCCGACTATGGATATTAGCCTTCCCATTCCAGCATGTGTGGGTATAGATGATAAAAAACCTTTGATAAACACCACAAGAACCACTTTGATTGAGAGCAAAGTTGGGTCATGCTGGGAGGGAAAGGAGAGGAGAAATACCTTAGGAAGGTATTTTACTGTCATCCCATTAATAAAAGGTCTATATAATCTCCCACATGAGAACTGTTGGGGCCACTGACATGCCTTTAATTGCAGCTCTCATAATTGGAGTTACTGCTATAATAAAAGGGCAAATGCTTGATCTGGTTTGCTTGAAAAAAATGAGAGTCCCATTAAAATTTAATCTCTAATAGCAGGCTTTATTTTGATAAGGGCATATTTTTTTTCAGGTTGATTTTATGCAGTACTGATATGTTTTCAGTAAGGGAATGGATCTTCCCAGGGCTTATGTAGCTGTGATGGGAGTAGGAAAGGTACCACTTTGCTAAATTTGGATATGGGCAGCTGTACATTGATGTCTGGCTCAGTCTCTTTTGCATTCAAAATGGTTAGTCTGGTAGTGTTTGGGGTGTTTTTGCACAGTGTGCATTGCTTGGCTAGGGGTTTTGTTAAATTCAGAACAAACTAACACATACAAGTCACTGTCACAGAATTCTCTGAAGTCAGAGAGATGCTTCTTTCACATCTGACCAACTCAAGAAATTTCCAATCTCACTCTACAGTTTCTGCTCTTTTGCTGGAGTTTATTTTGCTGAAAGACAACAACACTAAATTAAAAGAAGCATCAAGGAAAACGCCTTGTCTCAGAAATGCATTTTACTCTATCTGAATGCCTATAGGAAGAAGGGGGAAGTAGAGCTGGTCAGGAAGTTTATGACAAATGGACTTCTTCAAAACAAAGGTTTCATAGCCAAAGGAACATATGCCGGTGTATATATTTTTACTGAAAGTATATATATCAAATTTTCCAGTCCTAAAGTAAAAAACGTTTAAGACATTAAGAATGTAAAAGTGAAAAGAAAGTGTAAATGGTGGAAACACAACTGAAAGTATTAAATGTTATTGTAATGTAACTGTTGGTTTATCAAGCCACATCCTTTTCTCCCTTCAAAATACATACAAACACACAGCCTAAAAATAATTTCAAATACTGAAGTTTGTCTTTCTAGTCAAATAGCCACTCTGAGAGTCTCTATACCAACCTGTTTCTTTAGCAAAATAGATTAGCCCTGGGTCTGAAGTAAAGCACTGCAAGGCTAAAAATCATTCAGCTTCAGTGTTCCACCTGGGGACTCCCCACCAGCCTCAGTCATGGACAAGGAATATCTCCCAGTTACTCATTGCCCTGAATTACCCCATCAGCCATGATCAGTATTGATCACTGCAAGAGAGACAGTTTAGAACTAAAAAGACAGAAAAACTCTTCTCAAAGTGCAAGTATATCTCATTGAATCCAGTGATACTTTTAACAGAATGTTCACAAAGTGAAGCTCTTGAGAAAGTTGTATGGCAAACAGGGATCTAAAAAAAGACAAAAACCCTAAAAGAATAATTGAGCAGAAGGTAAAAAAAAATAAATAGTTGAAACAATGTTAGTCAGAAACTCTTGAGTTTTACCTCCTTGAAAATTGTTTGACAAACTTTTTGTTTAAATTAAAAATTTCCATGTGCTAGACCAGAAAATGTAAGATATCTAAATCATTTATAATTTCTCTGTCAGATTTTAATAGGACCCTGGAGGCTTTCATGACAAATTGTGATGCAAATTCAACATTTTTAAGCAAATAAGTGTATAAAGGACTCTGCTGTAATACACAAAAATACAAAAGAAATTTATTTTCTCATATCTATCAGTACAGTGTTATGTACTGAAAATCCAAGAAGAGCTGACATCCATGCCTAAGCTAATCTGAATGTGCAAAATAAATAATTCTACTATTCTGGCCTACCCAGTTCCAAGAATTCTACTTTACAAGCACCTGTGCTGAGTCCAGTAGCAATCAATAGAGAAGCTTTCAAGGACATACTTGACACAGACCTCTTCACATATAAACAGCCTTCCACATCTGGTCACTGAACTTAAACAGTGATCTATTTTCAATGCAATACTTGGTCACAGATTTCCTCTGTGAATCTGAGCAAATTGTTGAGGGTTTTCTGTACATTCATTTCCCATCTGTGTAATGGCAACAAGAATTTTTTTGCTTAGTAAAGATGTCCTGGGACCATGCAAGTTAAAGGATGAAGCGTGCATGTACCCTAGCTGAAAAGATTGTGCCATCCTAACAAAGAGAAAGCAAATCTGAAACTAAACTCAGATGTATGAGTGACTAACTCTTAATATTCAGGCAAAGGCTGGAAGCCATGAGCTGTGCACAACATTGTCTAATTTGTGCTTTTCTGAGACTAGGGAAATGAATTTTGTGGTGGACAGGAGCCTACCCAGACAGCTTAGGCTCCTCAGCCACAGCCCCTGGGTGATATTTAGTAAAAATACGTCAGTGATATCAGTGACACAGTCATGAGGATAGTCAGACATTTTCAGGTCACATCAATACTTAGATACCAGAAAAGGAATTTTAGGAATTTTTGCTGCAGCAAATACAAATAATCACATACAAAGCTTGCTCTTATCTGTCTGGTGACAGAAACAGCCTCTTCAGAGAATCATGAAACCAGACGGCAAATACTGTCCCAGTGGAAATATCTACAGTGAAGGTTATATAAAGGAGATAACCTGGTCCCAATCAGTCTGACCATTTCCAATGTCCCAGGTTTTGCAGTACCAGTCTCTTCACCCTGGAGTTCTCTGTGACTGCCCCTTTTCTCCCTTCCATGCACTGTCCACTGGTTTTCCTTCCCTCTGCTGATGGTGCTTAACTTATCTGTCCTGAAAACACTGTTGCATTTACCCTTCCTCATCCCTCCCTCCTCAGCTGTTCCTTGCTGTCGTGACTTTTTCTCCATTAATCACCAGAAAACCAGTCCACAAAGGACATCAGACGTGTGCAGCTATAGGGTCTTTTGCTAAAACATGAAGACTAATTTGACAGATGTACATTTTTACCAGTTGTCTTAGCAAATCACTGCTATCTCACTTCCCTCCTTTGTCACTTTTTACTTTGTCAGCTCCACTTGCTGCCATGCCTGCTTAGGCTGTGAGCTCTTCAGAAATGAGAGACTTGTTTTTCTGTACTGCCAGAAACTTATTAAGCACAAGGTTCTTTAAAATAATGTAGATTTTTCTCAAGTTTCCCTTAATACATCAGTGATTTCAAAATAGTCTCAAATGGACAGGCAGACATTGGTGCTCTCAGCAAGGAGGTCAAGGGATGAAAAGGCCCTAAAGACTGGCTATTTTGATGCATTTGGGAACAGCCAGCATAAAATTGATTCCATTCTCTTTTAAAGGATTAAATTTAAAAAAGCACCTAACAGCAGCCAAACTCTGCTCCCACAAAAGTCAAAAGCTTTGCCATTGATATTCATGACAACTGCTGCACAAATGTCAGGCCCTTTCCAAAGTTCTCTCCCACACACCTGGTTTATACTTAGCACATATACCTTCATGACTACACCTCAACTAGCATTACTAATAAAAACAAAATAAAGCCACAAAAGAGAACAGTGTTTTTCACCCAATTTTTATATACTTGTTTATTAGCCATGCAGTCCTGTAAGCATTGTAGTATTTCCCAGAGCGAAATAAAATAAATAAAAAATGTAAAGATAAATAAAACATTAACACATAAAATAAATGAAACAAGCAAAAATACATTTTTAACTACTGAAATCAGAATCCCAACTCTACGTGTACAGGCATTGACGTCGCAGTAGTGATGCATGAGCTAATTAAACTCCCCTTGCATTTGTTGTGCAGCCCCTCTCTCTGGCACTTCAAGGGCTGTGCAGACGTGTCAGAAGGTGATCACATGTCCAAACCGACTCAGTGCTAGCAAACAAAGGGATGTGAACTCGCATATGTTGTGGAGTTAACAGGAAAGCAAGGGCTTCACGCGTTCGAGTTTGACAAAATTGCAGTTGCTGCACTTGCAGAACAGGCAGATGTTGCATCAATGATAGGCAGAAAGTACCCCAGGGAAGTGGAGGCAACAGCAGCACTGAATGCTGACGGGGGATGTTACCTCCCTGTTTTTTTCTTTCTGATGTTAGTTTTACTCTCGGGTTACTGTAACTTTTCAAGTGAAACATCATTCACTGTGCTGAATGCTTCTGATTCGTTATTTTGGGCAAAAAGGAAATGAGGGGGCCCTCCCAAACCATTATTATATCTTCAAATACAGCCCAGGAAAGAAAATTCTGCCTAGCCAATACACTGCTTACATGGCACTACTGTATTTTGAAATATAGAGACTCCAGGGAAAAGGGTCAGAGATATTTGGGTGACAGAGTTTAAAACAAGGTGATGGAGGTGGGAGGAGAAAATTCATTCCATGTGGCCCCGGCATCCTGTAGTCAAATGGGACTTGCCAAGTTGAAAAGGCAAGAATTGAAGGTCTGTGCCTTTCCAAGAGCATCTTAAATTGCAGGCCACTTTAAAAGACCCCTCAAGCTAGATACCCAAATGTTTTTGAAAATATGAGCTCTCAGTAGAAGTCTCAGAAGAAGATAGGCAAGGTGCAGGTACCCTGGCAGTTGACAGGCAGGTAGAAAACACCTGCAGGGCAGAGGAAGACTTTTTTTTTTACCATAGAATCCACCAAAAACCAATAACAAAGCATCCCCCTTAAATGTCAGCTCTGCAGGACAGGGTTGTTCTTTGCTTTCCAGCAAGTGCCGATGCAGCATTTAAAAAGGTACTTTGTGATTATTTTCCCTTTCCTTATCCTAAGCTTTCAGGCAGCTGTGATCTAACACTGTGTTCTGTGCCTCCCGTGAAGAGGCAGACATCATCCTTTGACAGTACCTGCTGGGAGAACATGACATACTCTCCAGTAATCTTTTCTAGCAGGGAGAAAATGACCTTTTGTGTAAAAGGCTTTCCCAGACTTATGCCTCAGTTTACCCAGTGGGACAAATGCGATATTCAGAAGAAATTTAAAACTGTTCAAACTAAGAAAGGACAGCAGCTTAGATCCTTACCTGCTCAGCAGGAGTCACAGCAGGCAGGCTACAAAAGCTTTTGGTGAAGATTCAGTGAGATATTTCAACTGTAACCTGTTAAATTGCCAGATAGTGCAAGTAAATGTGATAGTGCAAAGCCACAGGGTCTGGCATTCTTGTCAGCTTGCTACCTAAGCTTAAACTTTCCAACTATTTTTAAGACATGAATGAAGATATTCTGCCAGGAATTAACTACAGTTTCAAGGACTGGGTTTAGGTGGAAAGAGGTCACTATAAAACACCAGCCCAGCCTCACCCAGAAACAGATGAAAATTACACAGAACTTTCTGCTGCTTAATAATCTCATTTTTTTTTCTGTTTTCAGACATCAATCAAGAACTGGGATTTTATGAAAAGTAGAAATACCTAAGAAAGGTGTATGATCAAGTTGCAGTACCTAATCACCAAAATTTTTCAAGACCTTTGTTTTTCTGGTGAAGCAAGTGCTGAGGCAGGAGGAGGTTGCCTGCCTTCTCTCCCAGTGACAGGATGGCACAGTGATTCTCTCCTCTCTGGCTGAGCTGGCAGGATTTGCTAGGCAGCAGGATTTGCTAGTGCACGTCCAGGTCTTGCTAGCCCTGCAGGCGAACTGCTCCCTGCCCCTTCCACTGGCTCCCTATCCCTTGCTTCCCCTCTCTCCCTTACCCCCTCCTGGCTGCCCTTCATACTCTGCTCCTCCTTCCTCTGCTAGCCAATATGGCCAGCTATTTCTCTCATCTCTCTGTCCTCTTGCTTTTTTTTTTCTTTCAGAAATACCTATTAAAACTAACAAAAATTTGCAAAATATTTATTTCTCAGGCCTGCTCAATGCTTAAATGAAAATATCTATCCTTCTCTTCATTAGATGTTCAAAATCTTTCTCATCTCTGGACTCCCCTCTCCCCCACATAGCCCACAGTCTCCAGGCTTTTTAATAAGGTTTTTTACATAATGTCTAATCTAGCCAAAAGTGAGCTATCCTGCCTTGACCTACAGGTCCACTGGGGTCAATGGGCCCCTGGGCACAGTAATACATTCATCTTTAGATCTCTCCTTATATTTCCACTCCTTTTGTCCTGGCCTTCCTACTATTTAATTTCAACTCAGACAGGTCAGTCTTATCTTTTAGAATATCATTAATTTTCATTGCAACAGAGTAGTTTTCACTTTCAAAGGTATCTCTGGGCAGTCAGAAGAAGCACAGACCATGACAGTCTGTGAAAATCACTCTGGCTGTGGAGTACAGCATTTTGCAGCCTACAGCCACACGTGGCTGTGCATGGAAAGAAAACGGGAACAAAGGGACAATGGCCTTGGACATGTAATTGCTAGAAGTTTAATGGGGCATAGAGTTGAAAGACAGTTTGGTTTTGCTTTTTTTTTTTTTTCTTCTTTATTATAACATCCCTTAATTGTTTAACTTCCCGAAAATCTTAAGACAGACTGGTGTCCCAGGGAAACACATCAATGAAGGAAAGACAAAGACTTGGCTAGCTAAAACCAGAAAGCTTGCCTTCAGATTCCCCAAAGCAGTGCCTTCTCTGCTGGGGAAGAAGTAGCCAAGGAAAGTTTCACAGCTGTCCTTACTAGGGAAGTAGAAAGCAAAAGCAAAAGCAAAAGAAATAAAAAGTGACTTAACTTTAGCAATTGTTAATTTCTGATTTATGTAGATGTGATAAGGCATTTTCCGTGAGGCTGAGAATTATTAATCTGTATATGTTGTCACTATTTATAAAAACTACCAATCTCTTCTCTGTTTTCTTTTTTCTCTCAAATTAGGAATCTACAAACACTTCAGCTTCCTCTAAAATCATTGAGGTGCTGCATTCACAACTCCTCACACTTGCCTCTGATGGAGGGATATCACACACATTCTATATACAGGCTTGCAGACTTGGGCAGTACCAGTCTATGGAACTGAGTACAGACCAGTTTTATTCTTTGATAACCCTTTAAATTTTTGCAGGTTCTAATGCTCCCAAGTGCTAAGGGAATGTAAATGTGGCATCTTAAATTATCACCTTCTATGTGGAGACAGAACCTTGCAGTCTGCTGCTGGGGTACACTTTCAGAGTCAGTTAGGGATTTTGTCTTCAGAATAGAAAATGGAAGTCTAGTAACATGGCTAGCCCAAAATAGAAAATAGTTGAAACATTAAAAATGTATTAAAAAAAAATAACCTTCCATTTTTTCTCCAAAACACATTTTTCCACATTTGTACATAGTTAGCCACAAAAGGCTTGGGCCAAATCCTTTTTCCTATGCTTTTCTCTCTTTTCACTCTCCTTATGCTGATGGGCCAAACCATGAGATGTTCACTGCCTCCCCTCCCTAATAGCTCTGCTGTTTTAAGGTGTTACTGCTCCTCATGCTGCTTTTTATCACTCCATCACCAAAACTGGACTAAGAAAAACCCAGAGCACTCCTCAGACACCCAAGCGCCAAGTCCTGCTCGTCCTCTCCCCCAGGCCTTTGACACTGACATGCCAAGCTCTGCTCACAGACGCTGCCAGTGGGACATCAGACTCTGGCACAAGTTGGTGCCACACACCTGCAGACACCCACCTTTCCCATTTCTGCAAATGCTTTGGCCATACACAGCTCTCCTTGGCTCTGGGCAAAGACGAAACACTGCCCTGGTTTGCCAGCTGGCTGTCAGAGACCCCTGTACACTATCTTCAGGGTTTTAATTAGTGGTTTGCTATAAGTACACAATCCATTTCCAGTGCAATCACCCAGTGGTAAATATTCTGTCCAGAAAGACCCTTTCCTACTGAACTCATGTGCTAAAGATTCCAGTAAACACAAGGTATTCTGTTAAATTTGGAGGGTCCCATTCCTGACCTGAGAACAACTGAATTTCACCAGGAATATATCAGAGGGATGTGAGGCAACCTGAGACCACAAGTAAAAAAAGGAAAAAAACTTAGAAGAAAGACATGCTTTTTTCACATTTTCCTAATCGAGTTGCAAGTCTTAACACCTTTACTTTTATTATGCTTACTGTGTATTTGAACTGCAGAGGATGCACAGTTCTTTTTGATGTTCTTTTTCATATGCTATTTTGTGCTAAAAAACTAGGCAGTTGGGGTTTTGTTGTTTCTCAGATATCAGTTTCCCAAATCTTTTGAGTGCCAAAATTTCCATTTGTTTTGATAATTTGTGCTTTAATACAAAAGAATTGTGTTAATTCCAGGTGAATTTACTTGTTTTACACCTTTCAGTTCTAAACTCAGTGGATTTGTCTTCTTGTTTAAGCCACACTCAGACTTTCTATTTCACTGTGAAGTCATATATCACAGCTGAAGGAGTCATTCTAAACTGGCATTTGCCTTTTGTAATCCTGTGTGGAATTGCCTAGGGAGGTAAACTTTGTTCAGTCTGTAACAGAAACAGGAAGATGCAGATGTCAACAAACGGGTGAATCAGTCTCAGGCCGCTCCATACAGAGTTACATCAGGAGTAGGATACTTTCCCTGAACGGCACGTTGCTTTGGGTGCACTCCAAAGCAACAGAAGGACCAGCATTTTGGCTTACCCTGTTATATTGCGGTGCCATGTCTCTGCTAACACGAGTTTAATAATGATACATTATTTCCCTGAAGCATAGCTTTGCAGTGACACTTAATAAATTTGAAATAATCCTTTGTCTGGATACCTCAGGTTCGATAATTAAAACTGTTGAGAACTTTGAAGTCCTGCCGACATTAAAGGTGAATCTACTCTGAGCAAACATGGTAGTATGCAACAATAAAACACTCTGAGAACCCATTTTGTAAGCATCTCAAATGTGGTACCTGGAAAAAGTGGAACCTGATGACTCTACCACAGAGTGCCTCAGACACACGTGTGTGAAAGAGGAGTGGCTGCACACACAGCATGGGACTGCTGCTTCAGGAAAAAGCAGGAAGGGACCACTCATGCATCTGCGTGGAAAGACATCCTGCAGAGAGAGCAGAGCACCTGTTTTTTTAGTCTTAATAAAAATCAGCTACACGGTGCAAACAGCAAAAGTCATTTGCACTCTGGGTCCCTGCACTAGGTCCGCAGAAAGAAAGGACTTTAAGCTATGATCTATTAAAGCACTGACAGCTTTTAAGGTGAGATGGAAAGTTCAGCCTCCACAAATGACAATTGTCCTTTGCCACCAGAGAGCTCAGAAGGAAAATTATTACTCTCAGCTGAAAATTTAAGCTGAACTAGAATTGTGCCACCAGAAAGATTGTTTGCACAGTTCTGCTTTAATAGTTACTGTCTTGATATTTGAGGGAGAGAGTGCCATGGTGTACAGGAGCCCTCTACAATTTGTCCACTTGACTTCTCACATCTTTTCTTCCCATCTGAACTCTTGTAACATTCTTAATCAAAGATCACAGGAGATGCTGATCCACAGGCAAACTTTATATATGGCAAGGCAAGGTTATCACACCTGGTAAATCCAGGCTCTCTCTAGCACTTCAGAATCTCTCAGAAAAGAGAAGCTGACCTTGGGGTCATTCCCACTTGTTTTTAAGCAGAATCTTATATCTACATGCACCCATATCCCTATATTTAGATATAAAATATATACATATCTATCTACACACTGTATGTATTTTTGTATAAATTTATACACATATATTTACACAAACCATATATACATATATATATATTCACATTTCGATTCAGTAGATTCTAGGCAGACTACAGTTACTCCCCAGTTAATTTTTTCAAGTAACTCAAAAGCCAGTCTTGAAAAATAAAAGAAAAATAAAATTATTGCTTCCCATTTCCAATCCAAATGAATAAAATCCCTCCATTTTAAACTGCAAAGCTGAATAATTCATTTTCAAAACAAAAACCTTTTCAAGTGTGTTTTGAAATGTTCATGGGAAAGACATCATATTTCATTCTGCCCTAACTTTTGCTGTCTTGCTCAATAAGACAAAAGTCATCATCAAAAGAACAGGAATAAACTGTTGTCTCCTGGAGGATAATTCCTCTCACATCATTGCTGTGAGCCATCTGCCATGCATTTTTAAGCATCTTGCCCCTAACATCAGTATTAAGTGGCTGCAGGGAGCACTCAGCATCCCAGCCAGTTACCAACCAAATGGACTTATTTCTGGAAAATCCCACTCTAAGAGTCCCTTGCTGGGCTGAATCCAGTGAGAATAGCTCTGCATTTGGAAAAAAGGGTCATCGAGTGGGGTGGTTTTTTACAATGGTGACGACTATGGCCTTCAATTATGTTTAGCATGTGAATTTGTTACATTTACTACCTGGGGATTTAAAAATAATTTTAGCTGTAAGGGAAGTATTTAACTGATGGATAAAACGAGGCATAGAGAAGGCGAAAGAATCTCTCCAGCCAGCCTGCCTGGCTCTGGTAGACCTGCAGAAAGGGAATCAGGCACACGGGACTATTTGCTCCACTCCCATTTAGTGCATGGTTCAATACATAACCTCCTTCAGCCTCCACCGTGCAGGTCCTTGGAAAGAACCACATGATGCCCCCAAGACCTGGGTGTGCTGTTAACGGCATTACCACTACCACAAAATTGGGCTAATACTAAAAAATCATCACTACAAACATCTTTTACAAATGGCAAAGCAAAACTCTCTCAAGCTGAAACAGATAAATAATGGGAAAAAATAAACCATTTCAGATCAAAATTCTGAAAATATCACGTCAGCAAGAAAAAGATTAGAAAGTTTAAGAATATGTAGCAACCTTTTGATTCTTTGTATCATCTCTATTTGTCCTATCACATTTTATCCTCTACAATCCCTGTACTGCAGCCATTCTCATTAAAGGTTTTGTGGTTTTTTTGTTAGGCTTTTTGATATATTTATTGCAGAGAAGCATACTTGCATTTTCTGTGCAACACTGTTTCACCTGTGTGCTCAGTAGCTTTTCTGGTGCTTCTTTTTCCCTCACATTTATTACTCTATTTTCCCTTCCACTCCTTCATTTTGGACTTTTTCTGGTTTGAATTACAAAGAAATTATAAATTCTATTCAGTGTTGTTATAAAAACGGTTCTTCTTGTATTCTGAGGTGTTGACCCCGTTGTAGCTGAAGGCTCTTTTCAGATCTAATGGTGAATTTCTTCCAGTTTGACCTGCTGTCTCATATGTGTCCTTTAGTAATATGATATCAGAGCAGAAAAGACATCAACATCCACTGTGGGATGTAGAAAAGACCATAACCTTACAAAGTGAGTTTCTTTCAATTGCCATTGATTATGTGTGATTTTGGGGATGCCTCTTCCTTCACAGGAGTTGAGTGATGCACAGGGTCTCACATTATGTGAAGAAGCATTTCTCAGTTACAAATATGACTTTGCCCTCCCTTCCTCAAAGTAAATGACAAAACTCCAGCTGATATTGGCCACAATAGCAGGAATAAGTTTTTATACTTACACATACAGATGCACATATAGAGACACAAAATACACAATCACATGGGAAGCACATAAAGCATATTGTAAAGCTCCAGCATAGTAACAATTGAGCTGCTGAGTTCATTTGTGCCCTGTCAAAGAAAAACACACAAACACATGTAAAGGTTCGTGCAGAGGGGGCATTTGATCCTGGGAAGCTGTCTGAAATACAATGGGTTTATTTCCTTCTTTTCCACATTTGTCCCCATTTTCCTGGAAAACAGAGGGTTTTACCTAGAATGATAGGCTGCCTATGCTATAATCTATGTCCCTGGTAAATCATTTGCCTTGCGAGCATAAGGGAGTTTTCACTCTCCTCTGGCTCTGGCACCTGTTTTCTAGGGCAGCTGCCGCTGCTCCAAGAGGAGCAGTGCTCTTTGTCCATTTAAAATTTACTTATTTAGTCTTTAAAAATCTCATGCTCAAAAAAAGGTTGGATGATGTAATTTTGGTTCCTGTTCAATTTTCTTGAACTCAAAATCTCTGTCCTCCATACAATACAAAAAAAATGCCATTTGAATACTGAATAACCCTTATTCTTAAAATTGTCTGAAAGCCCAGCAGAGTTGTTAGGTCAAAGTGACACACAGCAGCTGATTTCTGGATCCCCTGGGGAAATAATGCCCTTCCAGCATCGCAGCAATCAAATTATCTGAGCTTTCTGCAAACACTAGCTTTTGCCCTGAGATGACAATGACCTGGTTGACCCTTCCCTGTTCCATCGTAATGCACTGGATTAGGCCATGCTGAAAAACCTACCTTCTTGGGCAGGAAATAAGCGAATCAGTCAATGTGGGACAATCTTACCAGTTGCCTTCCCTTTGACAGTGAGGAAGGCTTACTAGTCAGTGGCTGAAAGACTAAAAATTAGGAAAAATATTCTGCTTTCAGTCAAGCTCACCATACCTGACTGCTTGGAACTGTGAATCCGTGGGTGAAAAAACACTTTTAATCTTCTTTTTTTTTTGCTGCCATTTGTTGTTGCTGCTGAGGGATGACAGAGTTAGTATCATTAAGGAAAATCTGTTTTCAGTCTGCAGAACTTTGTCTCAAGCAAGACGCACATCATGACACCAGCCTTGGCCTATATTCAATAATTGATGAGAAATTTGCAGTTCAGATTACTGTTTCTTGTCGTGTACAAATTCATTGGGGTGGGGATGAGGGAAAGAAGCAAAAGAAAGGGAGAGAAAATTAAGAAATAAAATAATTTTGTCATAGCTCTAGCAAACAGCAAAATCTCCAAGTGTTTCCACTACCTGTGGCTAACTTTCAAAGAAAAATTCACCATAACATTTCCCAAGTTCAAAGGTCACCACTGGCTCAGTTACATGGTCAAGTTACAGCAAGCCATACTCTGTTACTTCTTCTTAAGATTGGTAAAATAAATGCTTTGAAGTGAAGAATATGAAGAGCTAAGTATAAACATATTTCTAGGTCCCAGACAGAAGGAGATTAACTGTGTGTGTGAGAGAGGACACCTTTCCCCACCCCAAGTTACTTCCTGATCTACTTAATATTGATTCAAACACTGTAAATACTTACATCTTTTGCTTTTGGATGCAGAGACTGTCATTCAAAACTTCATTAAGCAGCCAGTAGATATCTCCATTGCAAGGAACAAGTAATGACATCAAGAAAATCTGATAACTTGTCAAAGGAAATTGTACAAGACATGCAAGAACAGTGGCCTTCTTTACTTCTCTGTGATGGAGCAGGACTCATTATGTGCTCCCTCTTCTGTGACACACACACCTTTGTTCTCTTGAAGGGAAAGGGCTACATGGGGTAGAAGGCAACACCTGAAGAAACAAACCAGATAAGAGAGACAAGACATGGTAATGTGAGCATATCTTTATTAATGTACACACATTTCAAACAGCTAGCAGTGAGCTTTGAATTCAAAGACAAAGCTGGCAATGCATAACATCTGCTGTCAAACAGAGCTCCATTGCAGAAGATGGTGGCAATCAGAGCCTCTTGGAACCAGTTAATGACAGAGGTGGAAATGCAATATAAAAAGGAAAATAATATGGGACAACCAAAAACTCATGTCAGGTGCTCTGGTAATGAACTCTACAGTGATATAATTTCCAAGGTAAATAAGTGTTTATATTAAAAAGAGGGACAAAAAGAAAAAGAGTTTAAGCTTTTATACGGCTAGTAACATTTGTATGTGTCTTCTGTGTACATTGTATATAGATATAAATATGTGTGTACGCATTACATGCATGCATTAACATATGAATGCCCCTAATAACATAAAATCGAGGTAGACAAAAACCTTCTTCCAAAAGTGAAAGTACAAGCTTTTTGCAGCCCACAGGGTAAAATCCAGAGGTGAAAGAAGTTACAGATGAGGAAACCAGTATACTGTGCACATCACTCATGTGACACAAGGCCTACGTGTCCATGGCTGAGACTCATATCAGTGTTTCAAAATGCATGTGTCAAACAGCTCAGACAAAATGTCTGTACTAGTGGTTGGGGCAGACAGTGGAGCTGAGCCACCAACAACATCATGCTGCTGTAGACTAAGCCAGTACAACTGTATTCCCAGAGTGGGAAAAGCCTTCAGACCTTTGTAACTCTTTGATAGTGGCTTAACTGAATTCATTGTGGTAGGCAAACAGCAGTGAAGTTCTTGCACTCTTTTAATTCCTGGTGTTCTCCAACAAATTCACTGAATTTTTTCTGAGTGAGATAAAACATTCTTTTGGAATACATTTTAAAAAAAAGTCTGATCAACCTCTCTTCTATTTCAGGGTTATAAACAGCTCTGATGCTCATAGTAGAGTGCAGTCTTCAAGGGAGTTCACCCAGCAAGATGACTCCCACCTTCTGGATATGCAGAACTGGTGCCTGAGCATGCAATGTCCTCTCCTTCTTCGTTTTAATTGAATGCCTCTGATAATATTTTCACAAAATAGGCTAAATTGCTGTTACTGTGAAATGAGATGTTGATTTATTTTATTTGTGATAAGGTTTTTCTTCATTTGAAATATGAAGACAAAAGAAGTTCCTTGAAGCAGAACTGCTCTCTAAATCTTCTCATCAGTAAATTTCCCTGCTGCACCATAAACAAGGTCTCTGTTTAACAGTTCACCAGCTTTTGACAAGGTTATGAAACCACTGTTTGCAAAACCTGTGGAGATACCCATTGGAAGGGTAACATTGTATTGTAAAACTGATGCAGCTGCAGAAAACTTGTCAAACTTGGATCCTTATATACTTCTATAAAAATGTTTTTATATATTAGAAATTAATGTGTACCATTCCTCCACAATTTGTATCTGGCTTGTTACAGCTTCATCATTAAACCTTGTCTAAACCACAAATGAAGTACAAAGGTGTCAGACGTAGTGCTCTTGCTCAGAAGCATCACAAGGAGTTTATAGAGCTGTTCTAACCCAAACTTATTACTGAAAAGGTGCTCTAAAAGTCATAGCTAAAGTGTGTCTCCCTGACAGGGGAGCAAAGATTAAGATGAATAACTGGAGAAATTAAACATCCTCAGAAAGCAGAAGAGAGGAACATGCAGAAGAGTGACAACCAGCTATAGCATGGCCAGACGTTGATAAGCAAAATTTGTCTTGCTTGCCTCACCTAGACTCAAAAACTCTGACTAGGTTACCACTAGCAGTCAACGCAGGGCCCATTGTGTGTTTCTTATTGTTTTCTTTATGATGATTACAGACTTTGAACTCAATAAAATTGAACCTGCTAGCTACAACCCCCATAATTTCATCACAAATTACTTAAAAATCGTTTTTTACAATATAGCTGAGGAGATTTAACTGCAAGCTCTCCTTGAGATGTGATGACTTACTCTTCTTGCAGACTCAAACACTTTGCTAAATAGAAAACTTTTTCATTTCTTTGGGGCAGGGTTAATTTTATGCTGTTTTAACTCCTTGAACTATCTCCTCAAGGGCCAACCCACCATCAGGGCCAGCACAAGGGAAGAAACTTGAGTGTTTAGTGGTGGTGAGAACAAGTTTGTTTCTTCAGAAGAGCCCCTTGAGCTCGGGGGCACTGTGCAAGGGCACCATCCCACTCCTCTTGGGCTCGCCAGAGCTGGTATGGGTGAACTCAGCCATCCACCCTCTCACACTAGCTCTGGTCCAGGGGACATGTTGTCATCTTCAAGGTGGCAATGCTGTCTTGTGGAGTCAAGCCTCTGCTGCCTATTTCAATTAAGGAACTGCAAGGCTTTGCCTAACAGGAAGGGACTTCTCCTGCTCCCCACCCCCAGCTGTATGGACATATGTGCTGGAAAAAGGCTCAGTCCAAGTTCCACAATTCATCAGTAAAAATGAAACTGAAATGTACATAGAACAGAAACTTTAAGATTTCTTTTAACGAACAACCACATTGCACATATTTGGAATGTAAACCAAGACTTAATTTTTTTTTTTTAATGTACTAATGGGACCTGCTTATGACTTGAAGGTTAGAGCATTGCTGGTTTGGTTTTGTAGCTAGGCACCTAGATATGAAGGGACCTTAGAAATACAGCTTTGGCAAGGATGAGCATGTGATTTCAGGCTGCTCCTTGCTGCCAAGACAGACACTTGTCTCACATTTGCAATGAAGCAGTTAATACAGTTGTTGGGCCCTGATCTAGTCTGAGGTTTAGTCTTATAGGGCTTATCAGAACTACATCACTTTCTCATTTATACTAGAACCCCCAAAAATGTCTCCTGTTGCATGCTGTAACCATGCTCTGGAAAGTTATCAATAAAAGTGTGTACTGTTTTAACCCTGAATGACCAAAGCCAATTTTATGCCCTGCACCGAATGTCTCTCTGAATGATTCAAGGAAAATTAATGTTATTTAGCCTGAGGCAGAGAAGCAACAGGAGAATTAGCATGCATGCCACTGTGTTCAAATCCCTGCAAAAGTTGACAATTCTATTTACAAGTATAATTCCAGACTGTCCAGGGAGATGACAGACAAGCAGGTGAAGACTCGCCTGAAAAGGAAGCCGTTCTAAGGCCGTAGCATGTAACACAACCAGAGTGAATCTCCTTATTTCTCCAGAAAGATTTTAAGGACATGTTTTAATGAATTGTTTGACACAAACCTGAGTATATTAAAGAAGAGAGGCAACAGAAGGCAAGAAAAGTATTAGCCTGTGCATCCTTTCCAAGCCTTCTGTTTGCCAAGGAAGCAATGGCCCTGTTGTCTCCTCTGGAAAACTGGGGAACTGAACATTCACACTATAAAGTGATGAAAGAAGTGCACTTACTATAATAATTCAGGGAAAACACTGACGGTACTGGAATTCACTAGCAAGGAACAGCTTTTGTAGCTGGCTAAATGCAGGAGGGAAGCTTGATAGAGGCCATTTTGGCAGAAAAACTAGATGTTATGTTCAGTGTATTTTGAACAAGTGCTTGGCACACAGAGTGAACTCAGTTGAAGGTATTCAAGAAGCAACAAGCTGTGAAATGTGTGTTTAGCTTAGCAGATTGGCAACAGTAGCTTCAGTCAAAGAAAGGACCACCTAGTTTCTCCTGTTTGGGGGTCTTACCTACTACAGTTTGTCACAGACAGATTATATACTGTTCATATAGTTTACTTTTTCCTGTAATTTGCCCATTAATAAAAGCAGGGTTCATTTTCCAGTGAAACATTTATATTACTCAGAAATTAAATAGCTTGGCAAACCTCATTACAAATTGTCACAGCAGAACGTGGTACATTTCTGCTTAGTCATCTACATAGCGCTGGTTTTTACCCCTGACATAGTCATGGGCATGGCCACTGAGTTTAAAAGGTGTCTCTGGTGTCCCTAGCACATAATTGCTGAAGGTCTGGGAGCCAAGTGGAAAGACTGCTTTACACACCAACTGCTTGCAGTGGAACTTGCCTCTAAGGAAGAGACAGTCACAGGTCTTGCTCAGTTTTATTCAGCAATCTGAATTCTTGGCTAACAGCAGCTAATGGAACAAACTGTAGGTGAGAGCAAACAGTAGTTCCAGGCTATGGCTCCCAAGAAAAGCTGAATAAAGCCATATGTTGCTGTGAGACCCTTGGAGCCTGTACAATACACACACAGCCTGTACGACAGAACAGCCCTGGGGCTGCTGCTTGGACCTTCTCTTAGCATGGAACTGTACAGTGTGAAGGCAATTTGATTTATGGAAATAAACAGATATAGGGATGTGTTTTCCCCAGGACTAATCCTTCATGCTTTTCTTATCCATTAATAGAATATCACATTTATTTAATTGTTTTTATTCCTGTTTACATAAAAGGAGATGCAGGATTGTTTTGTGTTGTTTGGGTTTTTTGTTTTTTTGTCCCAAAAAAATCTCTATTGAGCATATTCATATAAATTTTTTGAGAAAATTATACTATTAAAATAATAAATAAAACAAGTCTTTCTTATTTAATGGCATGCTTTTAAAAAAGTTTAGTTCTGAATTTTTTTTGTTGTTAATGTGAAAGAGGTAAATCTTTTTCTTCAAAATTTTACCTCACTTATCATTAGATGCATTTCTTCTAGAGCTGTCTATCGATCCCAAATGATTAACTAGACTACAAGAACTGGCTCCATCTGCAGTTTAGAGGTAAATATTCTTCTTCGGGTTAACATATAACACTTGTCTACTGACGAGCAAGACTATTTTATTTAAGATTTACAATTATTGAAATACAAATTTTGGATGTACCTTAACAAACCTGTAAACAGATTTATTGTTTTAAATGACATTAATTTCTAAAGGTGTGGGGTTTTTTTCCACAAATAAAGGAGGCAAAATTATTTTATGAAATGTAGAATATGACACAAAGCTGCAGAAGCTTGAACTATTCACTGAGTTGCTTTTTAAATTTGTATACATGCAATGTTTTCTATGGTGTTTTTACTATCATGATAACAGTTCTGTCTTCTCTATTCTCCCATCAAAGCTTGAAAATATTGGCATAAAATCTGATATTTAAAAAAAAAACACCCCAAAATGTCATTGAGATCCATCGCATTTACTCCCTAGCTTCTTTTTTTTTAGACACTTAACTTCTTCAAGTCCAAAGACATACCTCTCTGGCCACTTGATTTAAACATATGCCACAATTTCTCACTTCACTACATGACCCTGACATCTGACTCTAAGAAAAACACCTACTGTTAAAAAAGATGTGATGTTATCATGGTCTAGCAATGATCTATTAAACACAGGCCTGAATTCTAATGAATTTCAAGTGACAGGCACCTCTATTTAATGTTCAGATACTGATTTGGCAGTACTTAGCAATATCAATCTGAGGTCTGGATTGGGTTGCCATTCTTTCATACACCCCCAAGTTTAACATCCAAATCTGTTTTGGGTCTCTGTGGTAAGCCTCTGGCTTTTTAGTGTGTTTATAAGTCTATAATAAACTTACTGACCTGCCCTACTACTAAATGCTTAGCACAGTTTATTCAATCCTTTCACAATAGAAGTTATTATTTAGTTCTTTATTTGCAAAGCTGATTACTACAAGTGGATACATATGACAGCCAACAAGACAAACCAAACCAGGCATCATTAAAAATCAGTGCTGTTTACAGGTTTCTAACGACAGTCTAAAAGAGTGCTTGCATTCAGACAACAGGCAGCATCTTGTCACTTAAATATATGAAGTACAAGATTAGAACACAAACCCCACCAAATATTCAGCACAGTGCATCTTCCCAGGAATTCACTAGACCCCAGTACTATTGTCATGACATCTTACGAGATTGAGTTGTTTAGCACTCACAGCAGATTAAGTGAGAACAGAAACTGCAAAAGTAGCCCACTAACAAAACCCCCATTCACCGCATTGAGCAGAAGTTCAGCTCCTTTATTTGAAACAAAATACAGTACTCAACCAAAAAGCAAACCCAGACTTGACTACCTCAAAGAGCTGATGCATTACTGAAAATTGTCATGTTAAAGTCCTCCCTGACCTGAGCCAACGGCCAAAGTCACCCGTGGTGCTTTTCCTTTGACTTCAATGGAGTTGTGCTGGCAACCACCTCAGCTCTGCTTGGCCCAGTGCCATTATTTATGCAAGGCTCTGCTGTGTGTCTTCTCTTGATAAATGCCAGCACTGTGGAGCACTGAAAAATAAAGAAAAAAAAGCATTCTTCAGTAATCACAACAAGAAGAGAAACACAAACACACAAACTGCAGCACAGCAGATAAACAAGAATTTACAGCTGTGCTGTGTACAAGCACTTAGCAGAAGGTTTTTTTGTATTTGAAAGAAAAATTTAATGTCATGAGTAGCATGAGCTTCTTTCTAGTAAATGGGCTACAATTTGACTCTTTCATCTCTGCTTTGAGCCACAATTTTTCAATTAAAAATAGAAGCAGGGTGAGACAGATACTGACTGACTTTCTATGGAGAGACCTTGGCCTGCAGTTTAACAGACTTGAGGGAGTGTGGGACTTGCAAATACACTGTTAATATCTTTAAATTTTGAAATATTTAGCACTGCTACATTAGGTGTGAAGTAAAGCAAAATCTTAACACTCAGAGGAAAATTATTATTAGTTTGTATTTAGGCAACATGCCCATCAATTACTAAAGGCCTTAGAAAGCCTTTAAATATAAACAAGAAGGCTCTAACCTACTGCTTTACCGAATTGGTGTAGATTATCTTGTAAGACAGTAGAAGGCATTAAACAGCACCCAAAAAGCAGATTGTGACACCTGTTTCTCAGAAGCTGACCAATATATCAGGAATTCTGTGACAGCACACAACTTGGCTGAGGAACAGTGAATGCAAACTCCCTCAGGAACTTCCTAAAGCCAATATATTCCAGCCTATGTGCCATTTTTTTAACAAATCAGTCCAGCATGTGTATACATACACATGTATGTATGTATATAAGATCAGCTTACTTTTTTCCTCACATTTATTTGAACAAAAATAATTTATAAAAACTAGATATCATCTGGAACCAAATAATGCATACTCACATGAGTTCTTTCATCTGCTTAAAGGCAGTGGTTGACCTTGTATATTCATTCACACATGCAATGAAACCATCATGCCTTCCTGGCATGGTCACCTGCTCATTGCAATAAATGGAAACATGCATGGCCATATTAAAAAAAAGGCCAAAAAACCTGATGAGCATGTAAGTAGCTGTGTATTCAGTATTGTTAATACCTTGTGGGTCAGTAGTCTTCTAAAAATATTTGGTCCAGTAAGTTAAGACAAACACAGATTCTGTGAAAAAAATATGAATGCATATTTCAAATGAGGAATAAGAAAGGTTTAAAGCAAACATTTACTGAAATATGATGCCACTAAATAGCTTTATTACTTTAGGCAGCCTATTTAAATGCTGCCTCAGCTTACCCATTTAAAGTATGAGAAAATGTCTCCTTATCTGAATGAACAATTTTCCCGGGAATTTAGAACAGCTTATGGTGGAAGGGACTTTTGGAGTCTATCCAGTCTACTCTCTCTGGTCTGAGCAGGAACCCCTTAAAGGTCTCATATTCAACTTCAGAATGAAATCAGTTAGCTCTGGGCTGTACACAGTGAAGCTTCAAGTACCTGTGGTGATACTTGAACCTGCTCTAATTCTTTATGAACATTTATTTTCTCCAATTCCAAATGGGAATTTCTTGCATTGCATCTTGCATCCATTCTCTCATCCTGTCACTATGGGAAACAATCTGCCTGTGTCTCCCTACACCCTTGCATCAGGCAGCACTCAGAGCTCTCTCCCGTCAGCCTTCTGTTCTCCAGTCTGGGCAGTCCCATCTCCCACAGCCTCTCTTTGTACAGCCTGTGTTCCCCTTTGACCCGCCTGTGTCCCACTGCTGGGCTCCATCCAGTGCCTCAGGCTCTCTCCTCTACTGAGGAGCCTCAGACTAGGCACAGTGCTCCAGGTGCAGGCTCTCCAGGGCCAAAGAATGGGAAAGGATTGCTGCTCTCAGCACCACTTCAGTGATGAGCAGTCTTCATCCTCACTTCATGGTCCTGGTTACAACCTAGTGGTCCTGCCAACTTTATCTTAACCCATCCAAGACATATTTTTAACTGCTCAAATTCTAAAAATAACTACAGAAATTAAGTAGTATTTTTGCAAGAAAGAATGACAACTTATGCTTTTTAATCCTACCCAGAAGATTTACTTAGCTAAATTATCAAAATTTGAACTTTATCTGACAGAGAGTTCCTGTAGAGAGATGTCAGAGACCTTTTAGGAAGAATATACTTATTATCATGGTGTACTTATATTGCTGCCAGATGGAAGATTTAGGCAGGGAATAAAAAAACTTACTTTCGTCATCTGATGTGACAACTGAGTTACTTCTTCCTGTTTAAAAAGAATAAATGAGAAGGTGATATATTTAACTAAAGAGCAAATCAGTATTTGTGATTGTCTTCAGTTAAAGCACAAATCCCCCCCTCCCTTTCTTAATTTCTGTATTGCTGTCCTTCACCAGATCATCCACCTAAAACATGGCTATTTATCACTCTCTTTACATGACCATGTTATCAGTACAACACAATTATTTACTTTTTTGATGCTCTTTTTTCCACTAGCTTCCTTCCAACAACTTCAGCTCTAGTAATGTGCAACTATTGTAGAACAGATTCGTTTATTTTACTTCATTTTAAATAAGCTCCTGGAGTGCTGCCTTGCTGAGAATATTTTAGATAGTTTTGCCATTCCCATTATATCAAATACACGTACATTATTCTTCTCTATCTTCTGCAGACAAGAACACACATCTGCATTCCTGCAAGCTTTCTTTCCAGCGGCAATGAAAGTGTTCATAGCTGAACTGTGTCAGATAGAGCACCCTAACAAGTGAGCTGCTCAATGCTATCCCATCTACTGTGGCATAATACTCTATAATCAAACACACCTTTCTACTATATGAGTTTCTGGGCAGCTAGTAAACCAGCTTTTTACATTTCCAGTGATTTTGAAAGTAGTAGTTAAATATATCTTTCAGGATTTGTCCAAATATCATTTTTACTTTTGATAGCTATATTAATCGTAGCTTAAAAGCATAGAACTGAAATGAGATTTTCAGGTCTAATAAATCTGGTCTTCTGGTATTATAAACAAGGTTGTCATATAATCTGGATCATAAATGTGTACTGTTTCATTTTACATAGATTTTTTTTTAAATCCCCCATTGCCACTGAAAGGCATACCTGAAGCTTATACAATGTTTTGCTCTCTAGCCCAAATGTACTCAGAACCATTGAAAAATCTACTGTTTCTTGTTCATAATCCTTTCACTTAGCTCTTTGGTTTTATTTTTCTCACTCCTTTCTTTCCTTTTCCTCCTACCTCAAGTGGTGTAGAAAGAGGACTTGCAGTCTCTTTTCAAAGATCAAATCACCAAATCACCTCTCCACCTCATTTTATGGTTCACTTTCCATGGTTGCAGAAGATCAGGATTTTATATGGTATCCCAAAGGTAGTCTTGTCCATAGCCAAGCAAAAAGGTATGAATGACTCCCTCAGTCTTTCAAAAGTGTTTTGCCTGATGCACAAGCCCTTTCCACGGACACGGCTTGACTGTAACTGTCTTCTGTCTTTGCTGTATCTACAGCCAGAATATAAAGCCTACCTCTGGAGAGAGAGAAGTCTGTGCTCAGAAGTATCCATTAGTTGCAGCTAATGGGGGCTGACGAGATTTATCTTAGCACCTAGGTTGATACCGGTTGAGAAAAACACATTGATGGACTGGGAGAGTAATTTGTGATACAATATGGCTTTTGTATGTTAAGGTTATTAAATTTCATGACAGTGGGCATAGAGTCATCAAAAGTTAGAACAGGCAGGTCAACAGTGCTGTAGTTCACAACACCCACCAAATCTTATCACCTTCTGACAGATGCCTGTCCAGTGAGCTGAGTAAGGGAAATCGGTCTCAGGGCAGTTCTCACGTGAAAAGTCATCTTCATGAAATGTTTCATACTCTAAATTTGCACTAAATGGTGATGGTAGAAGACAAAGATTGAATAGATGTTTTGTGTCATTTCTTTCATGCCTCCAGGCAATCCCTCTTTGTCATGGTTGAGATATTTTGCAGAGAAGTAAAGACAGGGGTATTTATCTTCCCTCCATGTACCCAGCTGTCTTCTGGGGAGGAGCAAATAGAGATGAAATGCTTTTCAGACAGAAACAAGTCAGGTGAATTCATTTTGCTTCAAATTATTTTTATATGCTTATATCTCAGACTATTTGCAGGGAGATGCACACATTTTTCAAAATTTAAGACTGTTATTGGAGATGTCAAGAGAATTTTACCATTTACATGCAAGACAGCCTAACAGACAGGGGCAGGGGGAAGAAGAAGGAATGAAACTAACATTGCAGAAATCTCATTTACCTTTCCACAGAAACTTGACCCCAATTATTTACTTTCCAGTCTTTTAACACTTGGGAAACATTGTTTTGTGCATGACCTTATACCTTACTGGGATGCATACTCATTTCCAAATCAGACTAAGATATCTTAGCCTCATAAGGTGTCTTTAAATACCAATTAAGACTTCATTATCTAAGCATTTGATTTCTTTGTTTGCTCAGCATTTGCTCATCATGCCTAAAAAAGGGGAGACTGAAGGGAGCCCTCATTGTGGTCTTCAATGTCCTCACGGATGGGAAGTGGAGGGGCAGATACAGATCTCTTCAGTCTTGAGACCAGTGACAGGACTCAAGGATACAGCAAGAATCTGAGTTAGGGAAGGTTTAGATTGGATATCAGGAAAGGGTTCTTCACCCAGAGGGTGTTTGGGCACTGGAACAGACTGCCCAGGGAACTGGTCACAGCACCAGCCTGACAGAGTTCAAGAAGCATTTGGACAATGCTCTCAGGCACGTGGCGTGACTCTTGGGGTGTCCTATGCAGGGCCAGGAGCTGGACTTGATGATCCTTGTGAGTCCTTCCAACTCAGCTTATTCTAAGATTAAATGATTTTTCATTTTGTACCGATTCATAGACACAGTTAAAATGCATAAGAAGAGATAAAGCAAATGTAAAGGTTATTCTTTTGGGGTCCCTAGAAATATTACACACACTGAATTTAAACTCGCAAGGAAACACTTTTCCAGATTTCCTGGTTTATTTTCTCAAATAGTATATGTATTCCTCATTCAGTAGAAACATATAGTAAAAGAGACATGAACATATTTCAGTGCTTAATTTTAATCCTTTGTTGCATTTTCCGTGTATTTCCTTCCATTTCTTTTTTTTATTGGCAAGTGCCTACACAGAACATCCCAAACATTTCATAAACCTTCAGCTTCATAGTAAGTGCTCTGAAACATTCAGGATCTTAGTACAGCAGACAAGGAGAGAGTGGGCTGTTAGCAATAGTGAATCACAGAATGGTTTGAGTTGGAAGGGAACTTAAAGACTGTCCAGTTACAATCCCCCTGCCACAGGCATGGACACCTTCCACTAGATCTGGTTGGTCAGAGTCCCATCCAACTTAGCCTTGAGCATACACAGCTAGGGCTGGGATGGAAGCTGGGACACCAACAGCTTCTTTGGGCAACCTGTTCCAGACCCTCACCACCCTCATAGGACAGAATTTCTTCTTAATATCACATCTAAACCTGCCTTGTTTAAGTTTGCAGCCATTCTCCCTTGTTTTCTCCCTACCTGGCATGTAAAACATCTCTGCACCTCTCTAGCTCCTGGAAAGTGCTATCAGGTCTCCCTGGAGTCTTCTCTTCTTGCAGGCTGAACAACCCCAACTCTCTCAAACTCTTCTCATGGCTCTCCTTTGGACTTGCTCCAACAGGTCCATGTCCTTACTGTGCTGGGGAGCCCAACAGAGCTGGATGCAGTTCTTCAGGTGGGGTCTCATGAGAGCAGAGTAGAGAGGCAGAATCCCCTCCCTTGCCTTGCTGGTCATAAAAAAGCCCAACCAACAAAAAAAACCAAACCAAAAACACAACACCAACAAAATCCCCACCCATAAATTGGTAGTATTATAAGTACTGTAAAAGAAAGATCAGTCCAAAACTAGACTGAAATACAAAAAGCTCAGAAAACAGTGTGTTTAACTGGAAAATCAATACCTGTTGACAATAGCAGGAGTTACAGAAGGAAATAAAATAAGATTATATCACAGTAACTGAAGCCAGAGTGGGGGAAGTGACAAAGGGACAAAAAAAATTACTAAAAGAAATTATTGTGTTGACAAGGCTACTATTGAAACCTGATTGTCTCATTCTTGGTATGAAAAAGAATGCCAGTATTAACAATAAAAGTTGCATGTACAATGAATGGCAAAATTATATGCAAACTTCAAGGTGAACTTTTTGAATTACAGGAGCTGCAGCAAGTTGATGTGCCCAGCTTATTAGCATTCCACAATCCCTGCATGAGAAACATTCCCTTTTGTGCTGTGAATTCAAACTTCTACACCTCCTAGAATGATTTTATTCAGAGTGCTCTATTGCTGGGGTATTTTTATTATTTTTAATGGATAAAAGAAATTGAAAAGTAAAGGACTTGAAATCTAAACAAAAGCTAGCTAACAGGCTCCTTGCTAAGAAATGCATGGAATTATTTCTAAAGCCTTTTTAAAGAGCTAAAAGACAAAAATTTGCAAGCTACGAGATCATTCTTAAATCTTTGTTAGACTACAGATGAATATATTTGCAAGGGGAAAGTCAGAATAAATAAAACATCCATACTTAAGAAATCTCCCATGTAGCAAGTCCTCTGAACTATGAATGCAGGAAACACAACTTACCTCTCTTGGCAACAAATAAAAATCCATTATTTTTGTGACTAATTTTTTAAATAATTGAATTACTTTTTCTGCCTCTAGAATTCTTTAGCTCTTTTCCCTATAAACACGTTGACAAGATTGTGATAAAACATTGAAAAGATGCAAACCAACCATTTCAGATACTGTTATATACTGAATGATACAACAATTCACAAAGTTATGAGATATCAAGTGGGTGCTACTCCTTTTCCAGCTATATGTATCAGGAATTTTACAGAGCACAGGCTTAAACCCTAATGCATTTACTGAAACAGGGAGGGGCTGAGGGGCAGGAAGAGTATGCACATTCCTTTTATATTCAGTTTGGTCTGAACTACAGTCACATCAAATATCTGCTGGTTTCCTAACTCCTTCTTTCACAGTTCTGATCACACTACAATGCTGAGCACTGATCTTCAAGCCATTTCTCTGTTCTGAACAAAACTTTTTTTTGGCAGATGAGTCTTTGGAGGTAGCTGCACATAAACACAGATGGACTAAAGGCAGTTTAGCATGTTTGGGCAGGGCTGATCTTGGCTCTGGTTTGATTTTGCACTTACCCACACTGGTCATGACCTGATACTTGTTATGAATCAAGCCTGTGGGGTTAAGCCACAGGTTAAATACTAACACTACTAGTTTAAAGATGCACGGGCTGTGGATTCCATATTACCTTTAGATAACCTGAGAAGATTATGGTCTTACATAAATATCTATTTCACTGCTTAGACAGATTAAATTTAGTTTAACTGGTAAAGTTTTGTCTTTAATTCCTACTGCAATTCATTACTTCCAATCACAGGGTATAATAATCTATTTTGCCAATTATACCTTTTTTCATTTCTCTGCAATTCATCATTTTATTTGATTTTTAGGTATAAAATGAAAAGTACTAACCAACAAAACTACTTAGGACCATAATGACCTAGTACAATGAAGCCATTCATCATCAGCACCACGTCTCACTCTGAACAGATCCTACAAATAGTTTCAATTAATAGCTTTATACAAGTACTGCTGTAAAACATACATTAAACACTGTGCCTGATTCTGAGGGCTGCTGAGTTTGAATTAATAACAGCTGGAAGTCTTTTATGCCACTCAATCTGGATCAGAAGTAGCTGATCAGCCCAATCAGACCCATTTAGGAAAGCCTTCACCCCAAAAGTCTTTATGCATAGAAATGTCTCACACAATTTAGCAGGAATACATTGTAAAACTGTGGCTCCCAATCTAGAAATGTCAGTCAGGACATGCAGGGAGATGAGAAGAAACACTGGAAGCTGATACCAATCATTAGGTATTCTTTCATGACATTATTTCCATGCATGCATAACTATTTGCAATTTGTTTATAATAAGGAGAGAGAGATATCCATAGGCAAAAGTACAATCTTAAAGGCAAAATTGCCTATTGGATAGCACAGAACAGCCTCCCCCTAGCTGTATTATAATAAACTCATATAGATGTATCTAGTTTGTTAATTTTGGCAGCAATTTCATTTCTTAAATTAATCCTGTTACCAGATCCCTATACAGATTCCTTCTTTCACACCACAGATAACAAAGTATTTTTTTATCCTCCACTTAGACATGCATAAAATTAATATGTAGAAGATGCAATAGGGATATATCAAAGTCGAGCCATGACAGCAACATTGTATATAGGCATTGAATTATCCCATTTTCAAAGTGTGTATTAAATAACAAGTTGCCCAGAGAGGTGGGAGATGCTTCATCCTTGGAAACATTCAAGGTCAGGGCTCTGAGCATCGTAGTCTAGTGGAAGGTGTCTCTGCTCATTGCAGGGGTTGGACTAGATGGCCTTTAAAAGTCCCTTCCAACCCATATTTTTCTATGATTTCATGATTTGAACTGCTAAAAGAGAGATGCCTTTTCTAGATGTGTGTCAGCTAAACTGTGTTTCAGTTCACTGGTTTAAGTAACCAAATGCATCTGTCACACTCCACAAATAGGTGTTGCTTGATAAACATGATCTCTTTTGCAATTGCATTCCTGCCTTATACACAAAGTTAAATAAGTGGTTATATCAAGCCCTTCTTTTCTTGGTTCTTAATCGATGGATTACTTAATATCATTTCACTAAAGCATTAACAAAGAAAATATTTTAATTGCAATTTCTGACTAAAAACCCCCAAACTTTTCCTTAAAGATAGTGAACATCCTCTGTAAAAACACCTCAATTTTTGTTGAATACCTTCTAGCATTATGAAGACCACTAGCACATCCATGGCACAAAACAATTCCATATCAACATGTAGCAGGGTGCTTTGTAACAAATGAATTAAGATTTTGCAGCTTTACTTTCTAACGTTTTCCACACATTCTGGAAGTCACTAGACAAAACAAGGCATATTGGGCTGTCACCATGTAATATGATGGCCACGAATTTACACTGTGGTTGATTTAACATACTTTATTCTATTTTTGTGTAAGTTGTTCTGTCCCTTTTTAGTGACGTAAATGAACTTAGTGTAAACACTGTGTTGCGTTAAACATCAGATTTTTATGCATATGTAACATACTTGGCTAGAATTTTTTTCATACCAAAAGGGGAAAAAAATAAGCCTCTTTTTTAGAGGTAACCTATCAGATCCAGGAAAATTGTTATTATGATTTCTGAGACCACAGGTAAATTCAGAGGTGCAGAGAGGAGGAGAAAGAGTAGAAAGGCTCAAATGAACAGCCAATTGTTACAGTAGTTATTTGAACCAGGTTTTCCACCTTCATGTGTTTGAGTAATTCTAGAGTATGAATCTTTACTTCATGCCTCCAAGGAGAGAATTTTAACCATGAAGCAATTCCCTATTCTAGAATATACTCCACACTTTCTTGAAGAAAAAAAAAATAAAGAGGTAACTACTCTATCCCATTAAAAAGGGTAGCCAGGTAAAGAAATCTCAACATACATAAATCTAATTCTCATCTTGTGACCAGTACAAGTCATTCCTAGTGCTATGATTGAACTATTTCTAAGATATACATACAAATGGAAAGGAATAATGTTCTGAAGGTTACTCTCATGTACTCTGTAGAAGGTAAACCTGTTCTATTGACATGTAGGTTGTGCTAGAAAGGCAGCTTGATAACACCCTTTTATTTGTAACATGCCTATTTCCATTACTTTGATTGAAATGAGAAGTTTAACTTTTTGTATGCATGACCCTTGGGTCAGTACATCACAGTTTGCCAAGCACAATGCACTAGCCAGACCTTGTAATATTAAGGTCTAATTCATCAACATTTCACTGCAGCCATCTCTCAGCATTGCTGTTCCTGGGATGTTCTCGCCCAAAAATGCTTTGGCTTTGTGCATGCACTTGCATCACAGACTGCACAATGGGGGTTTTCAGTGATATGTGCTCAAAGGGAAATAAATAACCAATAGATGTGATGCAGGTATTGTGGATTTTGATCAAGGAAATTTTTTGGGGAAACAAACAAACAAATAGTCAAGAAAATAAATAGAATGATCATGATAAAAATCTAGGACTTGAATATCCGTGTACCTAGAGGTAAATGCAGGTCAAGAACACTGGCATGGCACAGCACTCCTTTTTGCTTCAGTCAAACAACACCACCTCTGGAGTTACCTTGAAGAACATTTGCATTAAGATCAATTGATTCAAGGTACTTGTGTATGCTATAAAGTCCATGTGATAATTTTAGATGCTATCTGTATGTTGCACATGCTCTGTTCCTTTCTAAGACCTCTGCAACCAAGAAAGAAGAGTGGTTGAGTGTCTGGGCTGTATCAGATAATGTAGAAGAAGTGGGCACCAGGATGCCAACATGTTTGTTGGCTGACTGATGCTAACCAGCAGGAAATTCAGGACAGGAGAACACACCTTTGATCTTGCCACTCAGACAAAACAGGTTTTAGCTTTGTGTCTGAATTTGAAGGTGGGAAAAATGCAATTTTGTTTACAGAACAAAATGTATTTTTCTCAGTACAGACGCCATCTTAAAGAAGAAAGTATATAACAATACTTTGAAAGTGACACCATACATGCAACAACTTTGCTCTATTTTTAAAAGACAGTCTGTGCTACAGCAAGGAAATGTTTTGTTTTAAGAAGCGCTGATTGTCTGATCCTTGCTTTCCTAGAGGACTCTTAGGAAACAACATGCCTGCTTGACACAAAGGAATGCATGGAGGAAGGGGACGTGAGGTTTGATGAATGCCTGAGCCTCTCCACCCTGGTTTATGACCAGGAGTGGATTGGCTCTATCTTTAACTAAAGCTCATAACTCTTGCTTACAATAATAACAAACAAACAAGTTCAGCTGCTATACTGATAACCTCAGAAACAGGCTAGCATTACTGCACAAATCCATTTAAAAACCCATTTAACTCTGGTGCTAGCTATAAATATACACCATAAATTTTTATCTGAGGTCAAATATCTCTGGGAGTTTTTGTAGTTGTTGATATGGTTATAGCATTAGAGGTTTCTCCAACAGCATACTGCTAACTCACCACCAGCTACACATTCAATGAAAATCAATACTAAAGCAGGTGTTAGTTTTCAGTGCAGAGTGTTAGCATTATCACTGACCTGTCATTGATCTGATGTAGGAGTGTCATACTGAAAAAACGTTCATCTAAAATAAAGAGCTTCATATAACTTCCATTTTCTATGTAAGGCATACTGGGTAACCACTCCTGGAGTTAAAACCATCTGTGTGCAGACACAAAAAAAATACATTTCTTTCTTAGCTCTGCTCTACCAGGGTACCCTCACCTGAAATCCACAAGACAAAACTTTTAGAAAATTTGTTTAGACATTTATGTATTAAAAGGTTCACTGGGCAACAAGAGCTAACAAAAGCAATTTTTCATACTAACCATGGGTTTTGCTGCAGCCATGCTGCACTTTACCAAATCATTTCAGAGTGAATGTTATTTATAATATTTTACTATGAAAAAAAGTCCAGGTAATAATGTTATGCCTCTGAACATCATGCTGCATCAAATTCTGATCTTCAGACCCCAAAAACTCTCTATATATGTGATACTCTGTATGAATTTGTGCTTACTGAGAGAGTAAATACTCAGAGCTCTACAAGCGGCAACTCCCTTATCTGTGGTGGTGAATTTCTGAATACACCACAGGTTAAATGCAGTTCTTAGAAAACTCTCCACAAAACAAATGTTGTGTTTCAAATTCCCTGTAAAGTAAGGAAAACAGATTACAGATTTGCAGCACTTGAGAGCACTTACAAATAATATCAAGTACAAAAATCAACTATAAGTTTGCAAACTCCACAAACACCAGCTTCTATTGGATTCAGATTTGAAACACAAAGGCATTTTACACCTTCATCCCCTAAAAGTCCATTTATGTTTTGTTTCTTTCATCGAAATTGTTCTGAATTTACAAGGTGACAGACAACTCTTAATACCTTTAATGCATATTAGTTTTACTATGGCAAGAGAAATCCCAACTGATATTTCAGAAAGCTGGCTGAGGACTGTGGACACTAGAAGCCGAATGCCTGTTCCCTTCAAGTATATCTCAGCCTCTCAAAGGCACCATGGACTGTTCACTTTTCTCTGAAGCACTAAGCACAGATGTTTGTGAGAGATAAGATGTTAGAGCTGATGCACCATCGGTGCTATCCTATAAGTAAAAATAATAAGAAAAAAACACATTCAAGGAAAACAGAAGTGGTAAAAGTAAGGCTTCAAACATGTAAATATGTGCGCTTGAAACCATTTTAACCTCTTTCATAACATGGAATTTATCATACTCTGACAGATTTAAGAGGAACCAGTAACCACTTTTCTTTTACTCCTAGCGAGTACTTATGTTATTTCTTATGATTGACTTTCCCTTTTGGCAAGAAGAGTTCCAGTAAAAAGAATAGATTTTGGGAGTTTTCTTTAAGAGAGAAAGAAGAGGCTTTGAACAGATGAAGATGATCAGGTTTTCTAGTGGTGGTGGAAAGCTGTATGTGAGGAATTGAGGAAGAAATCTTTGATGAAAAGCTGATGCATAAAGAGAAGCACGAGGTAAAGCAGCTGCTTTGCACTCCAAGATGTTAGAATTATTTCATGGCATGGAAATTCCAATGTAGAGACAGTTGTTTGAGGCATATGGCCTTAACCTTTTTGGGTTTCTGATGTTTTTGGGGTTTTTTTGTTGTCATTCTTGTTGTGATAATTGTTTTTTTTTTTTGCTTTGGTTTCTTTATAATTAGCAGTCAGGAAGTGCTTTTATAATTATTTACATATCTTAGTAAAGGAAATGTTTCTATATGATGATAGACACACAATATGTTCTAAGGAACTGATTATTTCATTTTCAAGAGGGTTTTCATCCTTTTGACAAAATTGCAGTTGTAAGCATGGTCTCCCTCATCTCCACCCTGAATGCTTTCCTAGCTCATCAAACTTGCTGAGAAAAAAGACTGCTGATCTGCTATTATCTACCTGGTCTGACCCAGTATAATTTCTTTAAAGATTAAAAGGATGAAAAAAATGATCACATGACTTGAGGGCACACAATTTGTGATAAACATCAAATAGCCACAGATACTTATAATTCACTAGAGGATGGTCCTAAATTGAGCTTAATGAATATCTGTCTCAAAGTTTAACAAAATATTTGCTGAATGCATAGTTACAAATTAGAGGATACCAAACTAATATTTGTGCTGTGGCCTGATTATCGGCTTGAGGAAGCCTCCCTGTGTTACTGAGATTGTTCATTTCTTTATTGTCATTAGTTTCAGATGACTGAAATAAGTCTGGAGGCTAGTTCCCGACTTCTAGGGTTATTTCCTTTCCTACACTCATGTAGAATACGCTATCTGACCAAAGTAGTACTGTACTTAGTGATGTCTAAGGATATGGTGCCAGCCTAATGACCAGGGCTAGCCAGAAATATTCTACTCAATTCTGCTTGTTTGCTGTCCCATAGTCTGAAGAGAGAAATGCCCAGGCTTGTCCCTTAAATGAGAACCATTCCTTGGATTCATTGCTTCTTTACCACATTCACTGCACACTGCCTGGCAATTTCAAAGCACTGTTACGAGAATCCTCATGGCTCACAAGAAGTATAAAGTTCTACATCAACCCCAAGACCATTTGTAGTTAAACAATACTTTTAAATAATACATAACAAATATTAACTTAACCCAGATATCAAGTGTCTTATGATGACAGTCAAGCAGAAATAACTGGCAGGAAAAAACCCCCAGCTCATCTCTATGACTTATCCCCACTTCCTCCTGGAAGGTTAGAGAGCACCTACTTGCTTCCTCAAGAGACCACCTCGAGCAGCTTCCCAGCCAGGTCACTTCAACATTTTTAAAAGCACTTGATGGTAGGCAGAGAGAGTAATGGGAATCCTTGTGATAGAAATAGAGCCTACTAAATGCACAACTTAAAGTAGATAAATGTTAACACAATTTACAACCTATATTTCATTAAGATGTATATTAAATAATTTGAGATAATGGGTTCAGAATAGATCTTTAAGCAGCTGGACACAGATACTAGATTTTTGCTTTTGTTCTTCTGATTTAGGTTTACCATTGCTGAATTGAGGGATGCCTACTGTAAGAAGGAAGTTTGTGGAGAACTGCCTTTATTAGGAATCTAAATCTCCTATATGCACTCTGGAAGAGGATCAAGATCTCATTCTATAGATGTAACACAGACTCTTTTACCCTCTTCAATTGTGTAGTCCAACCATATTTTGTTCATTTGTATTTTTTGTTACATGTTTATTTTTAGGGAACTGTTTCTTCACTGTTACTGACTTGGGCTGTGTGCAGGAAACTACGGACAGACTGGAACCAAGAGTCAATGACATCCAATTCATTGAGCCTGTGGTAGCACACTTTCCTCCTTCTGTTTGCATTTTACAACCTTAAATGCAGCCATTGTTGACAACTGAGAGGATTCATATTTTTCTAGTATCTTGAGACAGTATACAAGTGTTATGTGATTATTAATAAAATGTCAGAGAAAATATCTTTGCCCTTTAGATATTTATATCCAAGAAGACAGATTGGGTGAGCCACAGATAGCGTACATTGATGGAACTTGTTGGAAAAAACAGGGATTCTTTTAGGTTCAAGCAGATTTTCTTGCCAGCAGATCTGACAACTAAATATTTCCAGAAAAACACAGGTCAAACACAGGCAGTCTTCACCTGGTTTTAGGTTTAGCTGTACTGCTTTTCTGTTGAGACCAAAACCTGGTGTGAGTTTTTTTTCCCTCAGATGGTCTAAACAAGAATGTATGTTTGTTGGGATGCTGTTGCATCTTCAGGCCATTATCACAGATACAAGACAACCAACTTTTAAATATTCATCATTTATGTGAGTCTAACTAGAAATTTAGATGGAGAAGTCTAGAAGTCAACGAAGGATAAACAAAAAGACAAATGACTGTGTGTCTAGTTTAATTTCAAAACAGATGTGCTAATATACTTAAATTTTGATTGAACACTGAATGCCTCCTGTTTCCCTCAATTTATCCTCTAGCAAATAGCAGATAAAATCCTCAAGTTCACTGCAGTTTATGGAGCTTTAATTTTATTGTGTGTGTAGTTTGTTTTAAGGGTAAACCTCAGTCTACTTTTGATAAGCCACTATAGTCTTCTTACATTAGATTTAAAACCCAAACAGAACCTTGTAATTCACAAAAATTCCTCTTAGGTATACATCGGGAGAGATGTATACCTTGGTCTGAACCACTGAATTCCCTGTGATTGTTTTAACATGGTTCATAACAAACATTTAAGGCAATTGTTCAGAAGTACGATGTTCCACTTATTTCTCTTACCCTAACCACCTTTTAATTTATGGAAAAGACGAGTTGGATCATGGGAAGAAATGTTCCTAGCTCTGTTTTTTCCTGCTGCACCATTTGTTCTCTCACTGACTTATTTACTGGAGGGCAAACACATTGTGCACAGCTACTTGTGATGCTGTGCCACTGAGATGCTGGTTCTGAATGTGTTATGAAATTGTTGATGCAACTCTTAAGGGTCAGTTCTTGCCCTCCAAAGAGAAAGTGTTTTGTTTTTTTAATTTCAGGGCATTTATATCTCAGTTCCTTACATTTTCTACACTCTCACTCCTAACTTAGTAAGTTGCAGAGTTACTTTGAGAGGACATCTATAAGGCCAGGCGGATTTACTTGTAGAGCCTAGTTCTACTTTGTAAATGGAAATCCCATGACTGTTCTTGCTTTTAGACTATTTTTATGTGTGTATATATATATATATAAAAATACATATACACAAAAATGTCTGTACATGTGTGTGTGTGTGTACAATTTTATTTCAAACTATAAGAATAATCTATCTTCAGTAAAAAGGCTGTGTACTGCCATGCCTGAACTGAAACAGTCTAGTTAGTATGCTGGACATTTCTGCATGCATTTTGTTGCAGAAAAACATTCAGCAGCTGCTACCCCAGTATTGTTTTTAACTAAGGGGAAAAGGAATCCAGTCTGCATCATCTAAACATGTAAATTCCATCAGAATTAAGGTTAATAATAAAAATCAGATCAGAAGCCTTACGAGATGAAAAATTCCATGTATGTATGTACTTCCAACAGCTGACATTCATACCCCCTTCAATACACACCTGGAAAATGAAATGGTAAAAAGTACAAAGCTTTCAAAATTCCACTATGCTCTTGTTTTTTTACTCAAAGGGTACCTTTTTTTTACCCGAATACATACAACTAGAGGGTTCCAGGCTGTTGCTGAAGCTTGTAGATACTAATGAAATAGAAACAGCAAGAGATTTGCATCCACAAACAGACAGAGGCACATAGTGCACAAGACCTTACAATGCTTGTCATAAATAAATAATTGCTCTATATTATCAATATAATTCCTCCTTATAACTGAACAGCTGTGAATCATGAAGTCTAGTGCTATTGAAGACACGACCTGATAAACTAGTGGTGATAATTTTAGCTTTTAAAAGAAAAAGCTCTCAGAAAAACTTATTTGCTTGCTGAGTGCAGCACCATAGCAGAAATGAGAGCTGTAAAAAAGAGAGCATGGCATGGCTAGGGAAAAGGTGTCACAGTTTTAAGGTTGCCAAGTTTTAGAAAAAGAGCTGAGAGGCAGCAGGAGGGCGAAGTGGAAATAAGAAAGAGTTTTACTAACTTTTTCTTTGTATTCATACAACAAAGCTCTTCTGAAATGACGAGCCATTTGGAGAGAGGAACTGTCTGCCCTCAAAGCGGGTTACCCTCAAGTGGGTTACTGTCTACCCTCAATGCAGTAATTCCAGCATGGGCAGATGGGGAGAGGAAGGCCAGGAGACAGAAATCAGGAAGGCATGTACAAACATATCTGTATTCTGCTTTCAAGTCTGCTGCTGGCAGTTCTCCTGCTGCTTCTGACTCTGTCCTGCCTCTCTCCAGGACGGAGCTGCCGGCTTCCCCGTGTCCTCTGCTGCTCCCGGTCGTGCTGCCAGTGCACAGGCTGGAACACCTCGTCTGCTCTCACTGTGCTCTTGGAGCCTTAAGTCCTCCTCAGAGGGACAGGGGGGCCAGGATTTACAGCGGGATGTCAACTCTAGGTAGGAATCTGACATTTGCAGGTAGATATACTTTAAATGTGCTTTAAACAGCAGCTATTAGCATGCACAGGAGTAAGCATTTATGAACATCCAGTAATTATGGAAATTTTCCTTTGCCACACTTAAGGGAAGAAAATTTAGAGATAAAATAATTTTTAAAACCATGGATGAAAAGGAGAATTTCTGTCAATTCTAAAATCCTTTCTTTCTTACTTTGAGAAAAAGATAATTTCTGCCTCACCTCTTGCTCCCTAGAACCTCAAATAAACCCAAGAAAATATTGGCACTGCTAGTAACACTAATCAAGCTACAATTCAGGTGAAAAGGAAATTATTAATTGACTTTTGATTCTGACATGAGTATTTGACTATATCATGTCAGGCATTACCTTTATGAAAACTCTCTAAGCATATTTAACCTGTTAAGTGAAGTTATACTTGATCCAGTTGAGCTGGGAGTCTGATCCGAAAGACAGGTAAGCAGTAAGTAGGAGAAACACGTTAAAAGCAGAGCGAGAACTAGCCAGAGTGTAATCACAAGGAAACATGCTATTCAGAAGTGCAGTCACTGTTTCAACATAATACTGTCAAGAGAAGACCCTAGCACATGCTTGAGACATGAAGTTTTGCTCTGCCTTGGGACACCCAGGGTTCAGCAAAGAGTTTGGTCTCTGATCAGATTATGCTTCATGCTCATCAGAAGCATTTCTTATCTAACAGAGTTTGTCTGTAACAGAGCCTAAGAGGACTATTATTAAGAGATTAGGCTGCCTACATCCTCTTGCTTAATTAATTTTTCAGTGTAGAAAGGAAACTCCATGGTCCCCAGTCTATTGCTGATGTAACGTATTACAGTATCTGACCACAGTCAGACTATTGAGCCTCCCTGGACATCTATGTGATGAGCAAATCACTCTGTAGCCAGTTCAAGATCAGTCAAGCAATGGACACATTAAAAAATGTGCATCAAGCTAACCAGGGAAAACAAAAAGCTACACGCTGGATTCTCGTCTTCTGAGATGAAAATAAAACCAGTTTCTTGGAAGAAAGGTATTGTACTAGGAAAGTCTTTTTATAGAAAGTAAACGATAACAGATGCAAACTTTTCACTGCCATATTTTAGAGGAAACTTTATGTCAAAAAAAGGGCTTATGATGTTTCTAAATGGAAATTTGCATTGAAAAAATCTTAAGCATAGACAGGAATAAAGGAGGCTGTCCTCAGATAACCAATGGACCTATATGAAGGGCATTACTCTTTATTTCTTTATTGTCACTCAGGTGACATTAGCCAAGTCCCGACTCTTAAGCAAAGAATTTAAGTCTTCTGCAGCTTTCCAGTCTTGATGATACTTCTTCCACTGGGCTGTTCCCTTTAATTTCTCACAACCAGCTGAAAGGTCTTGACTTCCTCCTGATTTAGTGTGGGGACATTTTTGAAAGCTTTTCATCAGGTTGGCGGCCCTTTCACTGTGGCTTCCTAGCCAACACATTCATCTGTGAAACAGAAGGGAAGAAGAAAATGAGAATATCTAACTGCTTAGTGTCAACCCAGAGTGAACACTAAGCTACAGGATGTGTCAAACAGAGAAAAGAGTCCTGTCCCTGTGAGTAGTGCCCTAATTTTTAAATTTGAATTACTCAAGTGGGTTTGCTGGGACACTTGCAGGTGAAACATGGGATCTGAAATTTGACAGCTAACAAGACAATCATTCTAAACCACATACATATAACTCAAAGAAGAAAATGCTTTTAACACTGTGCTGGGGAAAAAGTAGGAGCTTGAACTTTAAAAGCAGATAATTTGAGGGATAAGATGGGGGCAAATGAAAGGATTAAACATCACTTAGTCATCAAGATTAACAGAATAATGCCAGTTTGGGGTATCTTTGCTAAACAATTTTATTCTTCATGAGACTTTTGCTATCCATCAAAATAATACCTATCATGTAGTTTGTAATTATTTTTCTTGTCTTCCCAAAAGAAGAACTCTAAGGATTTGTTGTAAAAAGCTCCTTGCTGTTGCATTGTAATGAGAAAAATAGGCTAGTGAAAGAAAGTCTCTGAATTGAACAAGTGAAGGGTTAAGATGAGCTTAGTCCCATGGAAGTTCATGCCACAGACCAGATTTCACCTCTGAAAACACGTGTTGCCTACCATGTCTGTATGGGCAGACAAATGAGGGATATCACGTTTGGCCATAGCTACCAAGCAGGTCAGTAAGGAAAATGCTAGAAAAAAACATTAGCTTAATCTATTCACCATCAAGGAGGTAATTGCCTTTTTGCCATTGATGTGACACCAAGTTCCAGGTCACCAACTATTTCAGTGCACCAACACAAACAAGTCAAAATTGTGCTGTATCAATACAAATAAAATACAAAAAAAGCTAATAAGGCTGAATTATTCTCAATGATATCTATCTAACCTGAAAGATACCTATGTAATGCATGGCTGCCCACAGCTGACCACAGTTCCTTGCAATCCCTTACCAGTACCTCATCTACGCAAATAGGCCCTTGTGAAAAGGTTCATTCAAGGAGATGGAATAGCTTTACTCAATATAGGAAATATTTGTATCTGCACCAGCAATTCCTCATAGGTAGAAACAGCATTAATCTTGATGAGGCTCTAAATTCAAAAACTCAAACCTTTCCGTTTGCCAGTTACCCTTCTTCAGGCAAAATGATACTATTTTCCTACATCAGAAGGATGTGCTCTTGTGAAGATTTATACAAAAATGTTTGAATATTCTCAGATATTAAACAAAAAACAAACACAAAAATTTCCACAGAAATGTAAATCTAACTTAAAAGCCTTTTTAGATTCAAGTCAAATGCCTGTGACAACTCTTGTGCTCACAGTTCTGCTCTTCTTTTCAAAGGTAACTAAATTCATCTCACAATGTGTACATACAAATATAATCACAAAACAAATGTTACTATAGTATACTAAAGTTTATATGTTTTGCAATGAAAAAGGTGTGTTGTCTTGGCAATATTTTTAATATTTTTGTTACACCACGTGTTTATCATTTGTGGCAGCTTTGCTTTTTAAACCTGAAAATATGAAAAAGCCAGACTCCTGAAAAACCATGTTTAGAAAAAGGCAAAGCCCACACACGTTTAAAATGTGAGAGTTCCACTACAACATAATGGGCTGTAGAATGAATAAAAATTAAAGAAGTTAACTTTCTTCCCCATAAAACCGTTAAAATTTTATATGCACAATTCAAATTTCAAGAATACAGGGAGAAGCCCTTCCCACTATAGCCACACATCCTAGGTGAGATGTGAGAGTCATCCTAGGTGAGAGAGTTCTCTACTGGAATGCCAGGACACCAGGAATGTAAGAACTGTGTCTTTCTAATGTTGAAAATTTATTCTATATCTATTATTTTAATGAGTGGAATAAAATAACTCCCTTCCACAGAAATTTCAGCAGCAGAAGGAGCACACTTGCACGAAGTTCCAGCAAGTATGTTTTACCAGCATTTTTGTTTTGCTTTGTTTCTTGATAGGGTAACTCAACAAAAGATGCATTGATGATGCAGAACTTCAAAATGCATGATTCAAAATCTCCAAATTACCAAACTGCCTTAAATTATTCTAAAATTCTTAAATTATTCTACCTTATTCTGAATTTTAACTTTAACAATATTCTTCACTCAAATTTTAGAGTTTCTCTTTGCAACTATGATGACTAGATTTTCCTTTTTCATTACATGTTCTTCTAAAATTTAATAAAGCTAGTTTATGAAGAGGGCAAATTTTAAAAGATAACTTGATGGGATACTTGTGATAAAATTGCAGAACTACATTTTTCAAATCTTTTTGAGCACTGAAACTTCTTGAACCTTTGACCAAAACAACCCCAACAAACAACAAGGAAGGGCAAACAAATATTCACATCAAGTACTCCCTAGTACCAGTGATGAGTAATTCTTCTCTGGATCCAAAGACCTAGTTCTAGTCTCCTATTACAGTGCTTTCTGACAAAGCCTTTCCAAAAGCTATCCATTTACATAAGCCATTCTTCTAGAATGAAAACATCTCTTTTGTAAGTTAAACAGCTGTGCAAGTTGGGTTCAACCTAAATGGGAAAGTCAAACCTAAAATTTCTGTATGCAACCAAACTGGACAGTCATATCTCAACAGTGTTGGCATTTTCCAACTCTGCTAGCTACTGACAGACCGTGTGATGAGAATACAGCCTATCCATAGGAAGTGACTCACCCAAACATTGACATATGTATGTGTTTTCCCTCTAGAAGGGGCAAAGAAATTTGGACAGAGACTTAATCTTCTGCTGCAAAAGAGCAGGACATGGCAGTGTGCTCTGCATTTGTTTCCATTTGTTTTGTGTGTGTGGTTTTTTGTTTTTTTAAATTAGGTTTGGTGTATGTGAGTCATCATAGATGTTTCTTTCTTTAATCTTCTTCAGAAAAAAAGCCAGCTTTTAACTGTTTGGATCTCTAAATTGGCAAGATTACTTAGAACTTTTAAAGGCATTATAGGCAAGTAGTTTTAAGGCAACATGTTTCCTTACTGTCCCAGATGAACATGTCACACAGTTAATCATTTTGTCATACTTATCAGAGTTAAGCCAATAACAAATCCCCTAAATTTTTGAAGAAGCACTTTGTTTAAAGATGTGTTTGGGAAAAAGGAAATAACCATGAATGCTTCTCTAGCTGTGCTATCATTCTTTGCTTGGATAGTTGTACTTATTTATAATTCTGACTTGTGCACATGCTCCCATTATAGTAAATAATTTTAAACATAACAAGGTTCAATGGATTATTTTTATTCTTAATGGGAAAAGGTCTCATTAGAAGATTTTATTATGCTTATATGGTACTACTTCCTAATGAAAAGCAGATAAAATATACCTACATTCTGCATAGTGTAGTTAATATAATTTACAACTGCAGATGAGAATTTAATTAGCCCCAAAGTTTAAATTCTCTTTTGTTTCTGGAAGCAATTAACTTAAGCTTCTTGAGATGTGTATTCTTATATCAAGAGAGGGAGTTTCATTGTACTGCATAAAGAATTAAATGTGAGCATTATTATGTGTCAAGTGATCAAAGCATTCATAAATGGATAACTGTACCATCATTACTCTACGTGTGTAATTAGAGCTCATCAAAATTATGACTTCCCATCCTGAAGCATAGAAGTTAGGTGAATCCTAAAACTAGATGTGAATCCTAAAACTAAGGTAGCAAATTCATGTCCTAAAAAAACCCTTTTATTTTCAACCCTACTGTTTTAGCAACTCTTACTACAGTAAGTTAGCAGCAGATAATTGTTGAAACAAGTGAAAGACTGCCCAAAGGTGTTGATAGGATTGCTGCCCCTTCCCAGCACAGTAGGATTAATCAGACACACTTCTGGTGGTGGGCTGCTTTATTGAGCAGATGTTTGACCCCCTACTGAAGGTTCTACTGTAAACACAATGGTATAATCCCTTTTAGATACTGGGAAGAAAACGAACTTTTAGCTTCTGCAGACTTACAAAGAGCCTCTGTCTCCCACTGATTTCAAACCTGTCTTCTGTTAAAATCAGCTCAACCCCATTGTTTCAGGAGGTACCTTTAAACTAAATGAGAATGCTTCTCTCTGAAGCAGCTGGAGCAATCCGAGATACTTGTTAAGTAAGGGTAACACAGTGAGGTGGCATTAGTCCTTGTCATTACTGCAAGTCAGCTGTGGGAAAGGCAACGCAATCTCAGCGATCAAGACGTTGAACAGAGCCTGCCCCTGCTTGAGGCAGAATCCATGCTGGGGGGGTGCGGGGGAGGATGGTTTCCATGCCTCACCCCCTGATCCTGCCTGCCCCCAACCAGCCAGGATGCCTATTGTGACTCACTGAAGTGCAGGGCAGCCCTCTATGCCTTTGAAACCCAGATAGGTTTTGCAGTCTGTAATTCATGATTTTGATCCTGCTTTTATTAATTTCCTAAATTCCAGATCCAAGCCATTTTCAGCTTTTGTCTCTCTCTTGTGAGTTCAGCTGTTCAGTTCAGCAACAAGGCACGGTCCTTTGGAATGTCAGCTTTGCAATTAACCATTTGAGTGCATGAAGAATTATGTCATAGCATCACATTTACTTGAGAAGAACACAGCCTGCAACAGCCAGTTTGTCAGAACAACAAGATTAGTCTTTTTTTGTTAGATAAAAGGATGCCTTCATGTTGGTGAGGAATACCTCTGTTCATATTGATACAGATCTCTTTTTCTCTCCTTCTGACTTTAATATAAGGAGAACGAAGCATTTCAGATTTTATTACCATGGTCACTGCTGAAACATGTATTAAATTAGAGATGTGCCAGTGCTGGGATTTTAACAATAATTCAGACAGCTATAGAACCACTACAGACATGTCAGTCTCTTCTCTCTGCTTAACATCTGTTTCAAATAAATCCAAAGTAGATTCTGACTTGCCAAGTCCACAGTAAAGCCTATGAACCTAAAAAAAAATGCCTTTCTAAACCACTTCTTATTAATGACAGATATATATAAATGTGGATATACTCATAAGAAACTAAATTCCCAGACCAAGCAGTCTCACAATTACATAATTCCTATTTACAATAATAGAGTTTATTGATTTCTGAGCTACTCTTAAAAAAAAATTATTTATTTATTTATTTAAATTTAGAGAAGGAAATGACAAACACAGCTGAGAGACTTGTATTTTCTTGCTAAGGTAGCAGCAGAGTTGGAGTGTCTTTGGGTGTACATGACCCCTGTGCCACCTTTCCTAAGTCTAATTTTGGTTTTTTGGGATTAGGATGTCACAGAGTCTGACGAATCCTCCCCACTCTCCCAAACTTACCCCCTGCAAAGTAGAATAAACCAAAATTTTAAACATCAAATCACAATACATCTCTGGTAACGGAACTAGGGAAGACGGGTGGAATATTCACCTTGTAGCATCAGGAAGATGGTATTTAAGTTTACTTGATTAGCAGTTGTGAGCCAAATATTGTAACTATGCCCCTTGCCTATTCTTGCTGTATTTTGTATACAGCATTTTCTTTGATTGCTTTTCATGAGAATTAAAGCCCTGTGAGAAATGCAAATGAGCAAGGCATTTGCATCAGAAATTCACCTACAACTCCTCAAAGGTGCTACACCAACATGCCCTTGTGTCCTACAGCAAAGAAAACAAAGTCAGAACACTATTGACAAACAGGAAAGCAGAGGAGGTTGTGGAAACTGATGATATCAGATTCCTCCAAGTCACTGGGCAAACAGTCACAAACACAGTCAGTGGTACATGGCAGCTAAACACACTCACACATGTACAGCAAGCTGTCATGCTTCTTCCCCACCAACCACTTGAGGAAACATGGAGAGAGGCCAGGCTAAATTTGAGAGGGTAGATGGGCAGCTGTCAGAAGTGATCCTGCTGTAGCTGCACTAGGGAAAATGGAAAGCACCGCTTTGCCCCAACAGACTGGTTAGGAGTTTACCTTAGAACTTCCCTCTTGTCAAACACCAGGAGTAATTATGGTTTCCATGGGCTAGTAAATAGCAACTACCCTCAGAAATACAAAGCTTTTTTTTAGACCATTTCTCTGCAGGGAGGAAACTCCCTCGACCTGTACTGCCATTTGAATTCCGACATTTCTCCTCCCTGCATGATTTGCTATGCATTTCTATTTTAAGTATCTCATATGAATGTACACTTTTATACAGTTATCATAATACTTTCTAATCATCAGAGATTGATTTGGCCCTACTTTTTAATATGTGTTTTATATTCAACATCCTTGTAAAGGTTGGTGGCAAATTGCTGCAGTTCAAAAAATATGTTACCATAAATTTTGAGGCAGGGCAAAGAAGTGTTAGCAGCTATTCCATGGTGTTGTAAATACTTGTTTTTACATGCTTTGAATATTACAGGAGAGTAGAATAAGTAATTTTGGTCAAGGGAAAATTCATGACAACTAGGATATCTGTAAGCACTTCAGCTTGCTTTGTTCAGTTCTGCCCTAATGCCCAAGTAATGTCCAGGCTCAAGTGTTATCACTAAGACAACTAACAAGCATGGGCCTCTCTCTAATGAGCAATGTGTTGAGAGGGTAGAGTTGCTCCAAGAGGGCAGACAGCACAGGAGGCCCTCAGATCAGTGCCATCACCCTGGGGGCACTGACTGGGCTTTACCAAGCACCCCAAATGCAGTGACATGTTGGACTGGCTAGTTGCTTCTTTCTGCCCTGTGCAGGGCAAAGATACACCCAGTGCCACCTGAAGGCCTGAGCTAGCACAATGATTTTAGTTCTCTTGAGAGCTGAGTGCAACCTCCTTCAAACTGTGTGATCCTCCAAGTATTTTGTATGCTGAGTGGAAATATGCAACCCTTACTTTCTTTTTTTAAGTGAAAAATCAGGGGAGGGAAAGATTTTATTTTTAATAACATTCTGTCAAACCTAAACACATATGGGAATACAACAGCTTTCCAGACCAAAGTTTTCTTTACAAAACTGCTCAGGCCTCCAAGGCCTGAACATGGGGAAGAAGACCCTCATGATTACATCAGGGTAGTTGCCTGGGATAGGCAAGCCCAATGCCCAGGGACTGCAGTCTAGACCCCACATCCTAGGTGAGTAACCCAGCCACTAAACTGTTAAGTCTTCTGGTATAGATTCCATTTCCCAATAGAAACCTTGAAACACTGATTTCCTTCTGCTGTGAACAGGGAAGCTTTCTGAGACCACCAGTGTTCCCACTCACTCACCTGTTGCTGAGATGCCCAGGGATCATTAAGAAGCCATAGGACTGAGCTGGCCATTAAGTTATAAATGTTTTTTAAATCCTCACAGGACTGTATTGAAAGAATTTTATTGCACTTCATAGTCCAGAGACATTGAAGGGACTGAAGTGGCAGCACAAGAAGAGAGAGTAGAACATTGGGGAGCAAAGAAAGTCCTTCTCTCCCTGATGCTAAAATCCTGAATCTAAACAAAACAAGAAAAATGTAGCAATAGGTTGGTGGGAAAAAGAGCCAAGATAGTTCAAACATTTTGCACTTGCTCAGCTTGGTGTAGCCCTATGTAGTTTACACCTTCACCAGGTGTTACCCAGTTCCAAGGATAAACATTCTTGCCTTCTGAAATCAGAAATATTCCAGAGCAAATTTATTTCCCCTTCTTCCATTTAGCTCCATAGCTTATTAATCAGACCTTATAGAGCCTGTCAGGGTGGAAGCAATGCATGCAGCACATTACTGGCTCTTGTTGGGGCCACAGACTGATCCATATAACAGGGACAGGCTTTCCAACTCTGTCTTTTGAGAAACACCTGCTAAAGGAACTATTGAAGTCTGCATGCTAGAAGTTGTACAAGACAGCTTTTGAACAATTATTAGAATCATCAAAAAGAGGTAAACTGTTTATATAAACAGTTTATAACTACAAAACCAGGGTGGCTCTTCTCATTTTCTCAAGTCCTTATCTCTTTAAATACTAACCTTAAAAAGAATCATGTAAAGGTAGAAAGCAAGTGTAACTAAAAAAAACAGCAAAGTGATGAGATTTTTGAAAAAAAGAAAAAGTTGCAATGGGCAAATAACGATTTATACCATATTCAAATATTCATATTCTGCTGTTTCTAAAAAAACTACTCTGCAAAAGGACGAACTTGCCACAAAAGTCAAAAAATATTTTCCCAGGAATGCAGCTGTTCAGGTAGCAATGATTATGCATTTCAGCTAACGGAATATGCTTTAATTATTCAACCTCACCCACAAACTAAATGCTCAAAATTATAGATAATTTAGCAAGCTCACGAGAAGCCAGCCAGCTGAATTTCAGCTTTTTCTTTCCAAAACATAGGATGCAATATGATAGAACTATCTGCAAATGCTCTTGGGTTTCATACAGAAAGAATCAAGACTCATCAGGGGATATTTTAAACATACTAATGTAATCTTGTGATGTTCTATAGAAAGATATTTTACAGAGGTTCTCAAACTAGCACTATGATACAGAAAACTGCCATCATATCAGGATCTTTCTTTTGAACAAGAACTCTTCATCTCTTTCTGAGTTTAATTCTATTTCTATCCTTCACAACAGTGTGGATGAACATTTGAAGTAGTTTGTTCTGATCAAGATAGAAGATATCCATACTTTCTGATGATGCAGATTTACATGCGTATATGTGTTTGTTTGTATATAGACATGAATAAATGTGTATGTATGTACAGACAAAGGTACAACTGCATCTGTGTGTGTATAAATATATATTTTCTTTTTTCTTCAATTTAGGTGGAGTGCAAACTGAAGAAGTTGACAAGTCAAAGCATTGCACAATCACACAGAGTTTACCTCCTGTTGCTGGGACAACACAGCCACAGCTGGAACCTGTTTGTGTTTGGCCTAAGGGACCCAGCACTTACAGCTCTGTGTGCTGCACGACTGAGCCCTGAGAACTCACATCCATGCCCTCAGCCTGGGCTCCAGACCTGTCTGGTCAGCCTCTGCCCATCGGCCTGCTGGGCTGTGGCACGTTATGCAATGGCTGCTGCTTTGCTCATCTCTGAAAGAAACTACAAAAAAAACCCCAGACTAAGAGCAGAGATTTTAGATGCTTCAGTGACCGTAATGCTTATTTGAATACCTTAGGAAAGAGGAAATTGTACTCCCCAGGCAGTATAGAGTTAGTAATATTTTAATGAGATAATTCAAGAAAGTATTAGGTATTTCTAAAGTTTTTGGACAATATACCACCACCACCCCTCCTCCCATACTGTCACTGACAGACAAGTTTTTACTTGAGCCTAATTCAGCAAGTTTCTGTAAAGAGCTTGTGACTTATACAAAAGTCAAAAATAACACAATGTCTCCACAGTGAGCATCATAGTTCAGTAAATACAACATGGTACAGCTTGGGTGGGTTGGGGTCTAATCCAGCCTATGCTTTGACCTAATCCCTGAAGAGCATGGCACATGGCAACTGTCAAATTTTACAGTGCTGGGCTCACTTCAATATGAGCTGTGGACTAACACTGTTACACCACTGCTGTTTCTTACTGTGATAAAGAACACAGTTTTTGGCCTTAATTTACTCTGTAGTCTCCATCCAGACCTTCTGTGTCCACACTAGACTGTTTTGAGCATTATGAATATTTGGCTGAGGCTTCCTTTTATTGCCCGGACCACATCTGCATCTTTGAGGGAATCCTTTGCACTATGAGGTCTAGGGTTTAGGGTCTACAGTCAGGCTATACCAATACTATTGTCACAGAACTGTTTTACCTGGACCTTTTTTCTTTTTACCTCCTTATTTTTATTAATTTTTTTAATATATATTTTCTGGTGGGGTTTATTGTGTTGTGGTTTTGGTTTATTTTTGTGTGGGGTTTTTTTTGTTTGTTTCATTTTTTGGGGTTTTTTTTGACTGAATTTTATACTTACTGACAAAAGGGTTTAGGAAAATGACGGCTGCCAGCCTGAACTATTTGTTATTGTGCCACAATGATAAGCACTGCAGTCAGTCATTTCACCACCACCACAGTCTGCCCTAGGGACTGCATCTGTCAGCATCCAAAAAGGAACACCTTAAGATAGAGTAGTTGCAAGATTAGTTTTGATAAATACATATATAAATTATTCCCTTCAGTCTGCAAAGATGAGCCATTCGTTCCAACACCAAGCAGCTGAGACAATACAGCACACACTTTATTTCACGTATTTGTTTCTTATCTCAGCATGGCAGGTCCCCTTGCACTCATACTTGCAGTGCCCATACAATCTATTCTATAGGAATTACCTATAAACTTACACGTCATACATGCATTTAAACAAGAGTTACTTGGGCTCAGGACACAGCACCAGTTGTGATTGTTCTTGTTTACGTAAATGCCAAATTCTTAATTTTCTGAGTTTTCCTCCTCAGTAAGTGTTCCTGCTCCAAATAAAGAACTGACATCAATTATCCAAGTGCCCATCTTCCTTCCACTCAAGAAAAACTTGTGCTGTAAAAGTTGCAAATGTCCTGGCATATACAGAATCCCATATATGTCTCTGAAACACTGTCAAAGGCAGAAGAGAGCTCATATATAAGGTAGAGTGACAGAGCTCTCTGGAGGTCTTTGCCTATTTGCAGTGTGTCTGACCTCAGACGGGGCTATCAGCTCCCCACTTTTACAGGAGTTGTGCACACAAGTCTTTGAACCTCATTGCCTGAGTAACATGGAGAGTCAGGTCCACACAGACTGCCTGAAAATGAGATTCCAGATGGAGAATCAGGCACATGGCCTGAAACAAGCATTAGCTTGATGCAGCCTTTTTTTTCTCGAAGTACTTTGATACAATTTTCTTGAGAAAAAAAATGTTCAGAAATTGCTATCAGGGTAACACCACAATTACTATTTTATTTTAATTTGTCAGTAACTTACTCCTTCAAATATTAAGAACTTTTGACTACATTCACCTAACAGTTTTCTGTGAGACACTGTGGCTACAAGTTGCATTGCTTGGCACACTGAAGCCAGATGGAATTTCTCTGATACTGATGACCTTTAGGCAAACATAGGAGTTAAATTAAAAGGGTGAAATATTCCTGAGAACCTCCAACTTACCCACATCCCTTTGCAAGGCTGAGTATTGCAAATTCTATTTTCCATCGGGTACTCACATGTTTTGCTGAATACAGACAGAGCTGAATGTGCTGCATGTCTCATAAAACCTATTGAAAACCAGAATTTTTCAAGAAATGAAATTGCATTCTCCCTTTTGATATATTTTCACCAGCACCAACTTCACAGACAGAAATTACCCCTTTACTGTAGGCATGAACTTTGTTCTCGGTGGCCAAGTCTCAGTCACTCTCGCTTGAATTTCATAATATTTAGTGCACAGTAAGTAGTGATACCACAATAGAAAGGGAAAAATACAGCATCTAGACACTTCATAGCTGCTGTCTTCAATACTCATTCTTAAGGCTCAGAAAAACTCAGAAAAATGAGAGAAAAAGGTGTATTACTGTTCCCAGCACTATTTTTTACTCACATGTAGTACTGGGAAACTCACACTTTAAAGTCTATATTTCACCATTTCTGTAGGACTGACACCAAAATAAACTTTCACAATATGTTTGTGGAAAACTTCCAACTACAAAATGTAAACATACCTTAAAAAAAAAATATTACCTCTACCACAAAGGATGCAAAAGAGTAGACTGCATACATTTCTGGGGTATTACAGCGATACAAAGCAGGAGCTTGCTCTCTGAAAGTGGATTTATCACAATAAGTGAACATGTACTGGTCACAATGTTTTTATTGGTTTAGCATAGCAGGAATAACCCTTTCTCTTTAGTTAAATTTAAAAAGAAAAGGGTTTTAGTGATTTTGACAGGATAGTATCATTCCCATTTTGCTTTCTGTTCTGCTACATTAAGCCTCCGCATTCATCAGAGTTCTGTGGGCTGAGTTCCTGGTTACATTTCAGTTATACTTCTGATTAAGATGCCCTAAGTAGAAGCAATAGGTTCTCCAAAAAAAAAAAAAGATAAATTTCAAGAGAGAGACAAGACAGAATGGCCACCGTATGGGCAGCATAATGCATTTAACAATTATAGTACTTAGCATAAACTATATATTGTTTACTGATAACAAATAGACTATGCTTTAATTGATAGAACAGATAAAACCACTCTTCTGTCAAATTAAACTGTGGCAAATGAGTCCATCAGCCCTTTTAACATACAGCCTAGGAAGATTAAAGTTCATGTTCCAGATGGCCCAAAAATAGCCACTAAAAGCTTCCAGCTGTGCTTGAATTAACAAGCCACTATATATATCCACAAATTTGAGGTACTGTGAATAAGGGGGAAAGGAGGAAATTAAGACAAAATTTGGATTATTCCTTTGGCTTTAGATATCTACTTTAGGCACCTGAAATAGAAGGATAATTTCCCTGGGCATCTTTTATTACCAGGAAAACAGGAATCGGTCCTACCACTTTCTGTTTTACAGATGTATCTGTTCTGTGCTCTCTTCAGAATCCCATCTGTCCTGGCAGCTTCATCTACCAACTTAAATGTGAACAGCACAAATAATCCCAAAAGATTTACAAAAACCATCACTAACAATGATAATCTCAGACCATTAAATAAGTTACTGGTGGCTATTAAGGGCATTTAGGCAAATAGGTTTGGTATGGCGACTCATTACTCTGCTTCACATTACTGGAGAAGAGCACACTAAATCACCAGGGAGATTTTTTTTTTCTTTTTCCACAAATAACTGAAAACAGCAGATGAAGATAACATTATTACTAAAGGAATTTTCAGAGATCTGGCTAGGGGATGGAAACCAGAAGCAGTTTGTACAGGTTTTCCATTCCAATTAATGAACCAAAGCTGTTAATTTTTGCCCTGGTTAGCTCAGTTGCCACAGATCTACCAATCAATTTTAAAAGGAAAGAGAGAAATCAGGTGTTTGCATTTCATAAAAATACAAAGAGAGAGAGAACAAGCATAACCATTTAGTATGCTCTAACGTTTAATCTACAAAGTATACCCAGCAGAACAGAAAGATAATACACAAATCAAATAGGACATCTGTTCTACAGTCATGGTATGAAGTAATCATCAGTGATAAGGAATCCCTGATATTTAATGCCTAGATAGCAAACACAAAATTGATCCTGAGCTACATCCCCGAGACATTTCTTCTGTCAGCCTACACCTGATGGTAGCCCACATGTTATGACTCAAAAGCCAGGTATCAGAGATCTGACTCCATCTGGACCAAGACTTCTTTATTTGCACAAATAACAAGCAAGTCTTCCCCAAGCCTAGGAACAAAACCAGGAGCTGTTCAGGAAATACACTCTCTAGAACTCTTTCAAACTTAAACAAACAACACAACTCCTCCCTAGAAGACAATAAAATGAGGAAAAGCAATCAGAAAATTACCATAGAGACATACTACATCTTGTACATTTTGAACGGCAGTTTGGAGAATATTTAAAAGTAATATTCTCATATTAAAAAAAAAAAAGTGGGTAAAAAACTGTAATGAAAGAAATATTTAAAACAGCCATATTGAGGAGAGAGAGAAAAAGAAAGAGAAATAATCCACTGAGGAACAGAGGAGGAAAGGACAGTAGTCTTAAAAAATAAAGTCTCCTTCCAATACACATCAAGGAAAAGACAACTAGAGAAGACATTAGTTGCAAACAATTCCTAGAAATGAGTCAGGGTTTCATAGAGATTCTTCTTTCTACAGGAAGAAAAAAAACCAAGCTGAGTAAGTCAAGCATAGTAAACTGCTAAATTAGAAAATTGTTTATTCATGTGTCTGTCTGGTCTGAATGAAAAAAGAGATGAAATAGCAGGTGAAGGCAGCAACAAACCACAGATATTTCTGAGTATGTAAGGCCTCCAATATGACATTCATTTCTTATAATGAAATCTGAAACAATTTGGTAAAAATATGAAAGCTTTACTGCAGAAACTGATAGACATTTTAAGGTACAGCACAAATACAAACAGGATTTGATCTGGTCACATTTTCATGCTTTTGGCTGAGAGTTCCTGAGGAGTCAAACCAGCATGTTTTAACAACTTTGGACATCCAAACCCTTCCATTTTAAAATGATAATGTAGACTAAGATGAGACAAATGTGGAAGTGGGCTGGGAGACAGAGTTAAGTGAACAGAGAACTCGGAGATGACACTGGTGTGCCTGTGGGATTAGCTCTTGATAACAACTGCTTTGTACTTGTATGATCAGCTAAAGGAACAGCAATTTGGGAGAATCTGTTAATGAATCACATTAATTTTTCCTTAACAAAAAATAAAAGAACATTTCCCTGTTCATGAGCACCCTGCAAAACATCGTTGTGCTGCCAAGCTCCTCCTTTAACACTAAAACAGATGAGAGTTTCAGACTGAGGAAGAACACGAGCATAATGGACAAAGTTGAAACCACCCCTTTTTCAAGGTAAGAGATTTATTGCAATGCTTTTAAACAGCATTCAGAATGTAGAGACTGAAAAGTAAAATGGTTCCAAAAAGTTGCTGGAATTAACATAATTTTTCCACTGCTCCCTTGCTCAAAGCATTCAGGGTAAGTAATCTCCCTTCCACCACATTACTAAGCAAGGAGGTGAATACCAGGGTCTTATTTACTGTACTTTGAACATCAAATTAGACAGCAAACAGATAAACAGTAGCCAAATGGATTGTGCTGTTCTCTAAAAGCTTTTATGCTATCTCCAGAAAAATATCACATTTTAAAGACAGCCTCAAAGACACTCATAAAAGCGTAAATATATGAGAACAGCGTGCCAAAAAAGGGTTTAAAGTCCCCAAATTAGATATCCAAAGAACAAGAGAGGTGTTTCCTATGTGAGGCATTACAGAGTTTTCCTGTAATAGCCAGCATTCCTTTTTCTCCTTTCAGAAGTGCAAGAATGACACCATGAAAAGAACAGCAGTGGAATAAAAAACCAAAGAACAAGAACATTGCTTCCAGCTATTCACACTCATAATCTGTCACATTTATGGCCTGAGAAGACAGCTTTGGAATTTGCCATCCCTTCTTTAAATTGAGCTCAGGGTTCTAGGGCCTATGTAACAGCTGTATGTACTTTAATATTAAAATACAGGCAATCAAAAACCATAGATGAAGATGTAACACTAGCAAAAGTTTGAAGATTTTTTTCTTCCTTGATTTATAAGGATTAGTCTTTGGTCAACAGCAATCACAAGGGGAAGATCTTTTCTTTTTCCTGCAAACTTCTTTTTTTTTTCTGTACTGTGACATTATATTCCCACATCGTGTTGTTTACAACAACAATAAACACAAGCCAAAAAAAAAAAAAAAAAAAAAAAAAAAAAAAAAAAAAAAAAAGGAAAAAGCTCCCACAAACCCAATAGAGATAAAATGGAAAGATATTAAACCAATGCATGTCACAACTGAAACACACATAGTTCCATGACCTAGAACATCACAGCTGGAGAGCAGAATGACCACTCTTACAGGGTACTGACAAACTGCATTTGTTAAATTAGCCAGGGTTGTTTAATGCAAATAGCTTTGAAAGAAGAAACTAATTCAGTCTGATGACAAAAAGATAAAGCAATCTTTTAGCTCTACACAGCCTATTATTGCTAAATTTTGACTGAATTCTGTTGCTATGCAAAAAATATAAGCCAAAGCCCAGCTGCCAAATAAAATTTCAGAAAACAGAAGTTTTTGTTCAATTTCAAGCACTGTTTGTATACCCATAATGAATGTAAGCAGTACATCTAATGTCTTTTATCTTAAATATGTAGTAGAAGATGGGAAATATTTGACTCAGGCCAGTTTAATGAAAAAACGTAATGATGAAGCCTATCACCTCAGAAAGCAAGAGAGATTTCAGGCTACTAAGGCATGGAACAGAAGAAGTAAAGAAAGAACACAGAAAGAAAAGGGACGACCTGAAAATTTACTAAATTTTCAAGTAAGATTGTGATATCATTGTGACAAAATAATAAAACCTGAGAGAAAAAACAAAGGCAGCTCAGCAAAATTGTGGACATTTCCATCCCAAGATGCCATGGAGTTTTACTCTTCCATGTCTGACTGGAGGCTGTTTGGTCCGTACAGACTCATTGAGGGAAAACACTGGAAGAGTGAACATAAAATCTTCACCCGAAAGTGATAGTCCTAACTCATTACTGAATGCATTAATAAGAGATAATTGCTGTACACTCCACATGGTGTATGTGTGATTTTGTCTTGGCACAACAGAAGATGCCCTCACAGGAGTGACCAAGGAGCTGAGTACTACAGCAAATGGAGTAGGAAGCTGTGATATAATTAAGAAATTAAATCAGTTTATTATCTTCAACAGTTGCCTTGGAAGTCTCTTTTGTATTCTACTCTTGACTTTAAGTGCTTTGTACAAAGAGCATCATGATGGTGGTCCAAGCTTTTCAAAGGTGGGGTTGTCTGGTGCCAAGGATACTTGCACAAAAGTACAAGTAGCTACTATGCCAGTTTTATGCCAGCTAATGCTTACACAACACAACTTGGATTTTTATTATCAAAAATTATAATAGGCTTCCTCCTCACTGCTCCCCACCCCTCCACCCTCCCCGCCAAAAGGTATCTGGTTATTAAAAATGAACAAAAATATCACTGGGAAACAAAACTATATGCCTTAGTGAGTTGTATATTTTCTAAAATCAAGAATCATTGATAGCTCAAAATTTCTACTTTTCCTGGTGGGTGGATATTGAGTGAGTAGAGGCTGAGGGAGAAATGCTAGAAATCATCAAATTTAGACCACTTTTACAGAATTTTCCCCTATAAACATAGTATAGAGAACATCTTTTAATTTCTTAAAGCCAGGCTGACTTGCTCCACAGTTGGTTTCTATATCCAAAGTTGCTTTTTCTAAGACTAAAAAAGAATTAAAAAAAAAAGCTCAGGTATGTCAACATATATGGTTGGCAAAATGTCATTTATTCACAAAGCTGTCAGTTGCAGCAGGGTATTTTCTAAGTCACCTTTATCAGTGGCAATGAAATTCAACTATAAATGAACTAACAAACCTCTACAGATTTGGACACCTTCCAAGGAATAAGGCAGAAAAAAACCAAAATTCACAAACCCTAAGAATTCCAGGTTTGGGGGCAGTTGTACCTTTCTCCCCTTGTGGTAAAACAACCGAAGGAAGACTGACATTTGTTTTCTATTCAGGGCTCTCTGTCTGAGGAAGATTGTCATGGTCTCCCTCAAAGCCACTTCAGCCTTGGACTGACCTTCTTGACCCAATAGTAGCACCCACAGAATATCCTTGTGATGCCTTTTGCTGTCACATCCATGTCTACAAGTGTGAGAAAAAAATATAATGTAGTTTGACTCATCACAAGAAAATCACCCAAAATTTTGTCTAACATTTCTTTAATGTGAGGGTGACCAGTCCTTGTAGGTCTTGGGTTCGGGAGTGGGAAGGATTGTTTTTGTTTTGGTCACAAATGGAAGGAAAAGAGTCTTATTTTTTCCTGTTTTCTAGGTCAGGCAAACTGCAATTGCTGTGGTTAGGTGCTGTCTCAAGCCAGTTTATTTTAGGTATGCCAAGAGAGCAGGGGCAATCCCATGTAATTAAGCAGAGAAACTGGGAATCCTTAGCTCATCTTTGAACCAAACTTGTTGCTTCTTCACATCTGCTGTCTGGTTAAAGAAAGCCCTCAGAACTCTCATGTCTTCTGGCAGCCTCTCTATCTCCAGCATGCTATAATCCTTTTCTCAACTGGACTCCTCTGCAAGTTCTTTAGTGAGAAGGCAGGACTAGAGTATTTCTTTTTCCCAAAAGAGCAAGCGCAGCTGCTTTCCCAGGCCATTAGGGAGCCCCTTTGCTTTGCTGCAGAATTCAAGCTTACCAATTCATAAGGTAAAAGTAAAAGAAATGCTTCCAGCTTAAAAAATCATAGCTGTTGCTATAGCACTTCTCATTAAAACATACTCTGTTTGTAGAAATCCTGAAAAATGTGAACTTCCTTAGTAAACAAATTGCCTGGTTCCTACTCATCAGGAAGCCTATGATAGGTCCTGTATTAACAGGATTCTGGTGGGATGGAAAACAGCACCTCACAAAAAAAAAGAGATAACCTATATAGATAGCTCTGAGGTTACCATCAAGCTTTTAACACTAAAATGTTAATTAACTCTATCTCAGGTTATAAATCCCACCTGCAGTATGTTTGAAAGTGGATGATGCATTGCTAGTTTCTGTCTGAATGTACAAGGATTACAGAATTATATCATTATTAAGAACCAGCAGTTGCTCTGACTGCAGTGCTCACTTCAGTGAGGTATTAAACAGAAAACAAAATTATCTATGGCAGGCCTAATTTTTTCTTCTTTCTGTTAAGTACTTTATTATGAACTCTACAAATAAAATGCGAAGACACACTTCTCTCAGTGAACAGTTTAAGTTCTCAGAGAGCACAGTAGTCCAACAATGGATATACTCTGACTAGTTTTTCCCAATGATTGCTTTCACAATTTAAAAATCCCACCACACACCACCATTAAAAAAAACCAACCAAACAAAACCAACCAAAAAACCCTAGAGGAAAATAGCATACAACTAGCAAGTTTTGCCCCTTTTGTCTGACATACTGCAAAGCCATAACATGCTCAAACTATGGATACATTTAACTTAATCTCCTGGACTGACAGCTTATGAAGAAAACAATAAAGGACAATATTAAGAGAACTGAGAACACTATTATTCAATCCTTCATAATTTTGGTTACAGTCACATTGTGTTTTGAGATAACAAGTAACATAAAAACCTGGGGGGTTTTTTTGCTTCATTCATACGGCTCCCTACTTTATCAACCAATGGCTTTAATCATTCATACATTTTTTTTAACTCTACAGCAACATCAATAGTTGCCTCTTAATTTAGCAGATAAACCCTTACTTAAGAAAGATTTTCACTTTTCACTGTTGTTTGTAAGAAGTCTGCTTCTTTCATAAATTGTCAGTGTTATCACTGATACAGTGATTACTAACAGATAGCATCAGCCATTAGAACAGAAACATCCTGTTGTTTCAGTTCTTTCGTATTCATTTGGTTTTCATACAAAGAAGTCAGGGTGTCAAAATGAGAAATACTGAAACAGCAGCAATTACTAAAAAAACTGAGGCCTCTACTTTTTCCTCTTAAAATAACAGATGATATCATTAATGTAGATCCTCATCCAATAATAAAGTCAAAACAATTATTACTAGTAGTAATCTCAGAAAGCTGTACTGAAGTGACACAAACGTTGAATAATTTCTATCTTTCACAAATATTTTTATCTTGTTAAAAATAATTTTTAAAATTATTACAGCAGATTTGATCTTTGGTCTTTAATCTTCAATGATGAAACCGAAATGGCCTTCTAAAGTAACAAATTAAAATGTAGTGATAGAAAACGTGAAACTCATGGAAAATAAGTTTCAAACTATATTTTAAAGTTGCTTTTCTCTCCTGCATGTGCAAAGTCCACTTGTTTTTGTTTTCTCTAATAAGGGAAATTCTTGCTAAGTTATTTTTACCTAGCTTCTTAAGTCTTGTGGAACATAAACCACAAAATTTTCACACTGATTTGTGTCCAGTCTCTTCATGCAGAGACTTGGTTGCAATGCCCTGCTGTCTTGGTTGGCCAAGTAACAGCACAGTTCTTACAAGGGCCCCCATGCTTATCTTTTGAAAAAACCTGGTACTTTAATGTGAACAGAACAACCTCAGATCAGTACTGATTCTTATGTTTTTCTAAAGTGTGTGAGAGAGGGAGTCTTGAGAAGTTTAAGAAAGTGTCTAAGCAACTCTCTGTTGTCAACTGCACAGAGTCAAAACATCTATTCAGCTACTTCTGTATTTCCAAATACCCAACTAGTCCATCTATAGCTGTTCCCTAGTGTTTTCTATAAGTAGTCTTCATATGTTCATATACCTGTGTCACCATCTTCCAGAAAAGACTCCTGCACTCTGACACCTTGAACACTGAGAAAAGATTTGCTGTTCATGAGAAACGTACAGCTTTAGTGAGACAGCAGACTGGTATCATCTGCCCATGCTACCCTCTGTACTCCTTGCTTTGACAGCTTTCTAGGAAAACCTCTCACTGACTTTCTAGACTTCTTTGATGACCTCTATTTCATGAACTTTACACTACACATTTTGTTCCATGTTGCAAAGAATGAATAACAAGAAAGCAGAAGCATTATAGCTCACTACATTTCTTTGTGTGCAAACATTTCTTTATGTGCAAAGGACAGACTTGGGGCCTGACTGAATAACTTCAGGTACTTAATTACATCGAAGAAATGTGCATTCCCATCATTTCCCATTTCACAGAAGAAAAAATTAAAAACAACTTAATCTCTGCTCATTTATACAACAAAATGAAAACTTTCAGAAAGTAGGGCAATAGTAAGGCATAGTGCATTGTGAAACAGTCTTTTGGAGTAAGAGAGAGAAGTATGTTGGAAATATGCTACTTCAATGGAAAAAAGGGACAATAGCACTGGAGAGATTTATTGCACTCTGAATACTGAAGAGTGTACATGACCCGAATAGGAGTTTTCTATTATCAATTTTCATCATTCAAAAGTTTCAAATTTCTTCACAATAGAATTGTCCAAGTTCTACAGCTGACATGACAAGTAGTTGTGCAGGTGTTGACATAACACCTGATATATTTATAACTTTCTTTTTCTCCTTTAAACACATCCTTTCAAGTATGTGCTGTCTTCAGAAAAAGAGCAAAGCAATTGCTCCTTTCAGACACAGTGGAAGCAGTTCCCCTTGAGATACTTCTCAAATAGAACAGGGGTATTTGGAGTCCACAGGGATGCTCTTAGGGTAATGAGTTCTGCTGGGAAATACAGTCATTTTAATGGCTCCAGGAATGCTTTGCAAGTTCCTGATGGTTTTTATGCAGGGAGTTTATGTGTTTTTAATTTATAGTGGTTTTACTGTGGTTCTTCAGCAGAGAATGCCCTTCCCCACCATCCAACATGTTTGTGTATCCATCCTTAAACTACATTTCCAAACTGGTGTGATATTCCTTGCTATAATACTACTGAATTGATGGCACAAGAAATTAAGTGACTGGAAAACTAACCAACCTTTTTCACTATTTTCTACTGTTGTGGCTTATTTAAACTACCTCACATATCAGAAATCATATAATTTGACACCAGACAACGTAAAGCATTCCGCATACCAAAGAATATATATTTAAAAAAGGAGAAAAAGTTTTAGCTATGCCTAAGATTCCCACTCACTGGCCCTTAAATTTTAAGATTCTGCAACTGAATGCATGCACCTCAAATGTTGGTGATTGTCAGAATTTACAAGCTTGCACCTTTATTGTTTTCTCTGAAGACATCTTGAGTGTGATTGATTTAGCTGTGCTGACCTCCCAGCTGTGACAACTGCCTGTTCCACTGTCACCTGCTAATAACAGTCGTATATTTAGCTGCATTCCCAACTGCCTACTGGTGGTAGATGTCTAATAAGTTATTCAGCCTGGATTTAGGCAAAACATCAGAGATGTTGTGTCCTAATAACATTCCCTTAAGCCATCCACCTTCTTTGCCTTTTAAGTCTTTTACTAACAAAGATAAATGAGCTTGCCTAAGCAGGACAATGACAGTAGTTGGCAGATACATTGCTCACATAGCTGACCCTGTTCAATTTAAAACAAAATAAATCTATGCTGTTTTGTTTTATGTATGACTTATTAAATTACTGATATAGAACTTGTCTGCCACAGATTGCAGGGTACCACTAATGCACTGAGCTGCAGACACTATGTAGACTTAAAAAAAAACCAAACAAAAAAGGTTTACATTAAAATTAACGTGAAAAAGAGACAGGTTCAGATGGAATGAGAGATGAGGGGAAAGAAAAAAAGTCTTGTCTAATTGCCTTCCGGGAACCCTATATGCTATCAACTGTCATGATTTACAAAGCAGCTGATGACTGGGAAAGACAACTATGACACATTAAAGCTATTAATTCAGAAGGTGGAGTCACAATGCTTCAGAAATTGCTGTTTCTAAAGAAATTTTTTTGAACCTCCGTAACTAGATGCACTCAGAAACATCCTGTGAAAACACTGCAGTTATTGCTGACTTGAGAGAGACCCATAAAAACTGTTAGTTCAAGGCAAAACATTTTTTAGCTAGGATTAGGAATTTAGGAAATCATAGAGTCATATCATAGAAAGGCTTGGTTTGGAAGGGACCTTAAAGGTCATTTAGCTCTAAACTCCCTGTCACAGGCGGGGATGCCACCTACTGAACCAGGTTGCTCAGGGCCCCATCCAATCTGGTCTTGAATGTTTCCAGGGATGAGGCATTCACAACTGATGTGGACAACTGGTTCCACTGTCTCACCACCCTTACAGTTAAGACCTGCTTCCTAATATCTAATCTAAATCTTTTCTTTTAGTTTAAAACCATTCCCTCTTGTCCTATTACTGTCTGCCTGTAAAAAATATTGCTCTCTCTCCTTTTTGTTAAAGCTCTTTAAGCACCAGAAAGCTGCTCTAAGGTCTCCCCAGAGTTTTCTCTTCTCCAGGCTGAACAGTCACAACTCTCTCAGCCTGTCTTCATAGGAGAGATGTTCCAGCTCTCTCATCATCTTCATGGCTCTCCTCTGGACTTGGTCCAACAGGCCCATGTTGTTCCTGTGCTGGAGGACCCCAGAGCTGGAGCAGTTCGGCAGGTGGGGTCTCACCAGGACAGAGCAGAGGGGCAGAAGGTCCTCTGTCACCTTTCTGGCCATGCTGCTTTGGATGTAGCTCAGGATGTGTTTGGCCTTCTGGATTTCAAGCACACATTGTTGGCTCAGGTCCAGCTTTTCAACCATGAAAACCCCCAAGTTCTCCTCGATGGGGCTGCTCTCAAATGAGTTCATCTCTCAGTCTGTGCTCATGTCTGGGATTGCTCCAACCCAGCTCCGGTACCTTGCACTTGGACCTATTGAACTTCATAAAAGTCTTGAATTCTGTTTGCTGTTTCTCATGAAAGGTGTAACATCCTGCTCTTAGCGTCAACTCAACAAAACATTACTAATTTATATGCAACCAGTATTCTAACCCAATTCATGAGGAGATGGCAAGAAATAATTAAAACAACCCTAAAACTATTTAGCATACCACTTCCAGGTGGAATGAACCCTGGGTACAATCCTTATCACCAGAGTTCAAAGTGCCTGTCTTTACAGGAGAAGTAAATAGAGCAGGTCAGAATTCCATCAGGGAAGGTCTGTATGCCACAAAGATTTATTCAGAAAAATCTGTGCAAAATAACAAATTGAAAAGAATCCTTGCCAGAAAACCCTCAAAAAATAGCAGCATCCAGAACACCCAAAAGCACAAGACTGGGGCTTTGCTGAATTCTTCTGGCATTTTTTCGACATTTCTAACAAAACCCAATAAATTCCATTGTTCATTGCATTATAAGAGAATGTTCTGTAATAATGAAATTAGAGAGATTAAGAAATAAAACACCCATTGCTCAATCTGTCAAGTAATTATCATATACTCCCTTTTAGACGAGTTAAGAAGCATAAACCATCACATTTTCAAGGCTGCAATAACTCAATTTTTGCCTGGTGTGCCTTTAACAGGAGACAAAATGACATCCAGGCATAAAACTAATATGTGGAAAATAAAACATTTTACTTATAATAACGTTTAAAATTATGATCTGCATGTATTGGGCCAGGTCAGCAAGCAGCCAGTCTCAGCCAAAATTCCCTCTCCCCATATAACTGAAAGGTAAATTAAATTCTTTTGTTTGTTTCATTGGTAGAGGTTTTCTCATAAAATAACCCCTAGTTACACACCATACTCTGCTCCAGACTTCCCAGACTCCCCGAATTTATTCCCTCTCCTGGGATTTTATTGTGTGCACAGACACTCTGATGCATGAAATCATCTCCATTGTTCTTCACATTCTGCTAATAAGAATATAGAATGTTAATAAATAACTAACATATTGGATGGATAAAATGCAAATCACCAGACTAGTCAAGAAAACACTTTAATGTGGCCTGCAGTGCTAATCCTATGCAGTGATTACTCCCACCCCAATCCATACCAGTTTCAGGGGAGCTTCTTAAAGCAGCACTTGAATAACAATATAGTTATTTCATAATAACAGAATTTTGTGTTGGACAGGTCTGGATAGAGCAAGGAAGCGCCAAGACACTTTGCAGTTTCTCCATTTCCTAACAGCAAAAACGTGAATAATTCCCTTAGTCCAAGTTTCCCCTCATCTGGTTTTGCACAGCCCTCAAAAGTACATTGCAAAAACTATGTAGAGAGGTCCCAGATGCTGGTGCTAAAAGTAACTATGAAAGTTCAAGTACTCAGTTTGTACTGGATGAGACAGTTGGTCAACTTCAGACAGGAGAAAGACAATGAATTCTGCTGCATGAGTGACTGAGAGTCGGGGCTTAAGCACACACTGGAGCTCTAAGTCAGAATCACAGTTGAAATCTGCATCTTGTCCTCAATGGCAGTCGCACAAAACATAAAAGTCAAAAAGGTTCCTAACTTACAACCAGAAACAGGCTAAAATCACAGGGACAGGAGTTCAGCATGAACACAAGGATCAAGATCCAGAACATAATGGCAAGATGCTTGTTCCACATGTAATGATCATATATATCTAGTAATCCATAATTTAGCTAAACCATGTTGTGCTAGATCAGTTGAAAGAGACTTTTTACTTTCAAAATGATGGAAAATTTTTAAAATGCATTTGCACATTTTTAAGCAAAAAATAGAATGAATCCCAGACTCTATTTTTTACTCACTTCTTATCTACAATGTTTTAGGAGATGCTCACCTGCAAGAAGCCACTTCCCTTACCTTTTTTCTGAGGCAACAGTTAATTCTGACACACTATAGTATATCTAATTAATTAGCAGACCAAGAAATATTCCCAGTACATTGTCTTGCCTTGCAAGATCCTTTATTTTCTCTGCATTTTCAGAGTTAGAATTTTTCCACTTTTTTTCTTTGATATTCTGGTACATGACGTAGTCAAGCAGAAGCTAAAATGCATACAACCACAGAAACATATGTACAAAAGGAACACTTTTGATTCAGCTTTTAGTAGTTGCAGCATGTTGGATGCTAACCACAGTCAGCTCAGTATTATTCTAGATCTCACTAGCCTATGTCCTAACAAATGAAATGCTACCTGCTACAACACTTGATTGCATAAAAACGTTGCTATTTACAAACAAGGGCATAGATCCATGGGCAGATCTAGTATTTTATTCTCATATTTGACTAAAGTTTCTTTACATTTGTTACATTTACATATTCATATTATTTCTGAGATGAGTCAATTGTCCATCTCACCCACCAACATCATGCCCAGTAAGAATCAGTAACATGAGTTCAAGCATTGCTGTCTTAGTAACAAAAAGGAACTCAGTCATGATGTTTCATTTCAGAGGACAGTCTGAGCAGAAAAAACTAGCCCACCCCAACCATTTGGGTCCACCAACCTACCCTTGACTTTGTGTACCTGCAGACAGAAGTGTCAATCAAGGTTCAAATAAATAAATAAGGAAAACTCTAACATAATGCTACCAGGATTTCCAGACGACTTTAATTCCAACACTCTCATATTTTTCCCCTTATTTTCACCTTTTTGTGTATATTGTTCTGTCAATAACACCATCCTCAGAAACTGTCCTACTTATCAAACTAAATATTAAGATAGACAAGTCTGTATGAACACACTGAATCATGAGCCTTTACTCACCAAGTGGTCCAAGTGCTTAGCAGGAATAGAAACAATTGTGTGGAATACAGAGAAGACAAACTATGACAGAAAAGCCAGAAAGAGAAATCAAGTCTCCAGCTCAAGAACTGCTTGATAACAACTCACTTTATAATCGATAGCTTACCTTTTGTTGCTAATATGAAGTTTAAATGAACTTCAGACAAAGCAAACTAGATTTTCTGATTTGGCATCCAAATTATGTTCTCTGGCTTCTGCATTGTTATTTAAGCAAAAAACTGTTTTGTGGCAGCTTTATTTGGAATTTTTTTGTTCTGGTTTTCCATGAATGCAAACTAGTACCTTTCCAAGGCCCACTTATTACTTTATGGTTTTAGAACATTCCCTCATAACAGCCCCAAATCCTAAAGCAAGTAATCTTCACTCATGGAAATTCTGCTGCCTTAAAGAAACTGGCCATAAAAGTAACTCTGATGAGCTGAGTTTTGTGGAAAAATGGAATAGGATAAAGGTTGGCCTAACTAAAAACGAGTAGTATAAGAGAAGAAAAAGGAATTTTTTTCTGACCCTGCCAAACTTCGTTTTATCTTTCTGAAAGATACAGCCTAATAAAATAGCTTGCTTTGCTTATAGGATATATTTGCTATATTCATTTCTTACATACATCACTCCAGTGATGTCTTCTGCACATTTAACATTTCTGTATGCAGTAAGACTCTGCATTTGCCTGGTGTAGAACAAACAGTATAAACAATACCTTAACATAAAAATTCCATCTATTCCAAAGTGGGACCTGTTGTTCAAATACCCTTTTTAAAATTTAACTTTTAACAACATAGTGGAGATACATTAGTCGCACTCAAAATGAAGACTGTTTGTCAAAATGGAGCCTAAGCAGTGACAGAGTTCTCTATGTGATACCCATTTCGTTTGAAAATTCCTTGGGGTTGGAAATACAGCATTGGCAAAAGTCAGGGTCAGTACTTAGAACAGAATCTCCATATTCAGATCTGTATTATATTTCCATATTCAGACTATATTAGAAAACAAACAGCTCCTGATCAGTTTTGTGTTTTTAAAGACCATCCACTCCCATCTATCCTTTCACTTTTCCTTTCAACAGCAAATGCAAAAAAATTAGTTTTTGAAAGATCGTGACATCATATCTAGTGGGTAAGACAATTCACGATCTTACAACTCCTTTCCCTTCACTCTGTTCTCTCTGAACAGGCCAATAGCTCTTGTCCAGGAAGACCATCCATTATCACAGTGACAGTTATTGATTTTAATTAAAGCAGAAGAAAGAAGCTGAAAAATATTAAGCCCTATTCTTTCATGTTCCAGGAATCAAAATAAATGGTACTGAGAATTTACACTGACACAACCACATATTTATGCCTGTGTCCAAAGCTACAGCCAAGCTGCACAAGAAATGCCAAGAGAGAACTCCAAGAGCTTTAATTAGTACAGAAAGCTGATTTGATGATAGGTACAACATGTAATAGTCTTGGCACCAGCAAGTCACCAGAAGAAGGGAGTCCCCATTGCAGTGAAAAACTTGATGGGCAGCAGCAGTCATTTAATTTGTTTATATAACCAAGCAAGCTGTTTTGCCCTTTTGTTTTACCCACCCCCCCTATTGCTTATTCCATGCATGCAAAGAAAGAAGGTGTTTGGGTTAACTTCCAGCTACTCACAATTACAATCTGAAATCCCTGCCAACCGCATAAATCTCAGTAGCCGTGGAAAGGAAAAAGGCTTTTTCCTAGAATAAGAGACCTAGGCATGCATATACACACAGAAAGCAGGAGTACAGTCTGCTCCTAAGCTATATATTCTTGCATGTACATCCCCAAGTTGCAGAAAGACATTTCAGTTCCCGACTTCAGAGAAGTAAGCTGCTTCAGAAAGGCTGTGTTTCATGTAAACTTGCAAAACATGCATTTGTTGAGGGTGTGGGTTTTTTCAGGCCCATCAGAAAAAACATCTTATAACAGAGCTTTGCTGCCCTGCAACAACTGATTAAATGATGCTCACAAGGCACAGGGCACACCATTGGGTAAGTGTCAGATACAAAGGACTGCTACTCTAATGATCAAAAAAAATCAATTCATTTCTCAACCTCTACCTGATCAATGGGATAAAATTGGTTTTAAATGTGATCCCAATATATTTTAGAATGAGCTGACTAAGGACAGACTTATGCAGTCTATCTTTACCCTTTTGGAGATTTCATATCTCCACTGTTATGTAGATAAATGAACAGAATTTTTTCTGTGCATTACATTTTCTCTGTGGAATTCCTGCAGTAAAATAAAGTGATTTACCCAATGACTGTCATATGTAAATGCTTAGATATTAATCAACAATTTTACACATCAGGGTAATTTTTCCTACTTTCTCTCAAACAAAAAAAATATGATATCAAATCTATAACAGCCTTGTTCCATCTGTAAATCCATCTGGTTTTCTTAGTATGTGCCCTTGAAATACTGATGCATTTGGGCAAAAACACGTGCAAATAAGCAAGTTTCATATACAGCATTTCAGTTTTGGAATGCAGAAATTCGTCTTATCTTTCAATGTGAAATTCCACTCAATTCCTGGAACAGATATCTCTTTCTTGCAGGTTGTAACACATTGTTGTCACCTGAATGTTTATTCCTTTTTCTACAATAACATTTGAACAGGTACTTACCTTCAATAAATGAAAGATGTAGTATCATCTTCATGGCTCAGCATGGAAAGCTATTTGGAAGCATGTAATGTATCCCTCTTTTTCCCCCCTCAAGGATCTCTGAATTTGGCCATTTCCTTGGTGTTCCTCTTCTGTTTGATTATCTGCATCTTATGGGCATTGAGATTTCAGGGGATCTAATGTGACTGTGGCTCCTTTTGGAGTAATGTGCTGAACAAGCTTTACTGCTCCTGCTGGCTGAGTGACAGGTATTGAGCAAAGGTATGTCTCTCTAATGAGGGTCACAGAGGAGAACCAGCTACTTCTGATGCACTCTGAAGTCAAATAAAAGCAATTCCATGCTAGTCAGGAGCATCATCTGAACCAGTGACACTTTTCCTCAGACAACACTAAGTAAGAGATTCACCACATGCAACTTCAATCTTCTGCCACATAGAGAGAGACTTGGCAGAAAAATGGTGTAAAATTAGCAACTGTCACTTACTCAATTTGCACAGAAAAAAAAATAAATTGTTTCCATTAATTTTGAGCTTTGACAAGGGAAACAGGATGCTAATGTTTCCAGCATGCTCTGTCTGGGGTAGACTGCACCATAAACATTCATCAATCCTGAAACCAATTACTGTCTTTCTGTCCATCAGAGCAGACACCATTTTCCCTATATGAATATTCATTAATCAGACGACTATGCATTGCAGGTGAGCTCAAAGAGGCTTTCCTGACCAAGAAATGCAGGTTAAAACTTACTACAGAAAAATACATTGTAATGTACACGGTTGAATTTTGCCAATATATCTCATTTCACTCATAACACTGTTGGAAATTCCCTAGACATGTGACTTCTTGGCTTGGACTTAGTTAATAACTGCAGTAGAACACACAAAGGATTTTGGGAGCGTGTGTAAGCATTTACCCACCAACAGATGTCCCATCAGGGAACGACCCTTGAATCAGCCTGAACAATAGAAAAAGAGTGCTTTGGAAACCTTGTGTAACTGAGATATGAGTATACCAATAAGTGAAGACAGGGAGGAATGCTGAATTTCAGGCTACTCTATAGGGTGTAATGAAAAAAAAAATCAAATTTTTTCCTGAAGACATGAATCTTTCCAGGTTTTCAAGAACTCCATGTCTCACTCTCAGCTGACAGAATACAGTCACCTTGGGGTTATATTGAACAGAAGTAGCTATCGATTAGAAAAGTGTTTGCAGATTAGGAGCTTTACAAAAGAGTTACTCAGCAATCTCTATTAATTGGATATTTTCAGCACTTGAAACTTAATTTCTATCTCCATTTGAGTGGGTCAATATTGTGGAAGCAGCTAGAAAACAGGTCTGGCACAATAAAACTGCCGTTCTTTTCCTATTTGGATCAGTCTAGTCAAAACCAGAATGTATCTACCTTCAGGCTAAATAACCACTGGCTTCATGCTCTATGAAAAGCCTGCAATGGTTTCCATTTGGCACTGTACCAGGGATTCATGGATTATAGCAAGTTTACAGAATCACAGCTTGTCCCAGAAGGAATCTCTGGTGACTGCCTAGTCCAAACATCTCAGCTACAGCAGGTTGTCCAGAAACATGCTCAGCTGGGTTTTGAGTATTGCACAGGATGGGGTCTCTTCAGCCTCTCCAAGCAGTAGAGTCTCTCCCTCTTCCAGTGTTCTGACTCCCTGTAGCAAAGTGCTTTCTTATGCTGAGCCTTCTCTTTAAGGGTGAACAATCCCAGCTTTCAGCTTCTCTCTGTATGTCCCCTACTCATCTTTGGGCCCTTTGCTCCAGTATGTCCACATCTCTTCTTGTATCGGAGAGGACAGATCTGGACACAGAGCTTTAGATGTGGCAGGCATAAGCAGAGCCCAAGGTTCTCAAACTGCTGGCAGTGTTCTTTTTAATACAACCTTCTTTACCATAAGGGTTTATTATTGTCTCATGGTCAGTGTTTTTGGTCCATCAGGCTCCCCAACTTCTATTCTGCAATGCTGATGTTCAGCCCCTGATCTGTGCGGGTACATGAAGTTATCCTTCACCAGATGCAGGACCCTGCACATGCCTTTGCTGAACTTTATGAGATCCTCTCTGGCTCATTTGGCCAGCCTGTGCCTTTGAATGGCAGCACAGACATCTGGTGTATCAACCACTCCTCACAGTCTTCCATTCACTTCAAAGTTGCTCAGGTGCACTCTGCCCTGTCACCTAGGCCAAGAACAGAAGTACTGGCCCTTGGGTATCCCACTAGTGACCGGCCTCCAGCCAGACTTCATGACACTATCACAGCCTGCTGAGGCCTGCAGTTCAGCAACTGCTCAGTCTGTCTCCCTGTCCACTTATATAATGCATACTTCACCAGTTTGTCTACTCATGGCCACTTTTTAGAGATCAGAATCTCCAGAAAAATCAGGTTCTATTAAATTCTGTTTCTAAGAGGATCAAGTAACTAATCCTTACAGACTGTAGCATGAATACTTAGGCATTGGCTGTGCCAAAACAAGATGACTGGTGTCGCAGTAATGACACGAAAGAAGGAGACAGAAACCTCTGGAAAGTGAAGGAACAAGTTCCTCAAGGAACAAGTTCTGGGCTTCCCCGCCCATCTTTATTATATATGTGCCTTATAATTCACTGTGTATTGGAGGAAACAAAGGGCCTCCTCTCAATCACTCTGGTCAAAGGAAATGTCCATCAAACTTCTGTGCCCAGGAGAAAGGAGTGTAAATAAAGAGATACCATTACAATAACATGACTATGTTTACAGAGAATGTCTGAAAAACTAGTTACAAAAGAATGATAACATCCAGAATTGCAGAAGTCAGGGCAACAGACTGGTCATAGTAATCTTGTCAAATTTGCTAATGAGTTCTGTAGGAAATGACACATCACACTGAATAGGGATGAAGAGCATTTACATCATTGAAGGAAGCCCACTGTGTTTCTCTCCTCAAACGATAATATTCCACTGTGACTAAAGGAGAAATACTGAGCAAATTTTCTGAAAAACAACATGACCTTTAAGAGGAAAAAAAAAAAGTCTCTTTTTACTTCTGCTGTACATAACAGAGCTTCTGCTTGAAATTGCAGTGAATCTGAGCCTTAAGCTAACATCTGGAGCTTTGCACATCTGTAGCTTAACTAAGAAGCAGAGCATTTTCATTAAATAACTTTCAATATGCATGTTTTTGCAACACCAAATAGAAAGGGGTAAAATTTTACAGTACTAGCAAAGATAGGATAGAGGCACCAAATAAAAACATATGTCTAACTTGGGTTGATCCATTTACTAATTTTCAAGTTTAGCAAAGTTCTTTAATTTTTAGAAACCCAGTACCTATTTAATGCTTAGAAATAGCTGAACATCTCATGACAATATCAATAAGAACAAGAATTTATAGTTCTCCTGCACCTACTTAAGAGCAGGAAAAAGAGATTTCCCATAAACTAAACATGTGGACATAAACTCCCAGAATACAAGTCTTTCTGACCATTGGTCTTACAGAGGGAGAGGTACCTCTTCACATGTTCGAAAGCACCACCTGCTCACAATTCCTGAGCCATAAAGTTCTGCAGAAACATAGAAATGAGCTGTATTCTTCTCTTATTCTTTGCTCATCCAAGTCCCATTGCACAGCTGAAGTTACCAGTAGAAAGCATCAGTACCAAGTGAAGATAAAGCTCTCCTAAAGCTTGTTTATGATGGATCATTGTGTTCTTTCTTTCCCTTGACACCTGTAACCATCCCACCCATATTCCCCACCGGCAGTGTGAAAGCCAAACTTTGTGAATGCATCTGCCCTAACTTCTTAAATTCTTCACTCTCTGAACAAAGACTTGGTCATGCTGTTTTTTTTCTGTGGTAATATGATCTCTGCTAATAAGTTTCTGATTTGCTGTCACTAGTGTCTCAGCAATTGTTTTTTCATCATGGAGTTCTCTTTGAAGATTATTAGTCACTGTCAAGGGTGACCTGTTAGTTCTACTGTTAGTGGCTAATAAATGATTTTTCTTTACTTAATTTATACCAAAATTAAACTCTAAAGGTTATGCTAGATGTTACCAATCTTAAAGACAAAGTCTAAAAGTGCAGGTATTAAAAAGGTGAGCTGCATGAAGCAGCACAGCTATTCTTGGGCAAGCATTAATAATTAGATATTACTTTGGAGAAAGGGCAATGCTTCATCGGAAGATGAAGTATTATCTTCAATATCTCTTTGTGCAGTTGGTGGAACATTCCCACTGATTGTGCTTCTAATCTCAAAATAAGTTGGCAGGTTTGCCCTTTTCTAGCTGAAATATAGTGTCTTCGGGGAAACCTTTACCAACACATCCTGACAACTGTTATGTCCTATTAAAGGTTGTTCACTGATATTTGTAGTATCTTAAATACACGCTGCATTATTACAGGTGAATTTTACATTTGCTTAAAAATTATGATGAAAACAAAGCCAAACAGGGGGGCCACGGGGCTGCCTTGTTTAGGAAGCAGACTCATTGCTGTGCTACACTATTGTTGTATTTTATGTAGTTGCTTCAGGAACAGCAAAGTCAGCTGGAGATGAAAAGCAGGCAGTTGTCAGACTGGGAGAAATGTGGTCATATACGATCTCCTGCTCCCTAAGAACAAGAGGGTTTTGATTGAAAAGGCAAAAAAAAAAAGTGTGACTGACAACTACATCCGAATGATATTAAAAATTATTCCTAAATATTATTTCTCTTTCCCCCAGATGGCAGTAGGAAGTTCCTCTTCATGTGCAGAAGTTTTTTTTGTTTGTTTTGGGCTGGTTTTGTTTGGCTTAAAAAAAAAACCCAACGAAACATTTAATCACATGAGAAAATAGAGGATTTCATTGCTTTCATGAAGAAGGAACATGCACATTAGTCTCATTTAATGGTTGGAAAGATTTACCTTGACTTCAGTCAAGTAATTTAAAAAAAAAAATCTGCTTGCATACAATAATGAAGAAACTATACCAGAAACTAAAGCACTCATTAAGTTATCCCTTTAGGACTTGTAAAAGAGTCCACACTTCATTTTTGTCAAAAATCTTCCCTGGAACATCTGATGTCACGACAATTTAGCTTTTCTGTTTGTAACATTTTTAAGGTACTCATTTGTGTCTACCACAGTAGCAAAGAACTGCAATAGTTAGTTTTTTTAAAAAAGCAAGGAAAAAAAAAAAAAGGAGCAGCTTCAAATTCTTTTGAGAACCAGAAATTAGAGTTTAGTAAAATAATTCCACTAGATGATTTATTGCTGAGAGTGTTAAAATATTGGTTAACATACAACATACTGATAATATCCAAATGTCACAATTCAGAAAAAAATATAAAATAAAACACGTCACATTTTTCTTGCGCTTCTTTTCAACTTGTGCACAGGTATCAAGAATGTTTTTTTTCAAAAACAAAATATTTTTTTCAAGTGATTAAAAATTTCCGTAAAAGCAACTCTGCTGACATCTTTCACACGTTCCTTGGCCAAAAGGCAAGGGTCACTGTAAGGTGATTGCATATCACCTTTTTAGGTTACTAGCCACATTTAATCACTAAGGATGGTCAAAACTGTTTTGTCAAACATATTTTGGCTAACCACAAACTCAATAGACATTCTGACGACAAAGTTTGCATGAAAGGAAAGTTATTTTCCCTGGTATGCAATTGCATATATGGATTTAGAAACAGTACCAACTTTTCTCCAGTCAGTCATATTCAGAAAACCTCATCCCATCTACACCGCACTGTGAACCATTGCATCCTGCTGAAGTGCATATCCTGTGCTCCTGCAGCTCTCCAGCAGAAAAAAATTTGTGTGCTCAGGAATTCAGCAAGCAAAACAGAGCAGTGGGGCATTTCAGCTTATGATAGTCTTAACATTAAGTGCTATGCACTCAGCTGCAAAATATAAAATCCCTTTTGCTACTTGTTTTCTTGGAAAAAATACTGCACAATAAGTTTAGCCTGTTTGCTTGTCCATCACAAAAAGTATTTTCCAATTTTTATTTCAAGACACAGCCTTTAGTACTCTTAGTGATCCAGCCACAGTCTATGAAAATCAGGCAAAAGTTTTATTCCTAAAACTTTAGAATTAAATACATGAGTAGAATATAGCCAGATTTTTAAAAAGAATTAAAATTTGTGACCTTCAAGTATAAACTTCTAATAGTGACATTTGTAAATGAATCTTTAAGATTAATTTAATGACATGAGGTTGAGTACATTGTTAACCTCAGCTGAAGAAGCATTCTCTTTATATTTTGCAAGTCCTTTTTTAACCTCACCATTTCTTTGTATGCCTTTTACGTATAAAATCTCTACTTACTAAATGAACAATAGCAGGCAAAAAAAAATCATCATGGATATACACTAATACAAGTGGTTTATCTTCATGTGACACTTCAAGGTAATACAGTTTACTGTGTGGGATCCAAGTCTGTGTCCTGAGTATTTCCTCAACAACAAAGACCTGTAAGAAGTCACTTGTATCATGTCGCTGAGAATACAAAGAGTTTCATATCTAAAACATATTCTACAAAACAAATTAAATTAGACACTGCCTACTTTATGAAGTAAATTGAACCAAATACACATACACATGTGAATTCTAGCTGTAGGACTGTTTTAATAAATAAGAACATCTTGGTTTTGAAGGGAATGGGTTTCTGACAAAATGGAAAAAATGTCCAGCCTTTGGTCTTTTTTCTTTTTTTTTTTACTGGTGTGGCAAAAAAAGGTGGGGAATAAAGTATGAATAACCAGATAAATTCCCTTTTTTATTTTTTTTTCTCTTACAAGAAATAAGGAAAATAAATTTCAAAACTTTAAACTTCCAAAAAATATTCAAAAAGTCGATCTTCAATTTTATGTATATCAGACAGCTGAAACTGATGAAAAGTTGACTGGCACTTAAAACCAAAAATCACATGCACAGTCCACACTGAGCTTTGGTACACAAAAGTAAAAAGAAAGTGTTCCAGGACTGTAATTACAGAATAAAATGTATGTGCTTATATTGTAAAATGTGAGTCAGTCTACAATCCAATTAAATGTTTCTCACTTTTCCAAAAAAAGAATTTTGCAGTAACAATATGTGCAAGGTAATTGAGCCTGTGAGACACAGAGTTAGCATGACTATGCATCTCTAAAAGCTTATGAATTGAGAAGATATTTTAAAGGATTTTCTAGGGAGCTGGAATTCAGGAATCTGATTTTGACAGCTTAATGCAGAAATGGAGAGAAAGAGAGTAGGTGTACAGGGTGGTGTGGTGGTGTGCAAGAGGGCTTGAGAGAGAGTGAGGGTGAGTGAGACAGGATGAGAGGGGGAGAGGGCAAGAAGAGGAAGCAAGAGCAAGCAGGAAGGAGCATGAGGGAGAGCAGGGAAGTGCATGAGTGCAGGCAAGAGCAACAGTGAGGGCAAGTGCCAGCAAGAAAACAAGCACATGAGAGCAATGGAGGAGAAGGAGAGCTTGTCTAAAATGTTCAGTAATGCCAGCTGTTAATAACAGATGTAAGAAACTAACTTGTCTCCAGTGAACTGTGCTTTGACCCACTTATTACTGAAGTCAAACATGACCTAAACCAGTCGGGCTGGGAGTACTGAAGTTCATCTTCTAACACTGTGTTTAAAAGCAATACCAATTAGCTGGATGAGAATCAATTAAAAAAAAAATCAGCAGAATACAAGAGAAGCAAGTAAAGTCCTACAATTGATACAGACCATGGGTTTGTATTGCTGGTGAGTCACACTGGCACAGTTTCCCTGCCTCCTTTGCAACACAGTGTGCAAGCATGTGTTGATTAAATGACACCATGGACTTATACAGAGACTACATTTTTGCTCTGAAGTGTTCCCACTAATAATTCCTTTTGTATTTAAAGCCAAATTCACACTAGGCTCTATAATGGTGGAGAAATACGTGTAAGAGCCCTGGACCATTACATGGAGCAACTGACGTGAAAGGGTGAAGTCCTCTAGTTCATCTCCCACTATCACCCCACAGACTCAGGTGGAAATGGACTTCTGGGACAGCTTCTGAGACCAACAAGTAGCTCAGATGAATATTTCCCACACAGGAAAGAGATGTCTCATATTACATCCAAAATGAAAGAAAAATGAGGTGGGAAAGGAGTGGCTCTAGAAACACAGTTAGAAATTAACAATCTCCAGTCCTTGCAAGAAGCAGTTTGGGTTTGGTTTCACTGTGGATGAGCTTCTGTACCCTGCTACATACTTTTCTGTCTATGACTTGCAGGTTTTCAAGTTTGATGCCTTTTGAAGCATATCTGTGACCTTAAAGTATACCCTTCCACTATCTGTCCCACGTGATGCAAGGAATCCCACTACTCATTGCCAGAAGACTCTTCTTAATTTTACTTTAAAATAATTTTAACTTCCTTTCTAAAAGTAAGAACTGAAAAGTAATTACTCATCCAAACCGCTGACCAAGGTTAATGCTTCCTCACTTGTAGCAATGTTGCATAGGATAACACTAAAATCCCAACTCACACTGAAGCACAGAAGTCTGCTTGCCTAGCATCTTTCCAGGAGTCTGCTTTCTGAACATCCTTCAGCCTTCTGGAAGCAGTAAAATGCTTCTGCTGAAGGCATGGAATAATTATGAGAGAACTCAGAAAGACTTCTCATAGCTCCAGGATTAATGAGATAGGTGGCTTGTCACTATTTGCACATTATAAAGCAAGCTCAAAACAGTAATCGCTAAAAGTCATTAACTTCTGGCAGCAGCTCAGTGACATATGGAAAGAACTGGTGGCCTCAGCTCACTTCTTGGAGTGTGTAACATTTCTCATTTGTCAGTCTCAACAGAAAGACGATGGTTTTAATGCAGACCTGAGAGCTGCTTTCTACATCCCAACTATCCCATCTCACGGAATCTGGAAACTAACAGAGGAGCTACACCTGTGGCTGCTGGGATCAGCACACGGTTCAAATTAGTTCAGTTTCAAATTAGGTAATTTGGCATCTGCTGTGGATACTAACTTCAAGGCAAAGGGGTTCTTAAAATAAAGCAACCCCCAAATCACTCTATTTCTTTAACAGCCACAGGAACATATTGAAATGCACTTATGCTCAATCACACTCTTTATCTTAAATCATGGCTCTTCAGTTCTCCCTTTTCTATTTTGAAGAGCTGAATAAAATGTCACAGCATTATTTTTAATCATAGCTGTACCTGTAAACAAGGAATTTACAGCACTTGGGATTTACCAAGAAGTGCTAGCACACAGCTGCCTAGAACTCCTTCTAAAAAAAAACATGCAGGCAACTGGAGAAGTTTGTATTAAGTTTTGTTTGGTTTTGTTTTAGTCATAGGAATATGCATTAAAACCACAGTAATTTGAACAGCAAACTTGTAGTTTGATCAATGGCTTGATCCACCAGGTGGTGAAGTACAATTATCCCTTCAGAGTGAGCAGCAACACTGTCAGGCCTCTGAGTTAAAAGGTGCAAAATACAGAGAGGCAGAGAGGAAAACCCACACCAGAAATGGTGACAAGGTTTCAAGTATGTAACTTTTTCTTCCAGTAAGCACTGAGACAAGTAAGGTCTTGTGGAACTTTGTGAAAGTCGCTACCATGTTTTGTATTATTTAGGTAGCAGTGGTTGAATCCAGACCCAAATTACAAAGCAGTCTTCGTGCAATTTCCATTTACACACAAAAAACAATCCTAAGTGTCATCTTTATTTTTGGGACAGACAAAAGTTCTGACATATTGTAAGAAACTATTCTGGCCAACAGCTTAGACCAGTTTTGCACTGTGTTTAAAACAGCATTAAGTTGTCTTGCCCTATACTATGCCCTGATGTTGTTTATGTGTCTGCATTTATCCCAAGTAGGAATAAAATCTAAACCTCTAAACCCAAACAACTTAACCCAGTCCCTTGCCTTAGGGTGTGCAGTTGCTTTTCCCCAACACTTCTTCTCTATATAGCTACTTCACTTCAAGAATCAAAACAACCTGTCACAGAAATTGCCACAACATTTTGGTAATGTTGTTTCTGTTGAACTCAAGTCAAGAGTTTATGAACAAATATACATGGTTTCTTTGCTTTTTTTTTTTCCTGTGAAATACTTAGTATGAATAGCATGTTTTACTTCCATTACTGTTCCTTGATGCCAAATCTTTTAACCACTGAGTAATTCACTGCTGCCTACACCATGACAGATAGCAAGCCTGACATGCACAGCTTTGTTTCTATGTGGTTTAATACATTGCAACTGAAGATCCTGTACTCAGTCCAACTAGTACAGTGTGAAATAAGGACAGCAATTTTTCTACAAATTCAGAACCCATTGCTGAAACTTTAGGACCATGTAATTGTTCAGGTATCAGAGAAGATGTTCAGACATAATGCACTTTTACCAGCAAAACCACACGTTCCTTTAACTTTATGTTGTAAGAAAAGGTCAGCTGTATTTCAAACAGACTTAGGTAGAGATGCAAAAAAAACTAGAAGAAAAAAATAGTGGCCAGACTTTTAGCCAAACACTTAAAACTGAAGCATTTATTTCATTCTGTTAACTGTAACAAATACTGAACAAAGTCAGTAGATCCAGAACATCTAGATGGGGCAAAGCAGTAGCTTAATGGCACACTGACAATATGGGCTGCCAGAGAAGAGTGAGTTAGGATGAGCAGCCTCAAAGAACAAGAGCTGGATTTTCAACAAGAACCAGACCTCAGGGATGCCTCAGAAACTGGAAAGGGAAGAGGAATGACACATTTAATGAAAAGGTAATCAGAGAATCATGCCGATATACATAAATATTGCGTTGATTTGACAGGACAGGTCCTAGACCTTTCAGCTTAAAACCATGACAGGAGCTGCAGTTATTCATAGGCAAAATTACAGATATAGGTTTGCTGTTAAAAAACAAAACCCATACTTAAACCAGTACTAATACTAAAGTAACTACTCTTAAAAGAGGCAAGCATAGCAGCTCACTTAAATAACAAAGTACTCATAAATGCCTTCCCTGTACAATGATGAGAATATAATTATACTCTTTGCTATGTTTTGTAGAGGGCTTATTTGTCTTTCTAATATATGACAAAGGTTTTCTCAATTTCAGATAAATTATAAGCACTCAAAATAAAAATCTAAAACTTCCACGTAACTCTAAGACCTCCCTCTGGGAGGGAAATGAGGAATAATTTTTCCCTAGCAGATCATGCTTGATGTCTTGATAGCCTTGCGGGGAAGTATTTTCAAATATGAATTTCAGAAAAGTTTACCAAACTGCAACAAGAAGGTAATTCTAAGCAAGGGCTTTGAAACCTCTCTATGTGTGTATATATGTGTATATACAAATGTAAAGAATTCTGATATTTTTGAGCAATGCCTCTCCACCCCTTGCCAAAAACAAGAACTTTCAGAGTTTTGAAGTTCTCTCTATAGTGGAAAAAAGTACAAAATATCTGCAAGACCTGTTAGAATATCACACATCAGGACTCATGCTGTCCCAACCAACTGGTACCGCAGGTAACTGAGTCAGACAGAGGAAGGACAGCTATTTTTGAGGACAGGAGATTAATGAAAAAGTTAATTTCTACATTGGCAAAATGCAACTAAACACCACCATTCTGCTAAATTATTTGGAATTGTAGAATCACAATTGTTGCAGAACTATGTCATTTAATCCCACACAGCTCCAGCTGATGCTTTATTCTAATTTTTTTTTTTTGAAAAGGGTTGCCAATAATGATTGATACAAGACATTGAAATGCTCCAGATTGTAATCTGTAATCAGAAATAAATGAGCAGTTAAAACTGAGAACTACTTTGGATTTAATAAAAACTTTAATAATAGCAGCAAGAGGTCTCCAAAAATTTCTGTCAAGGAAAATAAAAGAAAAAAAGGAAGTCTTTATTCCCTGTTAACTGCTTGATTGTGTTTACTCATAGCTTTAACTTCAGTATCCTTAGGTTGTACCTGCAACTATCAGATCTAGAACCTAGTTTTTAAATGAGACCTGAGACCCCTGATGCACTTAGCTGAGACTAAAGGCAAATATACTCAACACTGATTCATGACAAAAAGTGGCAGTGAGTCACTGACGGTGCTTATGTCAAAAGTCAACTCAGGCAACAGTTAAAACCCCACAGGATTTCATAAAATTCAGCTGTATCCAACTTTGAATCACAGTTACTGATCTAATCTGAGGCCTGATTAAATCATTGTTCACATTTAATGCTCAAAAAATAATAAAACTTACCTCTCTCCTCAATATATTGCTATATGCAAGTACTGTAACTGTTTCCTTTAGAGTACAATACTAAAATACATTTTAATACCTTTGAGGTATAAATCTCCAAGGAGAAACCTATTAAGATTAAGCAAAAGCCTGTAAGGGCAGCACGAAGTAGACTTTATTACATTTTTAGACAGAAATCAAGGAGTTAGTGTTAAGACAGCAGACCTGTTACAGTCTAGCAAAAGGAACATTATGAGCTCATACTCTCAATTCTAAAGTATCCTGTGAGACATTCTACCTCTAAAGCTGAACAATTATCAAAAGGGATTCATTTGCAACTCAAAATGGTCTCATTTTCTCCACATTGTTCAGAATGCTTTATAAAACACTATTAAAGGAAATAAGAGTATTTTAGTGATTAAAGTGAATAATACACATTAAATTATTTACATTTTGTTATTAAAAAAATCCTAGAATAACAAACTATTTGAACTCCTTGGAAAATACTCCCTTTCTACAGTGAGTCTTTAAAAAAATAAACTAATTTTATTACACTATCTTTCTGCAGATATTTATTTTTATCCATGAGTCGATGGGTTACAGGGCTTAATTGTGATCCCTCCACTACAGCAAGTTGTAGAATTGGTTTACAGGGTGTCAAGGGACAACACCTTTCCCTCTCACCTGCCCTTCTATTCTCTATGGGTGAAGCCCTGGTTATAACTATATAGGAGAATGTGATATGCAGCCAAATTATATTCCAGTCAATACATATCCTGTAACCTTCCAACAAGCATCACACATAGGACAGGGCAACATTTGTTATTGAGTAGTTTAGCTAAAACACATAGTTTTATTTTAGTCAGGACACATTTAGACACAAGACCAAAAAGCGTTTTTTATTTAATTAAAGAAAAAGCTCAGGGCTTAAACGAAATTCAAAAAACAGGGATGCTATTCATCATCGTGTTCTCTATAGTCAAGACTTAATTTCCAACAGAAAATCTGTCAGCCAGAGACTCCCATTTGCTCAAGTTACTGATAATGCATTCAAAACCCATACATCCAGTAAGACCCCTTGTCCTAGGAACAGCCAAATACTTTTTCGTGCAATGTGCCATCTATTTCTCAACCAATTAAGTTCCAAGGGATATTCACCACCCACATTTACAAAGGGAAAGAATAACAAAAAAAAAATCAGCCAGCCTCTCAAACTCTCCTCTTGAGCCACCTATTATCTTTTGCAATGACACCTACTCACTGACAAAACTAGAGCCCATACTTAAGCACTCTGAATTTTGTCCCATAGCTGCAGAGAGAAGTCTACAGTAACAGCTTCAGTTGGAAGGCCCTGACCACTTCTCAACAAACCTGCAAACATTTGCCAAATAGGTATGGGATGCTACTGATTAAAAATATGATGATCCTACAGAAACCTAAAAGGGTTGTGAATGCCTTGGTACGGGCGCTTCATATTTTGAGAGTTTGTTTTACCATTCAAATAGGGAGGAGCACTCAGGAAATGACAGGAGTTAATCAAAGCCAGTATACTTTTGCTTTACTTCTGACTTTAATTTGAAACCCTGCATAAAAATGTATTATAAAGATGAAACCTAAATCAATGCTTCCTGCCAAACACAGAAAAAACAGTTCAGTGGCAAGTATTTCCAGCTGCACTATAGCTTTGCCAGAATTGATCCATCTTGAGAGCTTGCCACACCACAAACAGCTTTAGTTGGAGCACTTAATTCACAGAAAGTCCTTAAAAGAGGTTGCCTAGATGTTTTTTTGCTTCCTCTCTCCTTCCACCATTTCTCCTGTTCTCATCAAACCTCAGAGTCACCCCTCCTTTGGATATGTCACAGGTTTGGTAGCGAGCCACTGTTGTCACATTACCACCTTGGTTCTCAGCCACAGTAAACTTACAAGCGGCAGCACATTAAAACTGAAAATTTGTAGGTCTAAGAAATTACAGTTTAAGTTGCTATTCATCAACATAATTTGATGTTAAATTAGGGTCTACAGTGCTGCTATTCATATCAGGTTCACATACTATATATTTATTAAGTATAATTCATTTCACTGAAGTTCTAATGGTTGCCTAATTCTGGCTTTAATCAAACATCAGAGGAACCAGAAACCCAATAAACCTTTTTTCACAGGTGGAATTTTGTGAATAGGTTAGACAGACCTTTTTTAGTGTTAAGTGTGATTATACTTGGCTTTATCTCTGCCTACGTACTTTCTCTTCCCTATTTGCATTTATTTTTTATTGCACCTCGTACCTTAAAATGAATGGAACTCCATGATATGTTCTGATTGCTGGTTCCAGTGATGGTTCTTCATTGTATGATTACCTTTAATAGGTATATAATATATATTTTAAGACAGGTGGCAAAAAATGGTAATCTGGAGATTTTCAAGCATGCTTTTGAGATATTTTTGAGCTACACATTATGTGAGCTTTTTGGCTGCATTTGAACAAGCTGAAACACACTTTTGAGCCATTATGCTAAAAGCCATGGCCACATTAAGTACTCACTCCTTTGGCAGAAAGTTCTGCCATTGGCACAAGATTGAAAAAGTAAGAGAAACTAATAACAGCTCATAATATTTGGTAATTTCTCTCATCCATCATCACTGTCAGTCACAATCTTCATGCAAACTGGTACATAAATGCTCTTAAAAAAGAAGTAAATCCACTGTTCACAGAATTACTGCATCCTATTCCCTGAGAGGACCATTCCAATCCTTTTCTTTGGCTGATGCTATGCAGAAAATAGATCTGGATATGATAAGACACAGAAATAAGTACCAAGAAAGACCCAAAACATAGCAACCTTTCCATCACCTGTTTTGGAGGATAAGTTTTGCATCTCTTTGGTAGTAAAGCTAAGACCCTTGGATGTCATTCTGATTATCTTCACAAAAAATGTGGCTTCTAGCACTAGTATATTCCACAAATTTGGAACCTCATCTTCTGAATGAGCAAATTTAGAATACTCTCTTATCGCCATCAATTTCTCATGTAGCATGATCAGCCACCGAAATGGCTGCCTAGAAGCAACAATATATATAAAAATAATAAAACCCTTCAAAGGTAAGCATATCTATTCCTCTAAAAATACCCAGAAAAATCTGAAACATCCCCAAAGAAAAGCTCTTCTATATAACTACATCCTCAGACTCCATATATCCCCTCTACAACCAAGAGGATGATTACACAGCAGGGCATCCATCTGAAGAATTAAGTCAGATTTTGAAAGAAACACTGAATCGTTGTGTGAGAATTCCAGTAAGAGCCTCTGGTCCCACCCTGAATTTTCTGTGTCTTAATCTGAACAATCATTTCAAACCAGAATAAAGTTATACAGACAAAATGTCTACTTTGTAGTGAGGGAACACAAAACAACCCCTCCATTTCCTGGTCTTTCATTCCTGAGTGATAAATTACAGCTCTACTGGGCCTTTAAAATCATAACTCTATCCTTCCCCTATAGACAACCACTTCATCTCCTATCCCAACAACTCTGTACTCTGCAGGTATAAAACACTACTCTGTTTCAATCAATCTCACTGCCTTCTTAGTGGAAGTCATAAAGATTTTTCCCAAGGTGTATTTGGTTTTGGAGCTTGCTACTACCTTTTCTGATTTGATGAGCAGCTTGTGCACCTGTTAGCTTGTATGTTGTTTCCAAAGGAGTTTAAGCTTGTCATATTTAAAAGTGATGCAGCTCTAACTTCATAGCTTATCTGTGTCATTGTCCTTAAATCATCATGAGTTCAACAGATCTTCCACTGGGAACCTGATGAAGGACATCCAACATGGAAGATCACATTTTTGCTGTGGTAAAAAACACAGACAGAACAAATTCTCTTACATACTAGTTGTAGAAAACATTGAAATTTAATATAATGATTTTTAAAATAAGCAGAAAATGGCTTTATAAAAAACTTATTACATTGGTAAGTGAACACTACTCACATAAAATATCCCCGATGTTTTTCAGTTGGTTTTGCTCATTTATTTTTAAAAAAGTTAGATTTCTATCTTACTTTATTAAAATCAGACCTTTACATAAATACATGCTGTTGTATGAATAATTTCTGCATGTTAGCATTTGTAAGTCATATCATTGTGTTCACAGGGATGCAAGAGTACAAGATCTGCATATTGGCATGTAATTTGTCTTGGGGAGAACTGATACAAAAGCTGATGAAAAATTATGTCCATTTTGCAATCATAGTAGTTGTAAATACACACTGTGCAATCCTAGCATGAGTTTAACACAGCCAAGGACCAAGCATGAAAAATACCATCTTGGCAACTCCATGTGCCATCTTTATAATTAAATGCCACACTTCTTAAAAGTCGAAACTAGCAATTAAAAATTTATGAACGTCCTGTAAAAAAAGCAAGAGGGGATCTGATAGTGTTGGAGAATGTGTGCTTTTTCATCAGTATGTATTTTGACAGCTATTGCACAGTAGTTAACTACCATGATATTCAAGGAGCAAAGTGATTCTTCAAATGGCTGTGGAACAACTGATGGCTATGTGGCACCAATCATCTGGTACATAGCTTTTCCTTTAAGAGTTTTATGTACTCCAGATTCCTTTAAAGTAACTCTGGAAACTGTTAGTACAGCCTACGACATCCCTGCAATTGCTTTCATGCAGACACTAGATTCCCCCCCCCC
>VZRZ01002147.1:101179-286124 GCA_013398175.1 Climacteris rufus | reverse complement strand
CCCCCCCCCCTTCTGGTAATCCTATAGTTTGCAAATCTGGAAAATCCTGCTGACTCTCAGCATTACATGTTACGTTTTAGATTTGGCTCCAAAACCAGCATTTAAACTTTTTCCAGCTATTTCTTTGTGTCACAGTCTTCTGCAATCAAACATACATTTTATAAAGCAGAGAAAAAAAATCAGAAAGTCTTTAAGGCTCTAATCAACACAGGGAGTTAGTTAGTTCCAGGACCTGAGGCTGACACAGAAACAGAACATCAGTGTAGCAGGTACTAGGAAAACTTTTTTTTTTTGTTTGTTTGTTTTTGTTTTAGTTTTTGTTGTTTGCTTTGCTTATTTGTTTGTTTGTGTTGTTGGGTTTTTCTTTTCTGTAGTGTTTTTTCTTTCTTTTTTTTTTTAATAATTAAGTTGCTAAAGAACTTAAAACACACACAATGCATAAGAGACCTTATGAGCAGCAGTCAGAAACAGGCTGTATGACAGGCACAGTGTCACTTAATCTTAGGTAGAAGAGAATTTAATGTTGAGAACACACCTGGAATCCATAATATGCTGGTGGGATAAAACCAGTCTGGGCTTCAAACATGCCAGGCCTGTCATCCCATGATTACTCTTCCCCCATACAGGAAACAAAAAAAACCCAGAACCAACCAACCAACCAACCAGAGGCAGATGTGATAACTTGTTTCAAAGCCTCCTGTTTGCAAAGAGTACAGGTGATGTGTAGGTACTTCTTGAGAACAAAGACGAGGCTTGGTGGAGCTGCAGGATGTTCCTGGGCCCTCGGTATCCCAGTAGGGTGGGGGAAACACAACCCTGCCACAGAGCTTAGCTGGGCTCAGCTGGGCTCAGCTGCACAGAGGGTGAGGGCAGGGCACCTGCAAAGCCATAAAGCCATGCCAAGTGGCCTGCCCATTTGAGTCAAATGTACCTAATTAAATTCAGCCTCCTGGCTCATAGTGACCTATCTTTAAGCAAAAATCCCAAGGGCTGGAAATTCAGCTATTACAAATGTCAAAGAGGAGATTGTTATGAGATGAGGAGAGACACAGAACTAGGTAAACACAAACATGATGTTTCCAATTCCCTATGGCCAGAAAAAAAGAACATTTTAAGGATTATGATTGCTTCCAGTAACTTTTTGTCCTTAGCTTAGCAAATCAAATTGTGAGTAGTGCTATTTCTTTAATATTTTACTACCTGAACAGAATTAACTGCCTGAACAGAATTAACTGCTTTAGGTTTTGATAAAGGCCTGACGAAAAGACAGAGGAAACAAATCCCTATCGCAGAAAAAAAACGGGGCTCAGTAAAACTCATTAAAGTCAATAAACTTGTAAAGTTTCAATCACACCAGCATTTAGAAGACCTGTAAGGAAAAGAAACATGATTCTCTCTCTGTGTCAGATCAGTTTACCAATATTCACTTTATCAACACCATTTTTTTGAAATAATCCTTTGGTTCAGAACAGAGCGATTCTGAATTTGGCTCACATGCCTCACAGACGCCACTGAAATTCTGGAATTTTTGGAAGTGTAAGAGCTTTGTCACATGTCCAAATACTACCCACAGTTACCTGTGTAAGACTTCTCATACAGACAATTCACAGCTTTAGTTCTCCTCTCTCAGATTTCCATTGTTTTCCAGCAAAAACCTCAGGGAGCTATATTCCCTGAAAGAACCCATTTTCCCAGTGTATGGTAGACCAATCCAGCACAGAAAAGCACCTCTGCTCTCTGACCTGTAGGTCAGATGAAATGGAAAAAGTGCTGACACTCTGGGAAAGACAAACCCAGTGCAGTATTTTAGTGTTTTAGAGGTGCACCTGTGTCAGCAGTCACACAAATAATCCTACGAAAAGAGTTTTACATTCAGAACTGCTATCAAGAGGGAGCTTAAACTGCCAGTGACACACACTATGTTTTATTTGAAGAATTTTGTGTTTCATTGTTTTGGGAAACTTACAGCCCAGAGGGCCATTACCTGCAGCCAACTAAAGTGTATCAGATGCTACTAAACATCCATTCCCTCAGGCTTAATTGCAAAATGCCATCAACCCTCTTCTGTGGGGATTCCTCTTCTGTGGAGAAAATGGCATTTCTATTTTGAATGCCCAGACCACTTTAAAAATTCCCTCCCTTCTTCCCCTGTTTTTTTTCCCCTCTTGATCTTTAGTACTTCCTTTGATATACAAGTTTGTCAGCTCATAGTACTCCCTCTGTTGCAGTTTTTTTTTTAAAAAAACAGAATACTCTGGTGAACACATAATCAAAGTCTTCATTCTGCATTGCTTCCCTCAACAGTTGTCTTCTCAGAAGCTGGATCCTTGTGTCACAGTATGCCACAAGTCCAGAAAAATATATGTTTTCGAAATTAATCAGTTTAGTGTTAATTTGATTAAATCAATACTGTCTGGTTCCCTTAGCATCCAGATTACTGATCACAACTCGGATTACTATCCAAACATGCCTTTTAAACAAAAAAATTACATTGGAAACCAAGTAGGTAAATCTTAATTCCTGTTACAATGATATTTCACATAGAACTGAAACATTGAATATATTTTAACTTTTTAAGGAATGTTTTGAAAAGAGAGCTGAACTGTACAGAAAAGGACTGTTTAACAACAGATATTTTCTACAAAAATAATAAGTGGATCTCTGGTAAAAGCTTTGATTTCAATAGTCAGCAGACAAGTTAGCAAAATAAGACAAGGGAGGCAGATCACAGAATGGCTGGTTCACCCCAGCGCTCAACCCTGTTGTTGTGGTTCTGGAAACATGACAGCTGGAGATACTCATATGATATTTTGGGTACCTTATTCTGTGGCTGGCAGTCAGACACAATATACACAACTGAAAAATCATTGGAGGGATTTTAGATGACCCAAGTGTACCTATGTGTCAACATGTTTGATGCTCCTTGTTCTGCAACAACCCAGAGTAATATATGCAGGCAGGCTGTCGCACACATACGACTTAAAATAAGGGAACAAAATATTTAGCTCAGTGTTCAAATAATCACAGTTCAGAAGAGTCTCAATTTGAACTGAATTACTTGGAGTCTTCTCTATTTACCCTGTAATTACTCACATTTTAAGATCACATAATCTCATTAAGACACATTCTCCCACCTAATACCTCAGTTTCTAACCCTGGAGATCAAGTCTGTCAATGCCCATGATAATCCACAATAAAAATACAGTGACATTTCAAAAATCTGAAAGAACTACTGGATGAACAGTATCTGATACGCTGATAAAATAGACACTTTCATTCTGAAGTACAGACATTTTGACATCTTTTAGCAGTACTAAATGGTGATGCTAAGAAAAATTAATCTCCCTTATGATGTTGAAGGTAGGAATTTATCCTCCACTGAAAAATTCCTTGTCAAGTTCTTAAGAGATCTGATGTTACTACGGATAAAAGATCTTGAATGAGAAATAAAACCAGCAAAACAAACAAGGAATCTAAACTTCCAGGATTTTTAAATCAAAACACAACCTTACCAGCAGTTATAGAATTTATCCAACTTCAATATGTTTACATCAGATCAAAGAACAATTGTCAAGAGAAATATAATTATTTAATCAAGTCTAAATTCCAAATGAACTCTGTGATGTGTTTAAGACCAAAGCAAAAGAATTGCTTTAAACCTGTTTAAGTGGAATCTTTTTTAATTCAGTATTTCAGTTTCATTTTACATCATGCCAGTGGCCCATATGAAACACATGAGAACGTTTACTCATCCTCCGTGGAACAGGAGACAGTTCATCATACACAGTATTGTTACCCTTGTGGGAAGCCTTAGAGGAAAACAGAGACTGAAAAAAAATCCTGATTCTCAGAGGCAGTCTCTCCAGAATTAAAAAAAAATGTGGAAGTAAGAAAAATGGTAGAAGTTTAGACTTACTGCATGCACAAAACCCCAACCACACTGGAAAATATTGTGTTCTGTAGCAATTGGCCAGGGACACTTCACCATTGCTTTCCCAGAAAGACATCACCACTGTGGAATAATGTGGGGAAGACGCAAGCTGTGCAGCGATTTATTTTAACCTGATCTTTATCAGACTTAAAACACGGAGGCGTGCTCTGAAATACTGTAGCTACTAGGATAAAGTGTCTGATCAACTTACATTAATGAAAACTCAGTGATTAAGAGCTGTATAAAGCACCCACTGAGAACCAGTGCCCACTGACTGCAGCAAAACTAGAAGTATGAGGTACCACAAGAGGCACTCCCACAAAAGCTGAGACGAGAAATGGCACAGGTGCCTGGACTGGCCCAGCTTTAAGCACCTGAGGTTCTCTGAAGCAGATATTACAAGTTTGTTATACAGCTAGGACAAACATTTCCAAGAGATTGTTCAAAATTTCAGAAATGTTGATTTACTCTCCCAAGATGCTTCTTTCTCTGCATTACCAGAGGATAAATACTAGGGACACTATGATCCTAAAATTTTTGCAGTAGGAAGTAAGTCTAGTAGGATCAGGATTCAGCCAAGAACAGAGTATTTATATAGTTCAAGTCTGTAAGAAAATATAAATTACAGTGAATTGAATCTTTTAAAAATCTGAATGATTCATGCAGTCATGTTAAAATATCGATGAAAGAAACAATTCATGTTATCACCGACCACAGCGTTCAACAATAAATGACAATGAAAAATATTTGTGGCCAATACCAGCAACAACAGGTACAATTAAAAGTTTAAATTAAAACATGCACTCCTTCTCCACTGGGGAAAGAAACATTTCCATGTTTTCCCAGATCTCAAAGACCAATTAAATGTTTGTAGTATAACAAAAGAACCAGGGAATACAGAAAATAAAGAGAGGAAAACAGAGAAATGATAGAATGGCCACTTTTAAGAAATACCCTTAAACATATTCATTTTTAATGTTAAAAGGTGCAAATGATAGACCTTTTTAAGTATTAATCTATGAATACAAGAAGCCATGGAATCAAATATTTAAAGAGAAAGTTAGGGAAGCTAAGATGTTAGAAGAGAAGTCATGGCTTTACTTTAATTCATTAAAATATTAGCACATGGGTGATATTACACCATAGTATCTGGCTGATGTAATGTTTAAGTGCACCCTAGAACAAGGCATTTAAAACCTCATTCATAAAAACTAAAACTACAATTTGACTAAAAACTATACATTTTAGTCATCAATTGATGCAACAATAATATCTATTTACATACCAATTTCAACCTTTCATCTTTGAAAGGTCTGTACAAAGAGTAACTGTATAGTTTGTCTCTGAGGAAATGTATTACTCCAGCAGAAAGGGGGAAAATTATAAAAGCAGATGAAAAAAACCCATAATGCGGTATTCCTCACTCCTGAGTTCTGTCCAGTCTAGAACCTCATGCTGCTTCATAAAAATTTGTGATGGGATGTACTAGAAACTGAACATTTTTTTGTTCAAGCCAAAGGATTCATAGAGCAGAAGCACAGTGTGTTGGCTCATGATTTTTGACAGCTTGTCAGTGGTGGCAGCACAAGTCACTGTATCCAGCTGCTTCCCCCATCCCACCCCAACCTAGCCAGACTGGATAATGCAGCAGTCCCTGCAGTGCAGCCACTGCTGTGACAACACATTTCCTAGCCAGGTGCTCTTAGCTTCAAATACCATCTTTTTCAGCCAGGATGTGAACTCAGCAGATGAGGGGACACTGACAATCTGTTCTGCTACTCGGCAGTAAAACTCCACTGATGATGGGCAGATGGCACTCACAAGACACTCTTGGCTCCTCCTTGGGACCACGTCACAGATCAGATATGTTTTAGATCACAGTGAAATCTTGCAGACTGGAAATGCCTTGATATTAGGCACCTGGGTTGCAGAAAGAGACATGTAAAAAGCCGAAAGTATTGATGTATCTGTGGTCTAGTTTTTACTTAGCTTCAGAATCTTAAAATATTGAGGGGTATGACGAAAGAGGAAGAAAATCAGATGTGTTTAGCCTGTAATGTACCTGTGAAACAAACATTTCTTCAAATATTCCAAGCATATTAGCAGCTTAAATTCATTTCTCTAACTTCTGCAGTTCACTGTACAACATACATTTCTAAAGGAAAATAGTTGTGGCAAATCATAGACATTTTGCAGTGTGACCTGACTTGTTAACATTTCATGAAAGCAATGGCAGGATTGAAGGACAGAAGAAGCACTTTCTCCCTACTCAGTCCTAGCTGGGTTTAGCTGGAGGTTGACAGCTCTTGTGCAACACTGTGTGGAAAAAGGTCACAGCAGGTACAGCTTTCAGTGCCCCTGTATGACAGGACTACTTAGTTTTTATTGATGAAGGATACATATTGGCCTACCAGGATCACCTTAGGTTTTATTCAATGAGTTATATGCTTGAGGTAAACAAGAAAGCTGATTTTGAGGGGCAAGTCAGCGGTCGCAAATCCTTTTCCTACACAAAACCAAGATGATTTAATTGAACTCTGCCTGCTGCTACACTATTTCCAGACATATTGAACAGCAGTCTGGGTTTTCCAGACAATTATTTGCCCTTTGTTCTATTATGTACATCTCTCTGCATTTCCTTGCAGCCATATGGGCTTGTGTAAAAATACCAAAGTCACCAACAACAGCTTTAGTTATAAATAGTCCTAGGCGAAAGTAATCCAAGTTTCAGGATGTGCAGGTGTTAAAATTACATGCATCTGGGAAAAATCAGCATTCTCTAACACTCTCTGATAAGGCTGGTATGCATATTAGCAAACACCCACCACAGCTCCTTTGGCACATTTAATTTAATTTAGCATTAACAAAACTATGGAAGCTGAAGAAAAGGACAAAAACCTCCATAAGCCTAGGAACAGCTTTCCCGTGCCTCTTGAGATGCATATACATCCATTTTCCCCTAAAACGGTGATCTTTGATAAAGAGATCCTTTTATGCTTATATAAAAAGTTATTAGTATTCAGCAGTGGAAGCTCTGGAGAGCTATTTCTAACAGTTTAAAAATAGAATTTAAAAATGTTCCTTTAAACATCACCAAGGGAAATTGCACAGTCAGGAGAGAAATTGCTTACAGTTATGCACAAACCCACGGTACTTAAGAGGAAATAAAGGCCTTCAGTCACAGAGAATCCATTTGTGTCCTTGGGAACACAGGGAAAGGAGAAAGAGAACGAAGCTAAGTGTATGCGATGTGTTTTTGAGAGTGGGTTCGAAGGACTTTATGCAAAACAACTCTTCAGATACAGTAAAAATAGGGTAGAAGTGTGTGCAAGGAATGAACAACTGACAGTCAAAGGCCAGGTTCTTTGGATGCTGGGTAGGTCAGAAAACTCATCAGCTGTAGTTGTTCAAAGAAGAAAATTATTTCCTGAAAGCATCTTTATCTTCCAGGCCACAGGTAACTGGAGTGACCATAGACCTCTTCTGAGGATCTCTCTCCTCTGCGTGCTCTTCATTCATCAAGAAGCTGTGTAGCATAACGGTACAGGGACTCACGGCTCAAAACTCATATCCAGTGATGAACATTATTGGACAGACCACTTTTCTACCATCCCCAAAAATTTTAAAAGGCTCCTTAAGATCCTATGAAGGTGAGAAGCAGAGCATGTAGATCAAATCATGTTGAGGTAGGTACTGATACCAGTGGGAGCTCTCCTCCTGACTCCCCATCACAAAATGGGCACTTATACACTACAATGAACTATCTATAGTAGCATTTTAAGAGAGAGGAGGATACTTCTTTATAAAATACTGCCCAGAAAATAACATTTTGCCTGCGATTGAAAAAGGTACGGGATAACTGACACTTTCTAGGTCCAAAGTCAAGAGAGATGCAAAATGCTGCTTACACTCTAAAAACAGGACTTAATGGAAGCAAATACTAAATCTGGGTAACATGAGATTTGCTTCCTCCCCAACCCCTTCTTTTTGTCCCCTAAGGCCTTAGTTCATTGTTTATTGGCATATTACAACAATGTGGTTTTTTTCACGAAGGCACTTAAAAGGATTTATTGTAGTTCCACACCATACCACGTGTTTAGTTCTCTTCTGAAATTATGTTGTCCCTCTGCTAAGTTGAGGGTAATAGCTGCTGAATACTGATTAGGGTTTTCCTTATTTGATTACTGTTAATTAGAGTCAAGCATGTAGTGCATCAGACAGGAGGACTGCAGATCATCGTGACACTTCAAACAGCCTGTTTAACTTTAGCAGAGCTTGTTCGAAGTTTGGATTTGGAATAAATCTTCAGCAGAGTTGTTTATGAATAGTTGTGTAACATTACACAGCATGGGGTACTGGACTGTTTGGTTAATTAGTTTAAGAGCCTGTCAGTGGCAGCTCACCTCTAGGTTTACCACTGGAAATTGCAATTAGCATGAAACAGTTTTCTTTTTTTGCCCCAATTTCTCCCACACAAATCATTCTCACAGATGTCTTGCCTAAGAAACCCAGGACCATAGCCAGTCAGCATTCACTCACCTACTTCCACTGGTATCTCCATGGGACGTCTAAACCCACATCAAAGGGCTAGGCTAATCCCAGCTGATCTTGGAAAACGTCCAGGGTTTCCTGAGGCTTTAAGGCTGTGATTAAAGAATACACCTGTCTGCCCCAGTAATGAGGTCAGACCGTCTTTGCCAACAACAGGCTGCTTTTTATCCTGTGACGCACCTCCTGTAGGAACTGTTGGAAGAAGGTGCAAGTACGAAGCACTCAAACAGCCATTCAGCATTAAGTAACAGTTTCTACAAAGCCACAACTACCACAGAACTCCCTCCCCCAAATCCCAAATCAGCTCCCTCTTCTTCATATGACATAGACTGCAAATGACATGGGGTGCTGAATTACTTCACACACAATGCGGGAAATTGTTGATTTTGTCTGGGTTGGCTGAAGGTAATGTAACCTATACAGAAGGTATTTTTGAAACAGAGACAACATAAAATTTACTCAAACTCCAAAATTAAAAGTAAATACTATCGTCTGCCCCTTCTCCCTGTACGCAGGGTCATAGGCAAACAACAGTTTATCCATAACTATGCAGAAAGTTCATAATAAAGTTTCTACTTCTGTTTATAATTGATATCTTTTTTTGTGTTCCAGTACTAGACAGTATTTTACCTTAGACCCTTATCAGTTTAACTTACCAAATTACACATGTTAAACAACTAACCTGCTATCTCTCACATCAGCCAACCACAAGATGTTAAAAGATAGTGAAATTGGCTGGAAAGAGAAATAAATTATTTCAATCAAGAAAATAGTTTCTCACATGCTACATTCTACTGAATGCATTAGTAGTCTCTTCTCTTGCCTCATGTCAGACTCAGTATCTGTTCAAACGCATCTGCTTGTGCTAATTTCAGGGTCAAACAACTAAGACATGAGAGTCTTCCCCATATATGTTTCACAGTTATTCAGGAAAAGAACTGGTGTTCATTAATTACACATAAAATTAACTGCATTATATACCAGACAGAAACAGGCCCATCAGATGGTACTGAAAATAAAACCCTTTTGTTTTCCAAGGAATACAGCATTTATTATTAAAAAAATGCATAAAAAGAGATGGGATTGAAGATAAAGACATACTTTGGAGAAAACAGTTTCAATTCTTTAAGTTGGCATATCTTTTTTGTATATTTAAAAGAGTTTTGGCCATTAGGAACTGCAGGAAATTCTTCTGCTGATTTTTCTAACCCCAAAACTCAACAGGGTTTTATATTGATGGTGCAGATTTACCTGGGACAGCTGTCTGTAGCTCCCTGACAATGCTCTGGCACTAATGATATTCCCAGAGCTCCAGCAACGCTTGTCACTGTCCCTGACTCTGTCTCCCAGAGGGAAGCCAAAGGACCTGTGCTGAACACCAACAGAGGAGGCTGAATTCCCTGGAACATTCAGGAAGCTGCCAGTGCCTAGCTGGCAGCACATTCATAACAGGGCTTTGCCTACCCCTGTTCAGAAAAGATCATGGCATGCTGCTTACCCGTACAGACAAGGAGAAGGGCTAGAAGGCTTTAACTGATGCAAAACGCACTGCTTGTCTGTGGTCTTTGCAGTTTGTTAGCCAATGTATCAGTCCCAATGTTTCACGTGCTGTTCTTAAACCTATGCCTTCAACGTATCAGAAAGCAAGGCAATTACTAGTACTTTTTCAAAAAACGTGTCATGTTTTGCTAGGCCTTAGTATGTTGTACTAAATAGCTTTCACTACTGTTCATAATAACTGTAGATTGTGGTCAAATTATACACTTAACTTTCTTAAAAAATAAATCCACGAAGCTTCTCTAAGTTAGATTTCTGTACTATTTTCTTGAGAGTCTTATGTCAGAATTCTCTTAAGAACTTACCAAAAACTTATCTTATTTCTATCTTAAATTAAAACAATAATCCTAAAATCCTCATCTACCCATTGCCAAAGCAAAAGAAAATAAAGATCATGTCACCATTCTTTTCACCTTTTCTACAACTATTAATACATTCAGCTATGGGACTAATGATACTCTAGCTTATTATTCTGACCTTTAGTGAACATTCTATGATTCTGCTATACTACACCTTCATCTTGTCAAGTGCACTGCTTGGTTTTCTTTCTGATTTTGTTAGTTATCCGTTCTTTAAATACCCTTGATTCTGCCATGCCTGCAGTCACAGAGAGTTATTTGTGTTTGAGGAGAGAGCAAGAACTCAATCCACTCCCAGACACCAACACAAGGGTGAACACAGCCAAACCAGCATGGTGAGTGGCACTTCAAACTAGGAGATATTCCCAGTTTGAGAGTGAAAGGGATGTTTCTTTTGCCTTATTAATTGCAGTAAAGCAATGCTGGGTTGTATTGTGTCCCCCATCACCAGAATACATAGCTTCTGTAGCTCTACAGCCAAAGGCAACATCAAAGCCAACAGCTGAAATCAGAGAGCATAAACTTAGCTTTATGTGTGGTTTTTATAGGTTTTTTTTTTTCCTAAGGATAATTACAATTACATTTTTATGGAAAACATATGTGGTTTGTTCTAATAATGCAATAAAAATTCACCGTAAAATAGAGTGGACTTTCAATAAGCAAAGAAATCTCAGAGTAATATATTGGCCCTACATCATTTAAAGATATTAGATGCTCCAGTAATATCAGTATTTAATTTATAATTAGAAGATCCCTCTTTCATCAGATGCTTACTTGACTACACAACTCACACCTAATTTGCCATGAATTCAACTTTTAATGCTTGAATATTCAATTATGTTTCCACCACATTTCAAGAAATTGAAACATTACAGAATTCATTTTGGGGAATTTCTTCAGTCATGTTTTGTGGCTGTCTTACAGTGACCATGAAACATATGAACTGCCAGCTTATGGTATTTCCTACATAGCTTTGGATGATCTTTTTTACTCCAGTCTTGGGAAGCACCATGACGAGCAGGCTGTGGTAGAACACACATTTGGGGCAACTGCAGCATAAGCTTCCAACTTATGATTAATGGATAGCATGATGAGCCTTGCCCTGATCCAGCTAACTGATTTTTGCAGGCTTTCCTTAGAGATGCCAGAAACAGGCAGGAGGGCAGGGCAGATGGCAGGATCCTCATTAAGTCCAGCATCCCACCCTGTTGGCAGCTCCACCATCACTCAGGCCCCTTCTGCTTCCTACTTACCCAACTTTTGCTGCCTGCCATAACTTGTGCAGAAAATCTGTTATAGTGCACAACATCTACATGGCACAAGTGGTTTTCCTAATGTCTACCAGAAATCTGGATGCACTTTAGGACTCTACTAGTGCTGAGTAGACAACATGCAACTCTCAGCATACACCACTGGACCTGTTTGACTTCTCCACATTAACATAACTTTAATTGCCTCTCAGCTTGTGAGCCCAAGATCATGCTGTGTGGTTGGTCAGTCATTTTTCTACAAAGAAATTCCTCCCTCCTGAATAGCATCTTTTCTGTTATAGCCAGATTCTCCATTTTGTGGAGATCATTTTCAATTTTGACCTCATCATCTGTCATTCTTGCAGTCCATCCCAGCTTCAAACATAATAACATACACACTATTCCATCATCCAAGTCATTAATAAATATGTTGAGTTTTATTAGAGCCTAGGCAGGTCCTTGCAGAATCCCAGTCAGTTCTTTCTTTCATTTTGACAACTTTCTTTTCATTTTGATCACCAACAGTGCTCTAAATACAATTTTCAAAACAGCCTTGCATGCTCCTTATTAATTTCTTCCACATTATGTTTCCCAAGTCTGCTAATGAGACTGTCATATAGGACATTGTATAAAGCCTTGGCAAAGTCAGGGTCCATGACATCCAGCATCTCTTTTCTAACCATGAGGACTCTTACCCTGCGGAGAATTTGAGAAGGAAATTAGATTGGTTTGACATATCTTTTTTCATCAACTCCATGCTAACTGTTAGTCATTTCCCTGTGTTCTTTTCAGGTTTGTTGACTTGAATGCTCTTAGCAAGAGGAACATAAAACTGATATTAATAGCAGGATTCATCCCACACTTAATAACAAACTTCATCCTAAATTCCTTTATTAAAATTTTACAGAATGTGAGAACTGACATCACACAGCTATTAGAGACCGTAAACACAGAAATATTCAGTTATCTGTAACTTTTAAATTAGACAAGTGTGAGGGCAAGCAAATAATAAATCTCCAGTGTATTAAAACAGACAAAATTAAATTGGATTAATAATTTCAGTTGTCATAATTATGAATTTAAAGTGTTAAGAAAAAAACTTGTCAGAAAGACGTTATACTAAAGTGTATTGCCAGTAATGCCGAATCTCTCACTGAAATACTGTTAAGTAAGAAAGGCTCACTCAAAGTGGACTAACAACAGTTATGTACTAACTGTCTTTATTTGGGGCTCACTATTTAAAACTTTATTTACTGCAGGCTGAACCCAGGGTTCAGATCACCAGCAACGTCAAGTGAAAGCATCACTATCAGTTTTACTTTATCAGCACTCCACAGAACAGAGCCCATGGATCGCAGTTGGAGGCCCAGAAGCCCACCACAATATCCTAATGGCTCTGAAAAACTTTCACATTTGTTCTACAAAAAACATGCTCATGGAACATGTTCTGGATCCAGCCTGCAAAGAGGCTTGCTCAGACCACAACTCTCTTGTGCAGTCCTTCAGAGGTGAATGGCAAGAAGGCTGTAAGAATGATTCTGGCACTTTTGTTCCTGATGACCTGTTTCCCAAGGACCCCACTTGTCAGACCAAGACCAGGCATATAATCTGGTACCATGAGGATTCATCAAATCATAACGGAGGAATGTATGCAGCAAATGGAGCTATAGGGTTACATGAACACTCGCAGTTAATCACTCTTCACATTCCTGACATTCATTTCCGTCATGGAAAAAATGCAACTTCAATAAGATGAGGAGATTAGCACCAAAGTACTTCCAAACTGTTCTATTGGATTTCTGTCAAGAAAAGCTGAGTATGTAAGTGACAACTGCATGTGTCAGTTACAACCAAGGATGCAACCTCAATGGAACCATCACACTACCAAGACAACTGGAATCATACATGAATGACAGGATTTTAATTCAAGGTCCTTCACAGATGAATTTCTATCCACTGATAAATTTACACTTGCACGTTCTCACCTAGAAAGATGCTGGAGGAGAGTAAATTGTTTCTGTGAATACTAAAATCCATGAAGTCCTAAAATAAAAGCACCATTATGTAGAGTGGTTCCACAATTGACAAGAACAGTTTTGATTGCTTTGTATATAAATAGAGAGACTGAGAATAGTTGAAAGACACAGTCTCAGAAAGAAGACTTGATGTAGACATTGTGAAAGAAGGCTGCAGGGCTTTGTTTGCTTTTACATTCATAGGTAGTCTCACCGTACTTTTAAATATGTTATCAGAACAATTTGTTCCTTTACCTCTGCAGCTTCTATTGTTTCCTCCAGCTGCTATTCTAAAAACCTCATGTTTGAAATCTAATCAAGCTTGAAAGTATCCAGCTCACAGCTTGTGCTTTTATTGCTAGTTAGTCTAGGAAATCAAAGAAAAATGACTACAGTTTTTCCTTAAGACAGTTCTGATCTTGGAGAGTAATGACAGGTGTTGCAGGAAGGAAGGGAGTCATCACACATGGAGACAATGACAATGAAAAAAGACAGTGCTAAGGATTAAGCTGAAGTTAAGGACTGAGCTTTGAATTGTTCTCAGTGTGGAAAATATGACTCTCAATAAGGCTATGTCCAAAAGACACGAAATTGAACCTGAAATCAGGCTCTCAAGTCTTTCAAAAGGAGTGCTGCAATTGATGATAGTGTGTGAGTAGGTTTGGTTCAACTGCAAAGCCACAATTACAACAGAATCCACTCAAAATGCAGGGAAAGAAGAGAACAGTATTCCTGGAAGAGGAAGTGTTAAATAGAGTTCTTTTGTGCTAGAGGACCTGAGACTAAAGTTTTGGGAAGGGTAGATGGATAGACCTCCTTACAATGATGAATCCCCTCTTTCCCAGCATGATGGTTACCCTGAGACATCAAACATATATTGAATGGCTTCATCATCTACTTCTGCTCGCCTGCAAGTTGGTATGTTCAGCTGGACTTCATAGTGAATGTTTATTTCAAAACAGGTGATGTCTGCTGAAATTAGTTCAGTGGACTGTAGTCTCATGATCAAAAATGGGGACAGACTTGTTTATGAAACAAATAGAGTGTGGACTTCCTTGAAATATAGTTTAAAAATTCATGAAAAACCTCTTAGTTCCTGGCTTCATCCCTACACAAAAAAAGATGGCAGTATTTATCTTTAATTTTCAGGGCTACATAGCTTGAAAGGGAAACCTGGTAATTCTTACCAATGCTCAAGAATTCTAGAGATTAATACCTCATAGGGATTGGGGCACCTCTCCTATGACAAAAGGCTGAGACAGTTGGAGTCGTTCAGCTGGGAGAAGAGAAGGCTCTGAGGGGACCTTATTGGGGTCTTCCAGTACCTAAAGCGAGCATATAAGAATGAAGGGGACAGATTTTTAACAGGGCCTGTTGTGATTAAACAAAGGGTGAGTGTTTGAAACTGAAGGAGGGTCAATTTAGACTAGTTATAAGGAAGTGACCTTTTACAGTGACAGTGGTGAAACACTGAAGCATGTTGCCCAGAGAGGTGTTAGATGACCCCCTCCTGGAAACATTCAAGGTCAGGTTGGATGGTGTAGCTGCCCAGGGCCTGGCTGCCCAGGGCTTCTTATGAGAAAGTCGTCCTTCCCATGCGAGCTATGAAAACCAATAAGATAAGCGATGTGAACAGCTGCTGTTTTTCCACAGTTGTTTTGACTCAAGGCAGAATGTGTTTTGATTTAGGTGGTGTAGAACCCAGCCAATCGTACCAGGGAGGGGGGTGGATGAGTACTGACGAATCATCTGATTGGGTTCCTATCATATATAAGGGGAAATAGGACAATAAAGTCTCTCTGCTGCTGCCTTTACTGAGCTGGTTGTGTGCTTATTTGTGCCTCTAGAGCGACAGGATGGGGCTCTGAACAGCATGATCTAGTGGAAGGTGTTCCTCCTCATTTTAGGGGGTTTGGACTAGATGGCCTTTAGAGGTCCCTTTCAACTCAAATCATTCCATGATTCTGGGATTTCAGCAGGTGATTTTCATCCATGTATACAGTACCCAAAGGCTGCTACACGTATTCCAAGGTTTGCACTAATCTGCAAGAACCGCACAGATAACACAGTGCAATGGTAAGCATCAATTTCCAGTTATCAGCATGAGTTTGTTAAACAATTTCATCATGGACATGAGCAGAATCTCCCACAGACATAAGAAGAAAGCAGAGCTGGATAGGCAGTATTCTCAGTTTGTGGCAGGAGAGGCCCTTGGCTGTGTCTTATTAAGCTGCTCAGAAAACACGTTATTTCACAGCATAGACTTTTAAGCTTTTTAATTATTTTTTTTTTTTTTTCTTTTAAATGACAAGGATTACTGCCTGAGCAGCTGAGACCACAATGTAAATTTTTGTTCCAAGACAATGCAGCCTCTTTTTGAAGACGTTCCCTCCAAGTTTGGTCAGCAGTGGACTCCTCCCCACTGGCTCCACCGTGCCCTCCCTAAGCTATAAGCAGGCAGATGTTTTCAGTACACACTTTGCTGCGGGGTGCAGAGCAGGAGGAGCAGGGCTGCCATGGGGGTTCATCCAGGCAGAGCCTCCTCCAGGCAGGCACAGCCCTTGAGGATCCCGAGCGGGTGCGCAGGGAACCCAGCCAAGGGAGATGGGCTGGGGGCCCTGCTCTGCTCAGGGCAGAATTAGGGCCCCAGCTGCGCCTAAATGTCACCCCTGGGCCTTCCAGAAGAGGCTGGACAAGGAAATTAAAGCCTCTGGGTGCCTCCAGAGGCCAATGGCTCCGGGCAGCCAAGTTTCCAGTGACTGAACAATTGTCACTATGACTAAAAGGAGCCATGGACCTTTTCAGTCAGACACTGTCAGGTCTTAAACAGCTTATTTTAGCCGAAACTCTCTATGTTGCTCCTCTTACCAAATGCACATTTAGGAAGCAGCTTAAATAAGAATTGAATTAAATTTAAACAAGGTTCCAGCTTCTCCCCTGAACCAAAGCAAATTTTTTGCTGTGGCCTGTAAGACAAAATTCTGAGTTAATTCTGCCTTTATCCAGGCAAGAACAGGATTTTTGGGCATGATGCCTCAAACAGTCCCAGCAGACAATGACCCAGCAGCTGCTCCTATAATTTAGGAAACTTGCCCTGATCAATGTATGAAGCCTAAGACAGTTCTGCGGGGAACCAAGACACTATCTCCTTATCACATGTTCTTTTTGATATGTCCTTTCCGGCAAGGTTTGTACTGAAGCCCTACATTTTTGTGTCTCAAATAACACAAAGAGAGTATTAGCAAGCTTTAATCCCAAAAGGCCTGTTTAACTCAATCCCCAAAAGCTAAAAGTGACAAGTCATCTGAGCTGTCTTCACTCACTACATTTCCAAGGTTTCAAAATAGGTTCTAGCCAAAACTTTAAACTGCAAAGTAGGTTTTCAAGTGACACATAAATAGTATTCACCTGTAATATTAAACAGCTAAATTTGTTTATCCTATTTTACAAACCAAGTAAACATTTTGATCTAGAAGGACAGTATATCAAATGTAGTTGTCAATAAAAAAACATAAATTAAAGAACCCTAAATTAAAGATACTTTCCTTATTGGTTGATGATAAGCAAATTAAAACATGCAGTTTTATCTTACATGCACTTAAGAATATGAGTATTTTTACCGTATTATAGCAGGTTATATGCAAGTTTGTTTCTAAATTGATACCTCCACAAAAAGATAACCAATTAAGTTGTCATTATTCTACTAGACCTTAATTAGCTGCTCACATTAGAAATATCCTGAGATTTCATTCAGTATAAGGGTCTGTAATTAGTGTAATTAACATAATATTTTGATTACATGGCTTCAATCTTTTAGGCCACATAATGGGAAACTGAGCACATTTTAAAGTGACTGTCCTTTGGAAAAAAACCCAAGCAAATAAACCAAACAGTCTGATGGACTCATTTGTTCCGCATCATCACACTGGCCCCTCACTCACACCATGTCACCATTGCCTGGCAAGCTGCACCCAGCTGCTAAAGAAGGACAAATTTGGGCCTTGCAGAAAGACCACCTTCTGTGTGGAACAGCTGGCTTACAGCCAAAGTCTATTAGGTCAGAAACATGAGGCTTTAGCTGACTTACAGCCTAATCCAGAGAGTTAAAAGCATTTTCATCATTAACTTGCAGAAGGTACTCTACAGTGGGTGAAATGAGCTCCAGCTCCCCATGTTTTCATTTCCAACTATGTTCTCCCTTCAAAGTTTGATCCTGAATGTAAGATACTCACCATCTCTCTTCCACTTTTATTTTTCTGTCTTTATCTCCAGTTTTACTAAGAAATGCAGCTCACTTACAAAAACTGAAAGCCAGAGCAACCTCCGAGGAGAAATATACAACAAAGGGAGAGAAATATGGCATCTTGCATTTGAATCAGTGTTCTTTGCCCTGACTTAAAGCTTGAACAATCCTTGGGGGAGTCATCAAGGCAAAATTTTGCTCCTCCTGAGTTGCCATTTTTCTATTTTAGACTCCTACCCTGTCTACATGAGAGCTGCAGAAGCCTTAAGTGTGAATTGTGGGTGACACATACCTCTTTTCTCCTTCTAATCTGAGAGATGTTTTTCTCTTTTCCATAGCTTCTTGTTTTAAGAACGATACATCAGTCTATTGTACAAAATAGAGTGCTTGACTAAAACACAAAGGCAAGTGGCAGTTAATTAATCCTCAGTATTCAAAAATTGATAGCAATATGCATACGGAATTCAGAGGTCTTCCTTACTCTGAGTGATACTTCAGCACTGCATCTGTAGACACAGGCCTTTGAGTGTTTACTTGTAGGCTTAACAGCACCAACAAGGAAATAATTTTTAAAATTATATATGTCCTTATATTCGTTTACTTGTTAAAGTTCAGGATTTAAGAAAGACCAATGAGGGAAAAATAAAGAGACTCTAATTAAAATTCTTGGAATTTTGAACTTTGAGGAATTCAAATTCAGCCTAAATTCTGTGAAAAAAAAGCAGATAGCAGTGCTTGGTGTCTTGCCTGATTCAGGTCTTAAAATTGTAATAGCACTTGTGATGCAAGTTTTAGCAATTGAGATCAACTGTTCTCTCAAAGTCCTCCTTCCACAGAATGGGCTGCCTTGTTGGATTAATTGCTTATCTTCAGTTTTAAAAAGTCACCATTAAAACCAGAACAGCCAAAAAATTAATTCCTGTTGCAAAGTCTAAGCAGCTGCTCAATATTTATGTAATCTTGCTGTCCTCTCTGGATGAGAGCTGGAGAGGTTGAAAGAAAACTTTCTCTCTGCTTCCCATACTAAGGTCTAGGCTAACAAGGATTTCCAGACCAGAAACCTGCCTAGAGAATTTTACCTTCAGATCTCATTCTTTTAATTTTCTCTAGCCTGACCCTCAGCACAGTTCTCCCAGCTCTCATCCCCAGCTTCATAAAGCTACAGTTGCAAAATGCCATTATGAGAAAATCAGCACAAAACTGTCGAACACTCTTAAGGATATATTAAGCTATTTCTTCTCCAGAATTTATTTATTTTAATAAAGGAGAATTTGAAAGAGTTTTTATAACTAGAGCACAGCAGCAAAAATGCCTTTCTCAGACTTCTATGCTCTAAATCACTTGAAAAAGCAGTTAATCACATCAGCCGCTCTTTTACTTGCTGGTATCCCACAATTCTTATTACAGTCTCTTGTCCAATGAGTAAACCTCCATGAGAGACTGAAATGCTAATGGTTAATGACTCAAAAAATGAATAAAAACATCTGCAAAAGCAGTGGTTGCTTTATTGAGGGCAGGTTTGCAACCCCCAGACAAAGGGGAGAAGGAGAGATTTTATGTGTGGTGTCGAAACCTCTGATCTGCATAAGACTGAGGAGGTGAACACCCTCACCAGAAAGTTACCTTGACAAACAAAGCTTTGTTTAGCAACAAGCTGGGTTTTGAGCCAGCTAAGGGAAGACTAAGAAGCAGATCCTGTGAGGTGGGATGATGGTTCATGCCAATGTCCTGCCTTACACAACTGGCACTTCTCCCACAGGGAAGTACCAGGACTTCCACATGTAGGCCTGATGCCATTCATCCCTTCTGATGGGGTATAACTGGCTCAACAATGCTGATGTGAGAGGCAACTCTCATGCCTTAAGAGGTGTCATAAACCATCAAAGACACCCAAATTGGCCCCAGACTCATTTCTGGGGCCTTCCACCAGAGGACTGCACATGATCCACAGTGTTGCATCAGTGTAAAACTCCCAACCAAGGATACCTGTGTGTTTCCATGTAACTGAACATATATTAATGACTGCATTTGTGTTTCACAGGCTTCCTCCACCCCTGATGGATCAAGACGGGACCATTGTTTGAACCAACAGACATTGAAATTGCAACAATCAAGTCTCATTGTTAAATTCACAGGTGGTGATATCTTTCCTCTCACTATCTACTCTTATCCTTTCTTCCTCTTTCTTTCTATTCCTTATACATTTTCTTAAGTATTTTTTATGCTCTGATATTACTCTATATCTATAGATAATAACCAAAACGGCTACAACATACCTTATTTCCATTGCAACTGACATGCATATACAAATATATGTATATAAACACCAGTCATTCAATGCCAGTTCACCCTAATCTGCACCAAGGGATCTATTAACAGGACCCTGAGTTACCTTTATTAATCCTGAGGTGATTAACCAAATGCTGTCACTACATGCACCAACCCCTCCCCAGAAATTTGAATTATAATTCTGGATATCTCAAATTGGGAAAGGTGGGCAGGAGGAGTCTAGTTTGGTCCATTGCAGGCACAAAGGCTAGCTTAATATACACTTAGAACTCATCTACCATTCTAAAACAATTGGAATGATTTATAGTCCATTACATCTACACACAATTAGTACTTCCCAAAGGATTGTCTCTAAGATAACTCTAATAAGCCTAATAGGAAATAGTAGTAGAGAATTTCTGAAGGGAGACCCAATTCCTTTCACAGCTTCTTTAGTGAAAGGCAGGTTACCTGTAGGCAATTGAGTCTGCTTCTCCCACAGGTCTGACATTTTTCTCAGCCAAGGATAACATGTTCACTGTATCATTGAACAGAAAGAATGGTCATTGTAGGTACCTGCCTTGAGCAATTTAGCAGTGGCAGTCTGTCAGACACTCTGACATATCACAGACAAGTATTTAGTCCAGTTGTCTGGAAACTGGTGTAGCAATACTAGAAGATGTCATATACTCATAGCAGGATGCAGGGCCTAAGCAAATTCTTTGAAATGGGTGCCAGCTAGTATCCTGAATCTCATCAATAGGTTTCACCTGAAAAGGCTTTAGAAGAGACATATCTAAAAAGAAAATTCCTTCCTCATGAAGGAATAATAATACATTTTATTCTGCAGCCATTTTCCCTCAAATTGCTGAAAGCTCAAGAGGTGAGTACAAAAGTTACAAAAGCAAAATCACCCTGCCAACAATGTCAGTAGAAAGAGGTGCAATTGCAAAACAAATAAAAGAACTACACAGCACACCTGGATTTACCACTCAGATTATGGCTCTTTGTTGTATGTGGGCTCACGTCTCAGATTCCAGAACCAAGTCTATTATTTGTATGTTTTAGGTGAAGTGGAGTTGGCTAGGGTTCAGCATAGTGGCCTTTCAGACAATGTTTGACTTTGTGGCTTTTACTACCATCAAGCCCTGCCTTTCCTACAAATGAGACACACCACATGCCTTTTTTCTCCATGCCTCAGACACTGATTTTTCCATGCCTGCCTGGCACACTGGCTGCAGGTCACTGATCTTTTCGAGACCAGAGCTGTCCACTCCTTGACAATCTGCAAAATATTTGGCTACATTAGCAACTCATACATACAATGTTAAGAAGGATTCTCACTTATCCACCGAATATCCAAATGTAAAAAATTTTAAGTATCTGAATAGGAAGTTACTATATTCAACCTACTTTTTTGCTTTCATCCTATCTTGTTATTAGCATTTTTCTCTAATACTGTAATGACAGACACTAGGAGTCAACACTTGATGCCCACTCCAAATACAAAAAGATTTCATTACTTCTCTAAGAGTTCTAGTTCATGCCACATCTAGCCAGAAGCTAAAGCATTCCTAAATATCTGATAAACAGTTGAATGTTTTCCAGATGCCCAGAGGACCATTAAGAGAGAATTTGAGCATGCAGGAACTGTTGTGCCTAATTTGCCTTTTATAAGATGACACTATTTTAAGTAGCAGTAAGATAGAACTATTATGCATCACTAATATTACTGTTCTTCTTTTATTGTCTTCAGTGTGGCAGTAAACTAAAGAGGCAGAGAGTAAACTAAAGAGGCAGAGAGTGACATCTTCCCTACATATCTTACTTCAAGCACCTTCTCCTTTTGGTTCTAAGTCAAAGGTAAGAGCTCCCAGACAGTTGCTTGTTGCTACCGTACTAACTGTGCTAGATGCATCTGCTCTTATAAGGATGCAGGTGTGCTGAGACACTGCAAAGTCCATGATGCACTAGCCTAGCAAAACTAAACTCCTCAATAAATATGATACTGAGAGTGAAATTTAAGCAATTAATTGTATACACATATATATTTGTCATTTTGGATCCATTTGCAGCAATATATTTTTACCAAGCAGGGGTCAAAAATGCCCCATTTTTTCAGTTACGAATGCTGTAGATACCAGACTGATTTATTAGCAAAATAGCTCATGAGAAGGTAATTTTCTTTTTAATATTTCTCTCAAAGCCCAGTACTTCAGTCAAAGCAATAACATTTTCTTATATCCATTCAGAAGCAGGGAAGCAGGGCTTTCTCTGCTTTTATATCCCTTAAAATGAGAAGGATGGTTTTAAAATTATGACAGTTTAAAATCAAATGACACAATTATATTTTTCTCTATGTTATGACCTATACAGTCTATATTCTAGAAAACTTAATCCTTTGGGGTTAATGAAACTTTAGATATCCAATTAAAATCAAATGTTTGCTCTGTTGTCATCCACAAAGTGCCTATTGCTGTGGCAAGAGTAGATAAATTGAAGTAAAAAGGCTCCCCAAAATCCATAGAACTCCAAATACCTTGCATATTTTTTTTCATTGAAAAACAAGTTGATAAAGCACTGCCTCCTTGTACAGAAACCAAAATAATCAAGCCATTTTTTTCCTTCTCTAAAGGGTATAAAAATATTCAGGATGAACCTTTGTTTCTGATCCATCCCAGCCCCTACGACTCCTGGTAGAAATCAAAAGAAAGGACACTGTCAGGGCAAGTCTATTGACACAAATATCTGGCAAGGGACGGGGCCTCTTTATTCTGTTCCATTGAAGAAACTCAGTGGATTGATACTGTGCTATAGAAGAACAGTACCTTGGGTTTTACTACATGAATCAGGAAGTGCACCTGAATGGTTCCTACCCTGCCATCTTCCCTTTGTGAAATTGAGCCAACAGAAATAACGCTGACGCCTAACTCGGGCATTACAAATACAATGAGGTTGGGTGGACATAAAGTCTTTCATTACTGAATTAAAGTATGGGCTGACTAAATTGATATAAAATTACTGACTTTCTGTTCTACTTTCAAAATCATTTGAGTACCGAAATGAATCCTCTCCCAGTGAGCATTTATCATCCTATTATATTCACCCTGGGGGATGTTAATGACTTTGGACTACTGCCTCCAGCCCTTACCTCACCTCCAAGTGGGTATTATGTGATGGCAGTGCACATTTCATCAAGATGTATTGCTGATTATATTTCCATTAAAGAATATAGCCAAGTCTGACTCCTAATTTTTCCAGACTAATCTACCACTGAGAGCTTTCCTGCTCTGATGAGTTCATTGCAGAGAAAGGATTCCTTTCTCCTCTGCTTGCAATTTGCATAAGTACGTGTTCAGAGTGTGAGACTAAGTTAATCAGGTTTGTCCACAATAATTAGAATACTGACACAACCTCTTTAGTTTACTGAAGTGTTATTCATTTAATGACTCGTTTTGCTTCACAGTAGCTCAATCCCCATTTTTAGCAAAACACCTCAAAAGAACTAAAATTTTAGACTCTGGGCTTGTATTGCCCCACAAGGCATTTAAGTATGTGTTTGAAAGTATTGTACAGACACAGATGAAAAATTATAGGCTTATACCTAGTCAAAATAACAATTCTGTACTGAATACAGATTCTTTTCCTTTATACTAGTGCTAAATTAATATGTAGAAAATGCAACAGGGAATGATAATACTTTGAAAGCATCACACTTGTCAATCAGGTACTAAATTCAAGCATGCGGGTGTTAGCATTTGCACAAGGAGAAAATTTCTTTATCCAAATAATGATCTTGAAAGAGAATAAGTCATCTGCCTTTCAGTTCTGGTTCTCAAATATTCTAGTACAAAATAATGGCCTGTTGAGCATCGTAGTGCCTTCAGTTTGGCTGTAAAGATAAGCTTGCTTGCTCTGGGCTCTATTTATTCTCTTCCCAGATGTGTATTTGTATTATTCAAGTATTGACTTTTATGAAGGGAAATTCATACTTGTGCTGCTTTTGTTTCAAGAAATGAGGAGTATTTCCTTTTGCTGGACTTAACTGCAAGTGGCTAGGGCATACTGGGATATACAAGAGTGAGGGTATGATCAAAACAGCAGACATTTCTGAACCAAACTCAGAGCCAGCTAACTAAAGGGTGCTTATCGTACAAGCCACACAAGCTGCATATCATGATGCCTCCTGAGTTATGTTGTAGTATTTGTTTTTAATTATTAATGTGTTTTCCTCTGCTGAGATTTATTTACTTATTTTCACAGACCCATACAGCTCATCTCACATTAGCTGCACAGATTTCTTGTCAAGACTTTTCTGCACTCCCTACTGTTTGGAACATTAGCAATCAGGTGAAATATTTGTGTTTGGCACACTTTTATAGTTCCCTAAAAATGTGAATATATTACTGAAATTGCCTTCACCAAATATCATTAAGTGGACTCAGGGAAAAAAAAACCAACATTCCATGTCACAAAATACAAAGCCAACAAACATACTGTGCAGCAGCATGGGGAACATGCTAATTTTCACATGAAGGACACATTAAACATTACTTTGCCTTTTTTTTCCTTAATATGTTTTCTCCACAGATATCTGCATGATTTCCTGTTTGGCCAAAACTGGCAGAAAACACCATATCAAGTACTAAGGTATATTCTCTTGTAAGCAAAGGTGTTATGCAACATCCACATGTAAACAATACTTTAAGAAACCAGCTGAATCCAGTGCAAGCACAGGAATTAACTAGCTAACCTGGAATGTTCTTCTTAAGAAGAATCCCCAGAATGGTTCACTACTGAGATCCCTTGGATGGCACTCTGGAAACTTTGGTCTGCTTGTGGCTGTGTACATACCCTGCCAAATGTTACTGGTCTGTACCATGCTCTGTGCCTCAGTTTCCTCATTTGTAAGAGGCTGATACTGCTCCTCTTCTTATAGGCCTTTGAGCATCAAAATTAAAAAAAAAAAAAAAAAGGAAAGAGTCTACATAAGAGAGATATATATGAATTTGAGAAGCAGGAGATTATTTCTTTTTGTCTATTAAGCCCTGAACAATAGAGCAGTACCCTTTGCAAATTAGGGCTGACACTTTGGATGGAATTGTATATTAAGCTGAAACTAAGGTAAAATATACAAGAGATGTTCTCTTCATTTTCCAAGCTATACATCATTACTAGGGGATTAAGTATGATTTTACTTTTCAAGCCCACCTGGTCAACAAAACAAACAAACAAACAGACAAACAAAAAAAAAAAAAAAAGAAAAAACCAAACCAACCCAAACCAACCAAACAAAAAGGTGTAAAGTCTGAGTATCCATCACATATTCCAATTAAATATGGTCAGTGTTTAAGAGCTGGGTGAAGGAGTATTAGTGCTGAACCATGCTACAACCCCATTATTTGTGGAGTTTTGAAGGGAAGAGATGGAGAAATTATCTGGAGCAGAGGTACATAAACCCCATTAAAAAACACTCATTATTGTAAATAATTAAAAACTATCACATTAGGGACCTGCCTTCCATTTCATTCTTCCTGGAAACATAGTATATATGATGAAGTCCATGTTCACAAGGAGCAGTCAAAGTTCTCTATACAGGTTTAGCTTTTGGTATCTTTCTCTTCTAAGGGAAAATACCACTTATTGAGCTGTTCAATTTAGTTTCAAGAAGGGGATTCTTTGCCCTTTAGGGACCAAAAACCAACTCAGCTACACAAAAGGCTAGACAGAGCAGCAAACCAAAAAACAACCTGCACTCACAAAGTCTCCAGTATAAGGGAAACAAGCTATAAAATGATCTTTGAAAGATTAATTTCTCACCTTCCTGATTAGGAGAGGAACTTCACATAATTGAAAACTAAACAAAACCAACCTTCTTTTATTCAGATACTAAGCAATTATTGTAATCCTAGATTTAAAAAAAAAATAGAGGACCACGAGATAGATTTTTTTATAGATTTGATAATAAATTATGAGGTTTAAGAACTGATCCAATTTTTGACAAAAGGTAAATGAAGATAATGAAAGAATAACAATTTAAGGAATTTTTTAAGGTTTTGGTAGTGCTGCAAACTATGCAATGTAATTTATCAATGCTTTTTAAAGGATTACTCTAACACTGCATTTCCAGGATCTTCAATTGTCTTCTCAAGCTTTTCCTGGGGTTCTCAGTAGGTAATGCTTTTGCATAAAAATCTAAATTTGGGAAAGCACAAAAAACATGCTTAACTGCATATAATCTAGATTTGCCTACATATCCAAATACTAGGCTGATTAAAAGGCAACTCCTCTTCACTGTTTAGACTGAAAAGCTGAAAACAGTTTGCTCTAAGAACAGAGGAGCATCAGGCATAATTAGGTCACTCTTTGCATGGGCATGTGCTTAACTTTAATGTTCCTGTTTCACTCATCCATCTAAATCTTGGGAGTCAATTTAACTTTAGCAGGTTAGTACTATGGAATCATCAAAGCATTTCCCTAGGACTAGAGTGACAATAAAATACAAGTTGGCTCATTAGACAGTGTGTTAAAAGGATGAATCACTTTTTCTAGGCCCATTTTTATGGGCTGGAATACATAGTAGATCTCAGGTGGATTTCCTGTGTGTATTATTATATTTTGAAACTGATTCCTTAAGATATGCCCACCCACTAGTATAACCCTTGAAAAGGGTTATGCTTTTACAGTTTACAGATCCTTAAACAAGGCTGAGCCCATTTAAAACAAGCTTTAACTTAAAGAGAAAATGAAAAACTAAAAAATAGTATTTCAGGGCCTTTTTTTTTTTTTTTTTGGTAACAGCTTAATGTAGAATTAGTCAATACATGAGAAGCATTTCAGCCCTGAGGGAGAGAAGGAATGAGAAACAAAGCACTGTACTGACAATTCACAGGAGCACCTTCTCTCAGCTAGGAGAAAATTGGCACCCAAAAGCTAGAAAAGGAGACCTATTGGCCAACCTTCTCCTCCTGACATTAAAAGCTCCATCTCTGAATTTAAAGAGTTAGAGAACTAACACAAGGTCCCACCACAAGCACAGAAATCATGTCTAGCTCTGCATCCCTATCTTTTTGGCACCTCACTAAGAAAACACCAATGAAACTGAGCTGTTGTAAGTTGTTCTTTCTCCAGACACAGATAATATAATTCCTGTCCTGCAACTAGGGGGAAGAATGTTTTATTCTTGATCAATAACACCCTACTGCTGTCTATTAAACAAGATGTGCAGCATGTACTGGGAAAATAACAGCCAGGAGCTTGATGCCTGTTTTCCAGTCCCTTTCAATCCCATCCAGCACCATGAGTTTTTAGGGTATGGACAAGAAAGTCACTAGACCACATGACCAACATGGGGAAGATATTCCCATCTCATGCACCCTAAACAGAAAAATAACATCTGCAGTTGTTTTTCTGCGTGGAACCTATGACAGAGATACTACAAAAATTTGTGTAGGAAAGAACTACATCATGAGGCTCTGCAGCACATCTTCAGAAACTTGTTGATGCCAGTACTAATTTTCTTTACCACACCTTTTCTACAGACTACAACCTCTAGCCTCTTCCATCTCTGGGAAGCACTTCCAGCACCAAGCAGCTTGTCCCCAGGATGCCCAGGCACACCCTCACAACCCAGCCAACTCCAGGAAACTGACAGCTCCTTGTATCTTTTTGTAGCTTCAGTAGCAGGTAATTGGAGCAAAAAAGTTATTGATGCTTATTATCTAGTGTACATCAGGACTTTTCAGAGCCTTCAGAAAAATCAACAAGATCAGGAGCATACCCAAGCCTTCCATCTCATGGTTTTGATTCTCAAGCAGGTGCAACTTTTCTGTTTCCCAGCTCAGGGGAATGATCCCTTTGGCTAGATGAAAACTGTATTAAAACATGCCAGTACCCTAGGAAACAAGAAAACTGCTCTGATCTACAGGAAAATTGTTTCCAAAAGTACCCACTGTTTGACAATTTGAATACCTTCATTAATTTACACAGAAACATAGAAGCTAACTTTTTTTATTGCTGTGGCCAGATGAGGAAACTCAATAACTATTGCAGCTTGGTTTCTGTAGGCAAATAAAGAAATACAGATCTAGACTGTCAGAAAACTTTGCTGTGTCAGAGCAATATGATCAACTAAGGAACACGGAGCTCTCTGTACTTTCTGATGACTAGACTTTGAAGTCTCTGAGTGAGGTCTCTTCTGCTGCAGAAATTTATTTCTTACCAGTTTTATTTGCTTCCGCTGCAGACTTAATAAGTAGCATAGAGTTTTGTTTTTTTTCCAGTGGGCTGTTTACAATATGAATGTCTGCCATCTTTTAGTCAGTATTTCTTAAAATATTTAGAGAAAAATTGGTTCCAACAAACAAAATTTAATCTAGAAAACAGTGTGTTGACTTAGAGCTTCATTAACTTAATGAGGTGAATGTGGTTTTGGTCACAAAACAGTGCTGTGATGTTGCTTTGAAATGACTTTTCAAATCTTTTTCAGAAAGTATTGGTTTTCTTTAGACAAGTGTTCTGATAACTCAGGAACAGTCCAAACTCAGTGTGAATCTCCTACTGCAGGTTGTCATTAATGCAGCACATGTTTTGCCAACTAAACAATAAAAGCCATATACCCCCCATAGGTGGTAATAAAAGTAAAGCCCAAGCAAAGGATTGGCTTAAGTGTCACAAAAGAAAATATGATTTGCTTATTCATTTTTAAAAAGTGGTTTTGAGTAGTGCTTGCACTAAGCAAGTGCTCAACAGCAACTTTTGGGAATACAAAAAGCACTTCTGGTGGTAATGTTGGTGCTGCTACAGAACCATTAAGGTTAAGGTCCCTTTTGCATTGATTCAGGCTGAGAAATGAGAAAAACAACACAGAAGGCTGAAGGAACCGGAGATGTTGTATCACAGTATCTAAACACTGGACTGAAATATCAATGTGGCTATTAGCAAATGTTAATGTATTAATTGTGCATGGCAAAGGGCATTGGGTTTATAAAAGTCCAGACTCCCAAGTGCTTTAAGAGAAGCTTCTGCTGTGACCATAAATACCACACATTTCGAGTCTAAGACTTATAATTAGTCAAACCAAACAAAACCCAAAAAAATAGGTAAGCAAAACACAGCTAGGAAACATTTCTTAATTTTCCTTGGGTAGTTCATTTGGCAAGTGTCCTGGCTATAATACGCTTAGTTTTCATTGGCATAAGGCAAAATGTGATGAACTTTTAAAATTTTATCTTTTGCTGTTCATGCAAAGTACAATCCAGATTAGTATGCAAATGTCTATTTGCTTAGGATCAGTTTTCATAGATTGAATAGATAACAATGCAAAACCTATGCCAATACAGATAAAGTGAGACTTTTTAGGTTTCTTTGGGCATATGGATCAGGTTAATCTTGATGCTATTTACATAAAAAAGTGCTATTTCCTCCAAAGGTAAGCTTAGATTTAGAACTTGATCTTTAATTTAAAGTTTGGCCATGACTTTTCATTCTACAACTGTGCCTCAGACACCAGGTTTCAGTAGTATCTCACAAATAAGTTGGTTTAAAATCAGAGTTTCTACCCTAACTAATAAAGAAGCAGGAAACTTTACTGCTTTAGCATGCTATGAGAAAGTTCTATGATGATGAGGAGCAACTTGGTTGACTTAGAGGGAGCCCAGGCAGGCTCTGTTGATTATATGTTGTCACAATCCACTAATACAAGCGGGGGTCGTGATGGTTCGTTTAACGATCTCAAAATGCAAAAGGCACAAAGGGGATTTCAGCTTTAATCAAACAGTTCACCTTTATTGAGTGCCAACAACACAATTATGTGATAGAGGAGAGAGAGAAAGAGAAATAAAGAAACAAAGTAGAGGAAGAGAGAGAGAGAAAGAGAGAGAGAGGGAGAGGGAAATATCTACCAATGGATGAGACAGAGTCCTCGTGGTCCTCTTGCCAGTAGACTCACCGCCATCCGTGGGGAGATCTCCGTTGGGTTAATTCAGAAGGGCCTCTTATAGTCTTTTCAAAAGCAGGGGGGCAACTGGCCAGGAGGTGAGGAAATCTGCCACTATTGTTGGTGAGGCCTGTTGATTTGGATCAGGAGGGAGTGTCCAGGACTGATCATTCTTTTTTGCTTCAGTCCTCCCCACCTAGGCAGAACCTGTTCCAGTGGGCGCACCTTGCAGGCAACACTTGGCAAACATCCCACCTTAGCCAGGCCAGGATTCTTAGTGCAAAAGTCCTCTTTTAGGGTTTCAGTCTCTGTTGCTGACCGTGAGGCAGATGAGGGATTTTCAGACCGTCTCATGTACATATGTAAATAAAGATTACAAGAATATGAAGTGCGTTTCCAAACTGAAAATCCAAGGGAAGTTGCAACTTGTGCTTCCTTTGCCTGTGCTCAGCCCTCTTTCCAAAGCTGTCTAATTAGCTGAGAGCAAAGATTACAGAGGTGACATGATCCCTCTACTATCATGCTCAAAGACACTGGGAACCAAAAGGATGCTTGTGGCTGCCATAAAGGAATTCATTTGATATGTGTTCACAGTCAAGGCTGAAATGTGAAAGCCCGGAGTTTCCTTCAAACAAAACAGTAATTTCTAAGTGTAAGAAAGCTTGCTCGTGTGTCACAGTGTGTTAGTCTTGTCAACTAAACGCAAGCTCAGTTGGATGATATTTTTCAAGTAGACCTAAGAGGTTCATATAAATAACAGAAGGGAGAAAAAACAACTCAATCAAAACACAGTCTATATCATACCCCTTTGAGGGGTTCCTTGCAACTTCTGGTTGGTTTCCTTAGCACTTTTTTTCCTCTTACTAGCTTTTCCTTGGTAATGACTGAATCAATCAAGTAATGTTTACCTATGACAGACAACATTAAACAAAACACTAAGTCACTTGTCATTTTGATAATTGAAAATAAGAAAAAACCCCAAAGGAACAACTAGAAAAAAATCACCTCACACCAGCAGGAAAGAGATCTGAAGTGTGACTGGCATTGTGCAGTAAGCAAAGTGAATAAGACTTTATAACATCAGAGTCAGATATCAAAGTTCAGGGCTTTTCATAGTTGCTACACATCTCTGTCTCTTTCATATGACAGCAGATCTACAGTGCAGACTCCTTCACTGAGACATGTGTTTTTTGCTTCTCTGTGTAATGAGGCACATGAAATCAGCCATTTTGTTTCAAGTTATGGTCCCAAACAAGGTCTTTTGTCTGTGGAGTCTAATGGAAAGCAATTAATCCCTGGCAATATAAATTTTTAATCATATGAAAAATGCCTAATCACTGTTTTTATAATCTCTTGGAGCAAAATCTAATGCAGAAACTCAGTGCTGAGGTCCTCACTTTCCTTTTTAATTAATGTCAAATCCTGGCTTCCTTTAAATTTAAGGCCTGTTAATTTCAACACACATGCTCTGTGAAATGCCTAGTTAGGACATCCACTGAGACCAACACTGTAAAGTCAATGGGATTATAATTTTGATTACACGTTGTTGACTAGGTCAGTGAACTACCATGCTGTGAGTCTTGCAAGAATTTGTGTATTGTCCCTAATTAGACATTCAGTGTTATGAGTTCAGGGAAAGGTTTAGTATTTTCCCCCCTATTCTGATTTGTCAGTTATTTGACATAGTACCAAGATTTTTAACAACAATAATGTTTTAAAACCCACTAGAGTTATACACATGAGAGAGAATTTGTACAGTACTTACAGTTTGAATGTTTGCTTTAGAATTTAACCACGAATCTCTGAGAATTTCAAACAAGAACTGTGCGCCCATGCTCTCCAGCTGAAGCTGTATTTCTTCACAAAAGCATTTTTATTTCTGAAATGACAAAACAATCTTCCTTGATCCCATGTCAGCTGGTCCTATATTTCCTTGACATTCTAAATAGCAAGAACAATCAGGCACCGGAGAATGTACAGCTCTGGGTACATCTATTAAGTTTACATACAAACAACCCTGAACATCGCTGGTTTTTGTTCATCATGCAGACAATGGTTCGTCAGCAGCTGGACTGAAATAACCAGTCCTGGTCTCATGTGCCACACACTGCACAACTAAATAGCCAATGGCTGAACAGTTTACAACTTATATTGGGCTAATCTGTTTGAAACAGATAGTTCATTAAATAACAACTTTCTCATCTGTGCTCTTTCGGTGTTCCATCACAAAGGAATTAGCTTCAACAATAACTTCACAATTGCAGCTGTTGATCATCAGTTCTGTCTAGTCATATTGAGGAATTGTATTTGTGTGGCAAGGTTTTGGAGTGGGGAAGGCTACAGGGCTGGCTTTTGTGAGAAGATGACAGCAGCTTCCCCCATGTGTGATTGAGTCAGTGCCAGCCAGTTCCAAAACAGACCTGCTGCTGGCCAAAGCTGAGCCCTCAGCAAAAGAGGCATTGACTCTGGTGTCATATATTTAAAAAGGGGAAATTAATCTGTGCAAAAGAAGATGCAGAGACAGAGAGGAAAGAGAGTATGTGAGAGGAACAGATCTGTAGACACCAAGGTCAGTGGAGAAGGAGAGGGAGGAGGTGCTCCAGGCATCCTAGCCAAAATCCCTGTGCATGGTAGACCATGGTGAAGCAGCTCTGCTCCATGGAGCATGGAGGACCCCAAAGCTGGTGCATAGCCAAAGGAAGCTGTAACCCCACAGAAGACTGCGCTGGTGCAGGCTCCTGGCTGGACCTAGGGAGGCATGGAAAGAGAGCAGGTTTGCTGGCAGGAATTGTGACCCTGTGAGTGACACACCCTGGAACAGCCTTTTCCTGAAAAACTGCAGCCTGTGGAAAGGTGTCCATGCTGGAACAGTTCATTAAGAACTGCAGCCTGTGAGAAGGACTGCTGTTGGAGAAGTTTGTCAAAGACTGTCTCGCATGGGAAGGGCCGCACACTGGACCAGGGGAAGAGGGGGAGGAGGAAGCAGTGACAGAGATGTGTGATGAACTGACCATAACCCCTACTCCCCACCTGTGTAATTTGGAGGAAGGAGGTAGAGAGAAATTGAGAGTTAAGTTGAATCCAGGAAGAAGGCAGTAGTGGGCAGAAGGTGTTTTAAGATTTGTGTTTATTTCCCAGTACCCTAGTCTTATTAGACTGGAAATAAATAAAATTAATTTCTCCAAGTTGAGTGTTTTGCCTGTGATGGTACTTGATGAATGACCCCCTGTCCTTATCTCAACCACAAGCCCTATGCTGTCTTTTGTCTCCCCAGTCCAGCTGAGGAGGGGACTTATGGAGTGGCTTTGGAAGGTACCTGCCATCCGGCCAGAGTCAAACCACCACACCAATGCATTCCATTCACTAATGCTCCCTACCATTTTTTATAATCTGTGAGTCTCAAAGGTCTCTGGATTAGGTTGAAAAAATGAGATTAAACAGATTGGAAAGAAAATATTCTGTTATACGTGTTTGCTCTCTTATCAAGAGTGACTGGGTTGTGCAATTGAGTTCTCACAAGAAAAAGGCCTTCAAAATGGTCAGCCATGCAGACCTGGAATAATGATTCTATACTAGGCAGGACTCTTGATGTGTCAGCTGCAAACAGCCCAATCCCAGACACCAGCTCTAGATGTTAAATACAGCACAACTCCACTAGTGTTTTCAGGGACTACAGGTCATATTTAGTCTGCTGGCTCCTAAGCAGCAATAACTGAAAGGCAATAGACAATTTTGTTCTTCCTACAGCTGACAGTTTTATGTGCTCTCCAGTTTTTGAATAACAACAGAATTTCCTTTTTTCCTCCTTTCATGTCCATTCATATGTCAACTTTTTGAGCTCAATGCTGAAAAATGTCACTTGTCATATCCAGACTCCAGTAATACTTTCATATTGACTTTCAGGCAGTTATAGCAATGCTGTTTAAATATATATTGACTTACCTGTAACAAAGACACAGCTTTCGGTTTCTCCACAGTTTTGCACTCTCTGATGGCACCATTCACTGCTTACAGTCTTAAGTCATCTCTCAAAGGCTACATTATACATATATGGCAGAGCTGAAGATGGATGTTTACTGCAAAAATCCCTTTGTCTGAATAATGCTTTTCATTTTAAAATCTCAAGCTGCTGTATCATATATTAGATGGATTAGGCAATAAATTTTTTTAAATTTTCAACACATATTCTGATCCTGAAAAAACTGTCACTCATTCTCTCAGGATAAGTACCCATCTACCCCTCCTTATATGGTCATGGACTTTTTTCTGACTGACAATAGGATACAAAGAGGGCTGACACTCCATTGAACTACCATTGCTCCTGAGATACTGAGATTCTTGAAAGAAGCCTTCTGTCTCACTGAAATACCTGTGTTAACTACCTTTCATCCCCACTAATGCTTACAGTTTTGGGCTTTTTGTCATTGCTTAATTTTGGGGGTTTTTTGCTTCCAAAAAATATATTGTGTTGAGAAAGTTGCTTTTGACACTACCATTCAGGTTTTCTATTCTCTTTTAACAAAAGCAGAACACATCATTTCATTTCCATTGCTTTGGTACAAAGCACTCAGCTAGTAAAGTTCAGAGTTGAGCTGTATTATTATTCTTCCTCACCACACCATTTTGCCTTAACAGTGGTCTCCAAAAGGTAAGATTGTGCTGTTGTCAGCTAAGTAAACTTCATCTTTGGAGACAAGAAAATTCAGGACCAGTAGCCAATAGCAAAGACAGCTTTCTCAGATATGTCTGTGGACGAAGCACACGCCATGCCTTGGTACAAAGGTACTTGCATGTCAGGAGGCACTACACTGCTTGCCCATATTTCCTTCCACTCCACACCTCTGCACCATTTCATATCATCATATAATCTACAGCACTAACTATGGAAGATTTCTAATTAATATTCCTGAAAACCTTTGTGACAACTGTCTGCAAAAAGCCATTTGAGCCATATCTTTTGCTCACATCTAGAAGCTCCATTCTTTTGGTATCAGATAGACACCACTGTGCAAAATAAAATATGAAACATTTCCACATGGCAATATCACCAAATTCTACCACGTTTCAATCAGCCACAATGAACTTTCTTTACTCTAATGGTCTCAAATAGCCTTTGCACTACTCCAAATGTCACTAAATGTCATTTCAAGATCACAGGCGATTTTTTTTGCAGAGCATTTATACTGTCTGAAAGTAATAAATATTACCACCCACACTCAGAACTTACCTTCTAAACCAGAATAGAATCTGCACAAATGAAGTTTTATTATTCCACATTCCATGAGTAAAATGCAGTGTTCAACTATATTCTCACATCATCGTGTTAAAAGGGATTTCAAAAGTATCATGTAGATTGCTCTTGCTTTTAATTAAAGCTGAAGAAAGTTTATTTTGCAAAAATTATTTGCTTGGTTGAGAATTAAACTTGGTGTCCTCAGAAGATGGCTCTCTACCCTAGGTCACTGTGACTACATACAGACAAATTTGCTTTGGATATATATTAAAGCTCTTCCCCAATTAGTCTTTAATTGTGTAATTAAACAAATAACATGCTTTGTCATACAAATTTGTTTCTGAGATAACCTCCTCAATATACTTTTTTCTACATTTTTAAAATGCAGCAGCCAATTTTGGTTATAAAGACACCCTTTGCAAAAGCACAAGGTCATCTTGTGTAGTCAGATTCAAACTGTAAATTGTTCCTAAGTTAAATCCTTCAGGTCTTGCTGCTGTAAGATCCTTTGATTAACTTCAATGGCAATTTTTCACGGTTTGAGATTTTGTTACAACAACTGCTTATGCTAGAAAAAAAATATATAGTCCATATGCCTTTCCAGCTAATTCAGCAGTGTTCCTGGCACAAGAAAAACACGCTGGAAGCTTTGCCTGTACTGCCATTACGTCTTTGAATGCTCCTGAGCTTTTCAGGCAGTAGCAGTTCCCATACTGACAATTATTAATGACATCTTGAAGAATTCTACAACTATTCCATTAGGAGAAATCAAGTATCATCAAAGGATTGCCAATTATTTCTCTTCTATTATACAAAGATGCCTGTCAGTGAGTGCCAAGGGGGATACATTTTGGTCTTTTACAGAGTCAGATGATAGGAGTTAATATACGGACATCTTTATAATGAGGGGAGAAAGAGAATCAGAAAGAGGTTGGGCAGATTTTTCATTTTATCCTGTGTTAACCACTACAAAAAGAACACTTTTTTTTTTTTTTGCTTTTTTTCTTTTTACTAAAAGAGAGAAAAACACATAAACCCATAAATCCCATAAAGGCGGTCATATTTTCTCTGTCAATTCAAGAATATGCATTTGTCAGTCTGAAGATTATCTTTTTCTAAAATTGCTTCATGAATTGCTGAAGGTATGAAGTGTGGGGGAAAAGAAGAGCAAATAGAATATCAGGACAAGATGATTATGGCCAGGGAAGATGTCAGAAGATGATCTCTTATCTTCCTTTTCCCATTATTTACCTATTCATACCACAATAACCATTTCCCTATAGAGGAGCTTATCACCTTCATATCCAAGTTAAAACACCATAGAGAATAATGCAGCTCTCAAAAAACAGGTCCTGCAAACCTGGCTTTGACATGAAAGAAACCCATGCTGAAATAGTATAACTTAAGACATTATCTCCTTAAATACAAGCAGTTTAATTTTGAGGACAGATATGCAATACTTTGGAGAATAAATATCAAGTCAAGTTCTTAGTATTATAATTTAAAATAAAGTTTCCTTTTCCTTTTAAAATAAAGTTGCAGGAAAATATTAGAGTAATAATATAACTGACTGAAAAAAATCCCTCTGAGAGATTTTTATAAATATTATTTACACTTTTCAGAAGTCTGTTTTAGAGACTGTTCATTCTATTCTTTTACAGTTACCACCTGTTTCTTACAGGAAAAGGAAAATATTTTTCTTCATCCTTAGCAATACAAAATGTAAATTATCACTTTGTTCCTTAAATCCAATCTATCAAAACCACTATTCAAACAATAGACATTATCTGGCTTGCTCCATAAGTGAAGTTAATTTTTTGTATCCCAGTGTATTTTCCTCTAACTCACCTGAATTTTTTCAGGAATGAGGAAGAACAAAACTGGTCTAGCTACAGAAGAAGTACAAATGTGTGTCTTTTTCATCCCTTCATTTAAGAAAACAAGGTGTGAAAATATTAACTCTTATATAGCCTGACTTTTTCCATGAAACTTTTAGGCACAGTGCAAATAATCAGGTTGCAGAGTAAAGAGTTCTGCCCAGAAACACCAGTGCATCAGCAATCTCTCAATTGTAGGCATACCAAAAGGAGTCAAGATTAGATCTTCTGTGATGATTTTCAAGATCATCGATTTTGTCCAGGAGGGAATGCTTTTTTTTCTGTTGCTGTCAGCACTGTCTGCTGAAAAGCAGTTTAGATTGTCCTTGGCTTTTTTAATTCTTTCCTCACTTGCAGTTACTCTTGCCACTTTATCTGCCAAGGTCATGTAAACTGTTTATACAACTGCTTTAATTGAAGGCACAGGACACATTAAATGGGAGACATTACTCGCTTTTACTGCAGCTAAGATCACGGGAAGGGCTATGTTTTTGATGTAGTCTTTTCTTAGGTTCATTTCTGACTAAGCTGCCGAGTATATTAAGATCACTGCTGATGCAGACTCTCCATACCTGAAAGAAAATACCCAAATCACAACATCTGAGGCCTGCAATCGATTCTCAGAATGAGAACCTCAGTGCTAAGTATTAGATCCCTACAAAAAATGTACATGCAGCTTTTTCTTCCCTGTTTACAAATACGAATGGTACCTAAGAGCTTATCAACACGTGGATATAGTGTGACAAACACTGGATGCACCAAGAATTTTGACAACCATGGACAGGTGATGGCAGCATGCCATAACACCATCTTCTCCTGCCATAGTAAAGTCTAGATTTCCATTATGTTATTCCTGCAGAATACCCTGAGCTGGTAATGAGCTTGAGAAAGAAACTGCAAATGCTTCTGTTTTGTTATATCAACAAAAGTGTCAATATGTTGAATTAACGAAAGCATTTTAAATAATTAAGAACTAAAGATACAACTAGAGATCTTTGATTTTTCAAAATAAGTTGGTTAAAATTTCACACTACCCTTTGCCACAGACTTCATCTCTGGAATGGAAAAATGATGGTAAACAAACCTTTCCATAGAAAGGACAAGCTTTAAAAATGTGGTACATTACACGTGTAAACAGACTGTGAATACAGACACTCTACTCTACTCTAGCTTTGACATCATAATAGCACAGGGTACCACTCACTGATATTCTCCCAGCTGTCTTGGATGACTTATGTGCAGGCAGGCCAGTTTTAATCAAAGACATATGCCTAAATTTTACAGAATACAGGATTCAGATACTTAAAGAAGAAGGGAAAAGCTGTGGAAAATAAACACACTTGCAACCCCAAACTTACCAAAACAGCAATAAAATAAATCCTACCATATGTGGAATCCTGCAGTCTACCAAGTTTTATTCTAAACTGAAGTGCCTGTGTTGTTTCAGCATTTGATGAATATTTCAAAGTCTAAAGGGCATATTATATCAGAAAGAAAAAAGGTGAGAGAGTAGAGCTGTGACTGTCGTGAAATCAGATATACCACAGCTGTGGAGATGGTGTCCTACTGCAGGCACATATCAGAGCATGATTTTCCCAGGGCCAGCTGTACTCCGTACAGTTTTGATTGCTTTTGCCTTACAGAGCATCTTTAAGCCCCAAAAAAGACTGCCTGTGTAGGCTGATAGCACCTCTTCTCTGCTGGCTGTAGCATGGTGTACCCTCATCTCACCTCTGGAGAGAGTGCTTCACAGTGGCAGCAGCCCAGGCTATGTGGAGCTCAGCAGGCACCAAGAAACCCTCCTGAGAATCAAGGCAGCACTGGCACAGCTCCCCTCTGCCAAGGTCCTGCTAACAGACCTGTCTGCTGCTGCTGCTTCACAGCATCCTCTGCTCTGAGACCTCACTGTGGTTGATTTTTTTTTACAGTTTTAATCTGAAAACTAATCACTGTCTTTAAATATCTGACAGGAGGATATATATCACACCTACATGTACTGACGATTTTTTCCTCAATATTATTTAATAATCAACTTCTGAAGATCACAGAATGGTTTTGGTTGGAAGGGACTTTTAAAGGTCATCTAGTCCAACCCCCCTGAAATGGCCAAGGACATCTTCAGCTAGATCAAGCTGCTCCAACCTGACTTTGAATGTTCCTGCAAATGGGGCATCTACCACCTCTCTAAGCAACCTGTTCCATCGTCAAAAATTAGTGTTTGTATCTGATCTGAATTGAACCTCTTCAAATTTAAAATCAATACTCCTTGTTCTAGCACCACAGGCCTTGTCAAAAGGTCTGGCCTCATCTTTCTTTTAAACCTCCTTTAAGGATTGAAAGGTGACAATAAGTTGTCTACAGAGCATTCTCTTTTCCAGGTTGAACCACCCCAACTCTCTCAGCCTTTCCTCATAGGACAGCTATTCCAGCTCTCTATCATTTGTGTGGCCCTCTCTGGATCCACTATAACAGGTCCATATCTTTCTTGTATTGAGGAATCCAGAACTGGACACCGCACTCCAGGTGGGGTCTCACCAGAGTGAAGTAGGGGGGCCTCCCTCGTCTTGCTGGCCTCACTGCTTTTGATGCAGTCCAGGGTACAGTTGGCTTTCTGGGCAGTGAGCTTACATTTCTGGGTCATTTACAGATTTTCATCCATTAGTACCCTCAAGTCCTTCTTGGCAGGGTTAATCTCGATCTCTTCATCCTCCAGCTTGTATTGAGGGGTAGCAACCTGGTGTTTGAATGCTTTTACGGTGAACCTCAGCAACCAGCAGAAATGTGTGTGCCCACTTATTTCAAGTTACTTTTTTTCCCCTGATTTATTCTCCCTGACATTCCCAGTCTGAACTCAAAGAAGCATCAAGAAAAGTATAAAGGACATTAAAACAGAAATTTGGAGTTTAAAGCCTAAGCTGAGGAAACGAGTGCTTTGTTTCATAAGCTCTACTTAACATGAATATAGAACGGGGGCACAAGCAATGTTCCTGATCAGGCTTCACCAATTTCTCCATCCTAGAACAATCTTTGAAGATGATGGAGCAAAGCATGACTCTTGTTCTACCTAACCCATTTAATCCCTGGATGCAATTCTAAACTGCTACACAGATTCACTGCTTTACTGTAGGTTTGCTAATGCATTAATGGTAACTCAACAATTGCTCCAAGGGTTAACTGATTTCTTATCTTTCAGTAGGTATTGCAAAGTTTTGTCAGCATAAATAAAGCTAATATCTCAAAAGACATACATTTGGCTTGGTTTTATTCAAGCTGGTACACTTAATCACCATCACCTCAAGGCATTCAGGAACTGGAACTTGCTGTGCAGGAAGACTTTGGCACAGCATTTGCTGTGTGGGAAGGGTTATGCCTGCAGACAAGAGGTATCTGGCTGGAAGAAACTCAGGTCATTGACACAGCATGAAGCGCAGAAATACACAGCCTTGAGAGAAAGATGCTGAGCATTGTTGAAAGTGTATTTGGTGGGAGAAGCACAACAACAAAGAGTTTGGGCAAGGAAAATTCATCCTGTATGTGAAAAAGCTACATCTCTATCTCCTCAGAAGCAATGACAACTGTGATCTGAGGGAGAAGTGCAGGAAAGCATCCCTTCAGATAACCCTGGGTATTGGGTTTGCGTGGCAAGATTTTGGAGTGTCAAGGAGGGCACAAGGATGCCTTGTGCAAGAATATGCCAGAAGTTTCCTTCAGGTTTGATAGACCCAATGCCAGGTGTCTCCAAAGAGACCTGCTGCTGGCCAAGGCTGAGCCCACCAGCAATGGTGGCAGCACCTCTCGGATAGTGTATGTAAGAAGAGGGAAAACCAGGAGAGATTGCACAGGAGAGATTGCAGCCAGAGAAGAGAAAATTAAGAATATGTGAGAAAAACAGCTCTTCAGACATCAAGGTCAGGAGAGAAGAAGGGGGAGGAGGTGCTCCAGAGATTCCTCTCCAGCCCGTGGTGAGACCATGGTGAGACAGCTGTGCCCCTGCAGCCCACAGAGGTCCACGGTGGAGAAAATATCCCCCTGCAGCCCACAGAGGTCCACGGTGGAGAAAATATCCCCCTGCAGCCCACAGAGGAGGCCATGTCAGAGGAGGGGCATGCCCAAAGGAAGCTCTGACTCCATGGGAAGCCCATGCTGCATCAGGCTTCTGTCAGGACCTGTGGACCTGCAGGGCTCCCACGCTGGAACAGTCTGTTCCTGAAGGACTGCACCCCATGGAAGGGACCCACCGTGGAGCAGCTCATGAAGAACTGCAGCCTATGGGAAGGACCTATGCAGAAGAAATTTGTGGAGAACTGTGTGAAGCCCACACTGGAGTAGGGGCAGAGTGTGAGGTGTCATCCCTCTGAGAAGGGAGGAGCAGCAGAGACCATGTGTGATTCTGTAACTGCAGCCCCCATCCACCACAGCACTGTGCCACTAATGGGCTCACGTAGAGAATTCAGTAGTTCATTTAAGTCGAGGAAAAAGGGAGGGGTGGAGGGGATGGTTTTTTAAGACTCTGTTTGATTGTTCATTATCCTAGTCTGATTGGTAACAATTCCATTAATTTCCCCAGGCTGAGTCTGTTTTGCTCAAGATGGTAACTGGTGAGTGATCTCTCCCTGTCCTTACCTTGACCCAAAAGCCCTTCATTTTATCTTCTCTCCCCTGTCCAGCTCAGGAGGAAAGTGACAGAGCAGCTTGGTGGGCACCTGGTGTCCAGCCAAGATCAACTCACCACACCATGTAGGGGAAAAAAGCTACATGGAAGGTCAGTCTTCTGGTGTCAGAACTCATCACCAATTCCCATACACCTGTCTCCATGTTGTGTAGAAAAAACAGTTTTAAAAGGAGTGCCTTGCAACTAGCCCCATAAACATGCACATGATAATTTTACCCTTGGGAAAGTCTTTTTTCAGCCCCAGACCCTAAAGTCAAACAGAATCCAGAACATTCTGAGTATCCATTTTTTTTTGTTTGTTTGAAAGTCTTTATAACTCAAGCTGTAGCTACTTTTTTAAGACTATACCAGGGTACTAGAAACATTTCTATTAGCGGCAGGATACACAACTACAGTATAGATTGAATATACCAAGTTCTTCTTTAGTTATTAATCCACTTTTCTTTGACACGGATGACCCATCATTTATGTTTATGTGGAAGAATAAATATGAAGCCTTGGCTGGCCTTTATGCTGTTACCCCTGCAGGTGTAATAAAAATTTAATGAGGTGAGGTTCACAAAGGGCTTTGCAAACCTTACGTTCTACTGGTATTCATTTAGTAAGACATGGGGACTTGTGGCCTCCAGCAGCTCTTTTAGCTGCCCCACCTCTGCTGTGCTATTTGTTTACCAGGAAAAAAATCGTAACTCTCAATGGTAACCCAGAAGGTTTCTTTTAACTGCTTCATAAAGCAAGTGAAGTAAACAATTGCTGTTAAAATAGTTTGGCTTCCTTCACTTTAGATGTTGGCACTTTGCAGATACCAAATCCCAGCATGTTGCTTGAGCTATTTGCCAAGGGTAAGTTCTGGAAAGATCCTCCACTGTGCCAGTTCAATCGTCTCTTTCCTTCTGCTCTTTACCAGTTCCGGAACTCTGGCTTGGAATTACAGCAAAGCCCAGTGAGATCTGTACTGAGGACATGTGTTTAGCAATTAGATATCAGTAGTGGTTTACAAACTGCTTCCTCATCTGCCACAGCAGTCTTTCAGCTGATGCTTTGCGAGTGTGCCAGGTTATTCCTGGGATGAGCTGCCACAGATGTCTCTGCTGAACCTTCAGTGTTATTGCCTCTCCTAAGATGGTATCTCTCAATAACAACTCATATTGGAGCCAAACATTTCCACAAATTCCCTCTTTCCTAGACTCTATCTCTCTCTGCTTCTTGCCTTCAATTAAGGTGATGAGTATTGTTTACAGGAAGGAGAAAGAATTGTTACCACCATTAATTTCTCTATATTTTATCAGCTGTGTGATTTTCTAAAAGTTCTCTATAGTTCCAATGTTTCCGAAACACATAATCATGTACTCAATTTCCTCATTCCTAGCTTTCTGAAACTTCTAAAGCTGGGAACAGGTTTTGTCAGATTGCTTTTTGCTTACAATTAGCTCCATCCTTCAATACTGAATGAAAATACACATCAGTTTTAAGGAAGTGCTGTCGTACTAAATGTCATATTCCTGCTTATGTTGGAAGAATAGTAATTTAATATGAAAGCATGCAGCTGACCCCTTATGCTATGTGTTATCCAAACAAACAGGAACACAACACATTAAACAACTGTATTGGACCTTTAGATGGACTGTTGGATAGAGGCCAAGACAAGGAAAGGCAGAATAGATTTGGAAAGACAAAGTGGCTTTAAACCACAGTTTCTCAGCACATCTGTAGCACGTCCAGAAGCAAGCAGAGCTTAGATTCTTTGCTCACCATGCAATGCTCTCTGTAACAAACCCTGAAAGCTCTATGCACACACTGAAGAACCCCCCTAACCATTTTCTTATGAAGTTTCACATTTTGCTGTATTAAAAATGTCAACATATCATATGTATTTCCCATTTCTGTGTGACAAACCTTTCTTTCATCCTCGTCACTGCTCTCACCACTTACACTACTGTGGCTTCACTGTGGTCCTAGAAAACTGTTCCACATTACAACCAAAAGGGCAAATGCTGAATACAATCAGGCATAACCATTGTCCAGGTAAAGCATCACATGAGATTTGTGTCTTTTTCTAAATTTGGCTCATTGTATTAAATGAATCCATTTTCTAAATGTGTAGACTCTTTTAATCCCAGTCCTTCAGCACTTCTGATAATATTTAATGTGGTGTTATATTTTAAATAGCTTATTGCACACTTCCTTCTAAAGTTGATAATGTCTCTTACATTGCTGTATCTGGGAGCAACCAGCTACAATGACCTAAGTTTTTCTAACACACAGATTTTACTTTTTGCATTGGATTTGAGATTCATCAGAACACCAATCTGGATTTCACAGTTCAATTAATGTTTCATTTTATTTTAATGACCTTTCTGCAAAGCAACTCACTAGCATTTGTTTTATTATTATTATAATCTTCCACTGCTTGGTTTCCCCAATCAAAACACATCACAAGACTGTTTCTTCTTTCCATGATTTAAATATGGTTTAATGGTAATAAATGAAACATTATAAGACCAATCGTCCTCAATCAACAGATTAAATTCTTAGAGGTCCAGAGCCAGAAAGCATTTTCAACTCTATCTCTTAATTTAACACACCCATATTCACACAAGGTCCCACCTACACGCAATAAAATCTGTGTCGCACATGAAGACAGTTAAATGTGGTTGAATAAATCAGTAGGAGAGCATTCTTGTGAGCAGAGAGTCAATAAAGCAGATTTTCACCTTACCTTACTTTCATTAATTTGCATGGGGTTATTTGGGAATGAAAGTTTCCCTCCCCAGAAGAAAGTGTCTACATATCAATATGGAATTGTAGGAGATAAAGTGCCTAACCTCCAGGGAGGCTATCCTAACAAACCTCCACAAAAGCTGGTCTTGCATATTTAACAAGGGTACCATCCATTTAGAATGAATGATTGAAATGCAAAGATAAGCCTAAAGTAAAATCCCTGAAATTTAAAAATCCACAGCACGAGGGCACCCAGAATCTAGTCTAACTCCGTGCAGGTTGAGGCCCTCTTGAATCCCAAGTAGTTGTGCATTTATCTGTGGGGATGAAAACCCCCACTTTACAGCATCTGAAGTTATTTGGCATCAGTGACTATTAATCTCCCTGTTTGGGCTGATGGAGTCAGTAAGCTTTGGCTTGCACAGCTGCAATATGATATCCAGTAGGACTAAGGCTAAGACAACAACCATCCATAGATCAAGTGGCTCTCAGACAACACAGGGGAGGACTGTAGTCTGATTCCTCTTGACAAGACTGCTTGATGATTGCAAAATAATTTGTATGTTTGCTGTCTCCTAAAAGACATTGAGAACACTTACTAAATAACACATGGACAAGTACAACAGAAGTCTGGCCCTTTCCAAAGAGCATTATCCTTTTTGAGGCTGTGATAAAAGAGAAAAATGTTTTAATCAGAAATGATTGAATGAGAGAGCTCCTATGGAATGAAATAAATAGATACATGCACATAAATTTGTGGTTTTATAGTAGCTTGTAGTCAATTAACTAAAAAGGTAGTCCAATAAAACTGTCCCTAAAATGCTTTATAGAATTGGCAAAGATAGATGTATGCTTGAGTAAGAGACTTGAAGAATACTTGAACATATAGCGTGTAATAATTGTAATGACAGGGCATCATCTTCCCAGCTATCAATAGCTTTAGAGAATGGATTCTAGTTCCTAAAGCACTTGCGAGACAGACTTAACATTCTAGAAATCTTAATATTTATAGCTAGTCATATTTGGCCCCAGCATTGCCAGACTCTTAAAAAAAATATCAGGAGAACCTAACCCAGGGAACACTCCTCTGCAGCTAAGAGCACGCAGACTCCTCATCTTCCTCCCGGTGTGCCTTTCTCACACCCCACCTACTTTACGTGCTTTCTCCAGGTGAAATCAAGAGGAACTGAGTGTTATCTAGGAATGCAGAATAAGGGCCCTTACACAAGCAGGTGTTAATTTGTTCAAATTAGGGAATATCAAGTCATTAGAATATCCTGACTTATTTTCATTACAGTTCAAAAAAGCTGAGGTTATTGTCCCACTCTTCTCTTAAGCTCCTGCTATGTAGCTTTGCAACTACCTATTTTCCCTCAAATTTGAAATGCTATTGGAGCAAACAAGCCAGAGAACAAAACTAAGAGAATTTATCTCCAGCCACAGGGTCAGCACAACTTCATATACACCTGACATTTCAATCCTCTCAGTTAAATATGGACCTGAGCAGGAAAAAAACAACTATAATTGCCCAAATTAACTTCTATTCACAAAGATCAGGGAAGAAATCCTAAGCAGATCAAACTCATAGCTGTGCACTACATTTATCTCTAGATTTTGGTTTATCCACTTTTCAAGTACCATAGCAAGATCAAACATGAAAGTTACTATTTAGTATCAATAACCAGGCCCCAAAAGTTCATAGAGTGACTAGTACTTTGTTTCCTACCTGTAGAAAATATCTCTCTCAACAATAGTTGTTTTTAAGGCTCTTTACACAGAAGTTCATGTGCAATGATGTGGGGTGATCCCCCCACTTCCCACTCAACTAACAACTGATCTAGGCTTGGTGGTTTTGTTGAATGACTATGTATGAATGCATTAGATGTGGGATGAATATAAAGCTTAATTACATAAACAGGTTAAGAGAGTTTGCTTTGATCAATTTGCTAGAGGATTGCAGGTTGAGAGTATTTTCCAGCTTTATCAGAGTTAACGCACAAATCAATACACCTTTTTTACCTGAGTATCTTTCCCTCCTGTCACATCCAATCATCATCTAAGGTAACAGATTTTAAAGGCAGAGTTCTGATCCTGGTGAACCTACCCTTCTTTCTGAGCTTGATTTTTCAGTAAAGCCATAATGATGGGTTCAATTTCTATAGCAGCCTATGCTGGGCTTAGAACACAGCATTGCAACTTCATTATACTTTAGAGTAAAAATAAAAGAATGTACATTGAAGGAATGTAGTCTTCAGAGATTTACTTTGCATGTTAAAAATGAATATAACTAAATAGAAAAGCACAGTATATTGCTCTGTGTATAGTTTCTCCCTGAAAGTCATGACCTAATAAGTTTTTCATGAGACAGAAAGTGAATAAAAACAAATAAACAGCAATGCTGTAAAATAATATTGGTGTAGGGGAAGTAGCAAGCAATTCGGTACTACTGGCATTTGAGAAACTTCAAAGTGATAGATATTATAATGGTCAATGAAAATTATTCTTTCTCTAACAGTTGCACATTTCCTGACATTTGAGAGCAGCTGAGCATCTGACAACCATACCTACCACCTCAGTTGGGGTACCTTGATGTAATGTCAATCTATGGATTAAAAAGAGAGACTAGAAATCAATACAGGACATAACTGCTACTAGCATGATAAAATTTGTGAGGTTAGATGATCAGTGTTCACTTTGAACCACTGCAGAAAGCAGAGGCCACCTTTATTTTGAGCAAAGAGCACAGTTAGTATTAATTTAAGGGCCTTCTTCCATAAACCCCAAGAAAGATCTGCTCATTCTTGTCCAAATCCATTTTTTTGTTGTTATTTGGTTATTCATTTTAAATAAATCCATTTTGTCTTACCCTACTAACCAAGGAGAAAAAAAGCCCAAAAGTAAAACTTGAATGTAAATCAAAGTTATTAAATTCAGGAAAAATCCTACAGGGGTTCTTAGAAAAAAATATATGACTCCTTGTCACAGGGATTCCGAAGCTTGCTTTGAAAGCATTTTTTTGCACTTAAATTACTTCCATGTTATTTGTTAGGCAGGTGATACAAAGAAAAATAATTATTTCCTTATATGACTATATAAATATTGCTCAAGAATATGCCACAAAATATTGCTTGCTTATTAACATTTAGCTCACTGCCTCTTGTGTTTATGCAGTAATCCAAGAGGAAATATGAATGTGACTAGGGTAATACTTCCCAACATAAGAGTTAGTGCCATCCTTTTTGGAAAATATCACCATGATTTTCACAAAATTACTGATTTTTGCTGGCAAGGCTAATTCAAATTCCAATTTTACCCAGAGCAGTGTATGTGCTTTTTTCTTGTGGTGACAAACAAAAGCAAAAATATGGCACTATTATTAAGCAATTTACTGAGATGAAAATCAGCTTTATTTCCACCTATATAAAACTATATTATTTGTTTGTAATAGAATAGCATAAAGAAAAATAAACACAAAAACCACTGCAGCAAAGAGACAAATGCCTTACAAAGATACAGTTGCATCTAATCTCATTGGGGACACGTAGGCTATGTTAATAATTGCATTAACGTGTACAAAACACAGTTCTGCTAGAACCCTATTCATTTGTCTACTAACGGTAAACAAAGTTCTCTTCCTTACCTGCAAGAATGATTTTAATTTTTCTATCTAGAAATAATTGTTTCCTTAAATAAACACCTCTTCCTTGCTACAATGCTGTCTGATGAGGGACTCCAAGACAATATATTACCTCTGTCTCCAGAGCTTACATTCAAGAAGGTGTTCATCACATCAAATATTCACTATATAAAAAAAAAAAAGTCATGCATTTAATAGAATATTTAAGTGTGTATGAAAGAAAGCCTGCAGCAATGACACAGCAGCACATAAAGTATCTTTACAGATTTTCTGGTTTGGGGTATATCCAATTTCAGAACCTATCTCAGAAACATGTAGAATAAATTCTTTTATTCTTCCTTATCCACATTTAAAGATTTTTTTTCTCATTTAAAGTTTTTTTTCATTAGACTCAGAGTCTAATTCAACATTCCACAGGAATTATTACACAGTATTAATGCCAAATTACCGAACAGACACAGGCTGTGCCTTGTCTCCCACAGAATAAAAGTACCTCCGCTGATAAGCTGGCTTTTATTAACCTTCAGTCTATATATTCATTGTTCCAGGCAATCATTCAAGGAGAGCAAAGAAAACAGAAAAGAGTGAATTTCATTCAAAGCTAAATAAGTTTAGTTATCTTGACAAAAGCAATACTAACACAGTTTCTGAAGGACTACTGAGTACTCTGCAAGATACAACTTAAATTTACTTATATTCCTGATGCCTCTGTAACAAGATCATTACTTCATGATGTACAAAAAATTGTATTAAATAACATAAAATCAAGAACTGTTTTATGCTGGTCCCAGTAAAATGATATTCTTCATGCTTCAGAAATACAAAGGAATTCATCTTAGACCTGGTAGTAGGTGTTGCAGGGTTTAAAGTATTCACACAATCAGGTAAAACCTAATTTATGTTGAATGAAAATGAAATAAGCTACTAGCAAACACAGTAAAGCAGTTTAATCGAGTAGTAGTCCTATGTAGATGGCAGGAAAAAAACCAACTTGGTGAATAAATGAAGAGGCAAGATAAATGGAGAAAAAAAATGCTTAAAACCTTCATATGGAGCTCCAGAAGAAAAGCATAAGCCAAATACAATGAATACCATGAAAATCCATGAAGTTTAATCTACCTGCCTTGGTTCTATTTCTTCTTATTTTTTAAAACACGTGAACAGCTCTAAATGACTGTTGAGCCATAGCACTTATTGCTGAACTTGATTCAAATATTTGTGTGGAGAAATCACATCCATTATAACATTATTCACCTGATGCTTGAATTTCTACTGGAGCAGCAGCAGAAGATCCAGTTCCTAGTGGTCATGTTACCTTCAGTTCTGCCACAAAACAGCTAAATTCATTAGCAGTTAGAGTAAAAAAACAAAGGTGGGAAAAAAATAGAGAACAATAATCTTCCTAGTGACAGAGCCGCTCTGCCTTCACCAAAAGCTGGTAGTAGTGTAGCCTGAGGACAAAAAGACTTTCTGCCTGCAGAACCTACTGTGCATAGTGGGAGAGACTTGTCAAATGAACCCAGTAAAAACAGGCCCTGTTCAGCCATAGGAATAAAGTGCAATGGCAATTGACAGAACCGCATTAGCTTACACCATCACTTGGAAGCACAGTTTTAAGGCACCACTTTCAGGCACCCAGCTGCAAGTTAAGAAAATGCCGGCAGCTAGTAATTATCACTGCTGTGTCTGTACATAAAATTGTGCTGGCTCCACTGCGGAAGGTTGGGCTGCACAATTTTTCCATCTTCTTACAGCTTTTCCTTTTTATTTGTCTGAAGAGTTTCATACGTGCTCAAATCAATCAAAGTAAAATCAGCAAATCAGATGCAAGGTTAAATTTCAAGACAATACATTCATTTGCACTACTCAAATCTGAATGTTTGAAAGTCTGGATTTATATCTTCATGCCACAGTCTAGTTGACATGGTGGTGTTAGGTCATAGATTGCACTCAATGATCTTTAAGATCTTTTCAAACCTAATTGATTCTGTGATCTACTGTTTCAAATTGATCTTTTATCCATGTCCTCATCCTGCAAGCAAAAAGGCTGTTTTGTTTTAATGATCTAAGCTTTACTGCATCATTATACTATGACCAGAAAGATATACTGGGTTTGATTAACAAGAAAACACTTGGATCAAAACACCCACAGTTAACAAACTTCCATAATATTGGCTTTTGGGTGCTCTGATCATTTTCTTATCCTTCTGTTAATCACATGGAATTCTTCATACTCTTGAGTACACAACCCTGCGTTTTGAATTCTTTTTCCTGTAAGCCTTTGTCCTGATTTCAGCTGGAATAGAGTTAATTTTTGTTTTAGTAGCTGATACAGTGCTGTGTTTTGGATTTAGTATCAGAATAATGTTGATCACACTTTGATGTTTTGGTTGCTGTTGAGTAGTGCTTCCTCTAAATCAAGGACTTTTCAGTTTCCCATGCTCTGCCCACAAGCAGGTGCACAAGAAGCCAGGAGGGAGCATAGCCAGGACAGCTGAGCCTAACTTGCCAAAGGGATATTTTACACCACAGAACATCATTCCTAGTACATATCTTGTGGGGAGTTGGCCAGAAATGAACATTTAGTGCTAATGGTCAGGCTGGCCATCAGTCAGCAGGTGGTGAGAAATTGTAGTGTGCATCACTTGCTTCTCTCAAGTGTATTTCTCTTTTCCTATCATTGCACTTTTTATTATTAGTAGTAGTAATATTATTTTGTTTCAATTATTAAACGGCTTTTATCTCAACCACAAGGTTTAATCTTTTCCTCAATTCTCCCACTGGAGCAAGGGGAAAGTAAGTGAGCAGCTCTATGGTACTTAGTTGCCAAAGGGGGGTTAAACCACAACACCGTTCCTTTTCTTTAGATTCTGAGTCTCACATTCTCACAAAACAAACACCTGTTCCACACAGGCTTGTCTTCAATGCCAAACAGCTGTCCTTCAGACAGGATATGGGAGAGGCAGAGTTGTTCCTCTGTCTTGAATCAAAAGTAAGGAATAAAAAGTTCTGCAGTACCAGACCTTAAATTCAGATTGTGTAAAATTGAGGAACTACTGTGATGCAAGTGGGAAACAATACTGTAAGGAAATATATTAAAAAGCTATGTAAAATTTAGAAAGATGCGCAGAGAACTGCCTAAAAGAAACACCTCATGAAAATCAAGAATACAAAAAACCCAACAAAAAACCACAAGAAAACCTCCATAAGCCCAGATTAACTGTTAAATCCTAAAATTTGTCTAGAGTTCCAGAGAATAATAAAGGTTTGTTATGTTCCAAGTGAAGCATAGTTGTAGCAGCACGCTTGGCAGAAGCTGCTGCTTTTGAGCTTCAGATTTTGGTGGGAAGAAAGCCCAGGGAAAGCCCTCAGCCTTCTTCTTCCAATATCTGAACTCTCTTCCTGAGCTGTAGTAAAATCCCATATTTCCCTTGTGTTACCTGTGCCCATATCTCAGATCCCATATATGGCTATGTCCTGGAAAGCTCTTCTCCACTGGTCACTTTGAACTATGCCTTTCCCCATTGGGTGTTTCCTGATCCCAACTCCCTTTAAAAGACCCTGCAGGGCTTCCTCCTGGCTCTTTCTTCTGGGTTACTCAGTCACCTGGATAACTCTGGACCCTCAGAATGCAACACTGGACTCACAATAAACGGCTGTTATCCCAGGGAAGAGCCCTCTGTGTAGCCTTTTATTCTCGCCGGCGCTAGTACACCACGCCTGGGGAAACTCTGGTCCCAGAGGAGCCAGCAGAAACAGGTTATCTGCAGTAGCTAGGACTCTGTCCTTTGGGAGAGTTATACAACTCATCCTGGCAGGGATCACGCACGCATAAAAGTGCTGTCGCAACCTCGAGAGCATTCTGGGCTTTAGCGCATTACACAGTATCTCAGAAAAGGTTAAGAAATGGAAGCCAGTTAGAGAAGGCTGTCATCAGTTGCATCACATTTTAAATATGGGCAATTTCCGAGTTTTCTTCCTGATATTTCAGATTTTTGCAATGCATGTGATAAGTGACTTCCAAAATGAGGGCAGCACAGAGGTCAGCTCACACACACAGTCAATGTATGGATGAAATGAATGGGAGTAAATCCTTCTCAATAAAATGAGCATACAATATCTCAGATTCCTATAAAACTCTAAGCATTAGGTAAAATTTAGTATGCCACTGAAAGGAAAGTAGTACAAACTAAACACGTGGAGAACAGTCATCACAGACTGGAGAGAAAACAAAGCAGAATTTACGGCAGAATGAAAAAATGCCAGGAGAAGTGGATAATACGCAGAGCTAGATGCCCAGGTATCCAGGAAAAAATATTAGGACATGAATGAAGCACTCCGAAAGTTAATTACTGACCAAATATCTTTGTAGGGTTTCCCTCTCCAGTAAAACAAATCACTTTTTTCTTGTGATACAACACAGCAGTTTGAACAGTCAGAATATTGGCATCATCACTGCTTTACTTCAGGGGACATGCAAAGCTGAGCCTTAAACTCTTTAGCAACGGTAAATGGGAAGAAATTTCAGACCCATAGAAACGGGAACACCTTAACTTACACCAGTAAGGCTCTAGAAGCTGTGAGTCTGAAATACACGATTATTGAACATTATAATTTCCTGTAATCCTTCTTGTAGGACTTTTGTTGACTTAGTTATTACGTGTCACTTTTTACCCCATCAACACAGCTTACTTAATGTTTTGTGTACCTTGTGTCAAGACATGGGTACAAACAGCTTGATTCTTCATCCTCAGATGTGATATTTTTCTGAGTATCCAGTCCCAAATAAAACATCAGACTTGCATGCACTTGACTCTGAACTACCAAATTATCATGCACACCAAAAAGACATTAAGTCAGAAAAAATACTCTTGATCTTGATCCCTCCAATGTGGTTTATTCATGACATCAGGCAAGAAAGGGTAGGACTCAAAAGTTTAAACAGTGCTAGTCAACATCCAAGTATGATTGACAAGAAAAGTTTTGAATGTTGTTATCAAATGATAAATGAGTAGGGATCAATTAAAACTATAGAAAATTCAAAACTTATGGCACTCAGTCTTTACAAATATGATCATTTGTGAGTGCAAGTTAGACAGAAGTGTAATTAAGCAAGTTTCTAAACTTAGTATTTTTCAAGCACATTCACATCTAGTTGTTCTCTTTGGACTCAACTCAAGACTACTCCAGCAAATCATGCTCCTCATGTTAACAATTAGCTATCATCGATCCTCCTGCCCTTGCTTAGCTTTGAAGAAACTTTAGGAATCAGTTTGGCCCCAGTACTTTGATAACGAGCCCATGAAATCATTACATGCAAGGAACACACACAAAAAAATCCTAAAAACAAGACCAAACAATGAATCATTGTTTGAATGATTCATGAATGATTGTGAGATGATTCAATGAATCATCTCTTAGAGAAATGTGTTAGATACATCTACCATGAGAGTTTTTAGCAGCTATCACAATGATGACCAGTAAAATCACAGGATGAAACCAATCTACAAATTTCATAATATCAAGCACTGAGCTTCAATAAGAAGCTGCTCAAGCTGTCACTATTTTTTTAGTCTCAGCATAATTTCTATGGCTCAAAACAAGAAAGAACATACAAATAAAGATTGCCAGTCACATTTATACTAGGTGATGTGCTACCACCACTAATTTTCCTTGTCTTGTGTTCTTTTAAGTACACAATGTTAGAGCTGTCAAGATATATTTTCCTGGCTCTTGTCCTGTTAACATACTAATTCATATACATGACAGACCAGCTTTCCTGGCTGTGGCAGAGAGAGTGAAGCTGTATTTCTAAAAAAATACATTTCTGGCAAAGAAGTGGGAGCCCTAGAAGTTGCTGTATAAAACTCACAGGAAGAAAACATATCCAGGAAAGAAAAAGAAATGAATGCAAAGAGGGAATAAGAGCATATTGCTCTCTTGCTAAATTCTGCTACATCCTTAAAGTCACAGTCAAATCCCACCCTCTTTATGGCCATTTTTGAGCAAGTGCATGAAGTGAATTTTGTAGACAGTTTACAGACTTGTGTTTTATCCCAGTTGTCAACCTCCTAGAGCACTACTTACAGAAGAAAAGCAAGGCTTTGAAACACCAAAAAAAAATCAGCTTTTCTGGTGTATCTCAATTTTGATGCATCTGCTAAAATTCCTTCCTTCAACTTCATAACAAAATCTCGAATCTTAGGAGATGCAGTGCTCAGATGTAAGAGGCCCCTAATGTAGATTTGTAAATTCAACCTCTAGATCAATCCCCTTTACAGTTTATTGAAATGATCCTTCAATCATGTCAGAAATTGTCTACCTTTAGTTTTTCTTACTTTAGTCAAGCTCCAGGAGCAAGAGCAAAGCAGTCCCTTTCTAGTCATTCAGTTTTGAGTCTCTTAAAACAATGTCCAGATAAATTAAGGCAGAACTAGGAGGAGGGGAGAGAATCCTTCAGAAAAGCCTCTTGAGTTTCTGGATTCTTCCTTGTCAGCATCCACCAGTGTGCACCACTTTTCAGTTCAATGCCATTTATTACATTGTGTTGTCACTCTGGTTGTGTTTAAACCATTCCATCACTGTTAGTGGCAGTTCCCTCCTTTAGGGAAATCTGACCATCTGAAAAGCAGGACACCTCCACTCCTCACTTCCAGTTTTTATCAGCTCCAGAGGACTGTTCAGACAGCCCAAATGAAAGGTACCACACAAAATATTAAATTCAAGTGCACTTTAAGGAGAAAAGCCTCAGAGAACAATTCTTCAATAGTCTAATATGGCTTTGTTAGGACTATTTTTTTGGACGACTTGTAATGTTTTTATTTCTTACGGTTACGTCAGAAATATTGCATTATCCATTAGAAAACCACTTTAGCTTATGTTTAAACTATTACCAAAAAAAATGTCTCTGAAGAGGTCTTCAAGCAGTAATCATATTTACTTAATTTCCTCCAGCCTTCTTTTTACAATTTGATTTGCTTCGAAAGCTGAATCATAGTTATTGTTCAAAAATCAATGAATTACACAGTAACATATTAAAAAAAACAAATGTGCCTTACCAGGTATCGCTGATTTTCTTATTCATTACTTCCTTTAAACAACTTTAATGTCACCTAAAGACCTTTCCATCTGTCAGTGTCAGGTGTCTCTTAACCATGCCATTTTAAAATCACTTTTATACCTCAATACTCTTCAGAGCTACAAGCTGTCATTGCATTCCGGGACTGACAGAAAGCACTGTCACTGAATCCCAGAATTTCCGTATCCCGCTGCAATTCTGTCAGGAGCAAACAACCCCAGTGTCCCATAGCTGCTTATGCTAATGCAACAATCCAATGAATATTTTCATATCCTATCAGAGAAGAAACAGAGAAAACTACATAGTGGTAAACTGCTCTTTTATCACATTAATGATATTTTAGAGGCTGGTTAATTTATACCAACTTATTCGCATCTGCTTAAGAGCTGGGCTGTCACAGCTACCGGACAAGGGAAACGCCAGAGCTCTTGGGCACCTGCCAGGCTGGTGTTCGTGGAGCAAAGGAACCCCAAACTTTCAGCCAAGGGTTGAAACTGGCCTGACTCATGGTTTCTGCACTGCCAGCTGCTGGAAACTCACAGTGAAAACAGCCAAGTTCTCAGCTACTTGCTGCTTAACCTTTGTTAGTGAATTGGGAGATCTGGTTCTGGAGGGAACTCTACAGACTGGGCTGTCTCCAGACCTGCCAAGATACAGAGCATTTCTGAGTGCTCATGTTCCCACAAAATAAAGTGATATTTCCCTGCCCACTCTGCTTTCTGATATGAAAATACATTAGAAAAGCATTTAAAAGCAACAATCATACATTAAAATAAGGTGAAATTTAAAGGTCCAGTTCAATTAATTTTTCTCATTTTTGTACACTCAGTTTCTGCTTACATTACTATTTTGTAAACTTTCTAGTGAAAGAGTTTAGTTAAAAACTGAGGAGATTTCAGTCTTTTCTAGAAGCAGTGGAAATTGACATTCCAGTTGATGGAAGAGAAGGTACAGGGTGAAAGTAAATAGGCTGTGCTTGGTTTAGACCATGTTTTCTGTATTTAACTGGTTTAAATTGTATTTAACTGGTCTACTTATTTTCCTACTCTTAAGCCATTCTTAAATCCTGTGCTTTCTTTACACAGCCTGTGAGAAGGTCTAGTAAAGAAAAGACTAATGTAATAATATAAAAAGATGCTTTGGTAGAAACAAAGATGCGTTGAACACAAATAGGAAGAAGTATTTTTGGAAAAGACCAATGCAGCATCTGCTGCCATTGTTGCAGTTCACATGGACAGACTGACAGCCAGTAATTTTTGTTTATTGCAAATATTTGTTCAATAAATAAACACAGACACATTGTAAATTCTTCTGTAACACTAAAAATCTACTTCTCTATCCCCAGAGTAACTTACTGACCATTCTTCTCAACTGCCTTGTGAAAACTATTTTAAATCAGTAAGTCCTCTGGAAAATATTAGCATCTGTTACACTGATGCAGAACACAAACTCAGTTTACTGTGAAATTGTGCTGTTTGTAAGCTGTTTTCACTGTCTGGCTGTACTGGTCCCTGGATAAGGGAGAGGCAACAGAGAACTATTCAAAAGCACTTTAGCTCCCTGCTCTTGGGACATATGAAAACCCCAGGTACCAGCACAACTGACTTGTACAGGAAACAAACAGGAGATGCCCCTTCTTGGCTCACCTTTCTGAGTGGTCTTTGTGCTTGCAAGGTGCTCTGAGAGGTGCTGGGGCTCTGTATTGGACATGCTCAATATGCCAGAGCTCCAACACTGACCTCAGGCTCTGAGGCTTGACATGCAGAGGTGAAACAGCCCAAAAGCTCCTCAAAAAATTCAGTGGTAGAAGTACTGCTGCAGTAGAGGATATTTTCATACAACAGCAAGCAGAAAACACAGAATTACAGATATCAGTGCTCCTAGTCACCTCAGTTAAAATTACTTTGCTTAGTACAGGTGTTTAAAGATGTGTAAAAGAAAAAAAGCCTACTTAAATTTGACATTTTTCAAGAGCTTGGCATAAGTGTCCCCATTGATCAGTTTGTGCCTTCAGTTTGCTCCAGGCTTGATATCCATTGCCAAAATTACTGCAGTTAAGACTTTTCCATCTCCTCCTCCAAATGTCACATCTTATTGCCCAACTCTGAGCATGAAGAGTGATTCCTCTGCATGACATGGCAGCATCTGCACAGCATCAACATTTTGTTGCAAGAACAGATGGATTTAATCTTGCTTTGTTCACTGCTTTTAGCACAGATTTGTACAGATAAATCATGTTGATAGACCAAGAACTGTGCACGTGTGGACTGAAATACATGGTTTTGGAAGAACTGAGGGCTTGGAAAGGAAACTGCATCAGCCTTACACTGCTTTTAGTGTTTGTGTTCCCTGGTTTTATCTCTGGCTTTCAGTTCTCTTCACAGGGTAACATATCCTCCTAATCCTTTAGTAGCCCAGGAGTCATTTCATTAACAGAAAAAGCATCGGCATCATATGAATGAGTAAAGATTAGTCACGTTAATAAAAGTGGTGAAAAGAGAGCATTCTACTCTTTCATTAGACTAGAAATTTATTAAATTATCCTACTAACTGATTTTAATACGTTCTTATAATCCTTCCTTAATTCTCATTACATATTCAATTTTCCAATACATTTGTAAGTTTCTTGGTAGAAATCCAACTATTTCATTCACTTTTGATTTATTTTACTTTTGCAGCTCTGTCACATGAACTAATTAATTGGAGCAAGTGTTTTCAGCTAAATGCTAGGAACATTTTTTTGTAAATTTGGTTTCCCAAATGAATATAGCTCCTGTTTATTAAATACATATATAATTATTGTGGATATCAGTTTTATTTTATGAGGTATATTCTAAACTAGCTGGTACCTAAATACCAAAGATGAGCTTTAACTCGCTTCACATTCAAATTGTCGAAGTCAGAAATCTAAACTCCAGCACCAAACTGACCAAACACTTGAAAATTCCAGGCCAAAGGCAAAGCAGAGAGAGGCTCAGCAGATTAAAGAAAAAATAAATGGAAAAAAACCAACCAACCAACCAAACAAAATACAGTGAGGAAACTATTCTCACTCATCTCCCTGTTGTTAGCTGCCTCAGCAGTGGACTCTGTCAATCTTTTCATTTTCAAAATGCATGAACAAACACAACATTATGCAAGAGATAACAAGAAAAAATGAAATAAAAACTTCAACCTCTGCCAGCATGTGGGTTAGTTAAAAAAACTAATAACTCAATTGCAATTATATTTGTAATATTACCTGAAAGGCTTTTTTAGTAATTCCACCTGAAGGCTGTATTCATAACACTGGTTTAATAGGAACCCTTGAGCCCAACCAGATTTATAGTAAAAACCAAACAAACAAGCCTCATGAACCCTGTGGGGAGTTTTTTAAAGCATAATGCATTTATAGTACTGATGCAGATAAGCATCATTCCCAAAAGCCAGTTCTTCTTACAGTCAATGAGTCTTTTCTACAGCTGAATCCAAATGTTGTATATTTCCAAGTAAAATTTTGATTCATCTATCTACTTTGGTAGGTTGGCACCCTATAACTACATTTTAATTAAATAATTGCACAAGACAGTATGCAGTACACAGAGTACTGTATGAGCAATGTACGAGTGAATTATTGTCTGACAATACCTCGAGCAATATTTTAAAGTTCCAAAGGAAGGGAAAAAATCAGAAGCCAGTATCAGAAACAGACCAAACAAAAATCAGAAAGCCCAAACAAAAATTATTTACAAACTCCCATGAGATTTACTGGCAGTCCTATTAGTAAAATATTGCAATATTCCTCACAAAGGAGTGTACAGCAAAACAAGAGGTGCAGAGATGCACTCTTGCACATTTTCCACTCATGGTGAGTTTACTTACTCTGTTTTACACTTGTATTCAAACTGACATGGGTCACTCTTGATTGTGGAGTAGAAAGGGGTCAAGTATTTGAAGTATATTAAAATTTCTTTTTACACGGTGAACTCTTCAGTACTTAAACAAACAAACAAACAACCCCCCCCAAAACAAACACATAAAACCAAATCCACAAAACCAAACCACACATAACAAACCAAAACATGTGCTTCTACCCAAAGCACATCAGACATGTAAATCCTATTATAAGCACAGAATTAAATTTTGTTGTGCTGAGTTGATGGTCTCCCTGCTCCAGATAAAAGCTTGTCTGAATTTAGAGGTGTATCACCAACAGAAAGCTAATATAATAACAAAAATAACAATATGAATAATGAAATAAAGAAGATTTTTTTTTAACTCTTAGTATACTTGGATAATGTGCCCACCCTGATGATTTACATTCTTAACAGCATAGTCCTACATCAGACTAAATATCAGCATATCCAAATATGAGAATTAGAACTTAAGATGTTTGGTATCAATATATCAAACAAAAATTTAGGCAACAAATCCTAAATTAGGTGCGTGGAGACAGCCAAAAAATTATGTCTTGCTGATTTTACAGTCACTAACCACCAGCTTAGTCACCATGCTGGCTCACAATTACACTTTCACATAAAAATAACACATGCTTAATACAATTTTTAAAATTTAGGAAATAATAGGACACAGGGTTTTTGGTTGAGTGTTTTTTTTCTATTAAATTTTACACTGAGGCTGAAAATGTATTTGAGTTTGCAATCATGCTGGGCTATGGGAATGGATGCACTTACTTAAAGTGTCAGCTGGCAGATGGTAACTTGGGAAACTGTTTAAGAGTCACGTTCTGCCACACATCCATGCAAGTGCCCGAATAATCAAAGCGAACAGTAGGGTAACCATGCTACGAATGACAATATCCAAACAGGCTAACTCCCAAAAAATAAAGACAATACATAATGAAAAAAACTCCAAACCCTCACACAGTTTACATCTTTGTAATTAATGCAAAAGTCATCAATTTGTTTACGTATTATCTTGTATTTAGGCATCTGCAGCTCTCTAGTGAAGATATGGCAGCAGGCAGATATTTAGCCTGTGAAGGCAGGACTTGCCATCCTTTCTGACACATTAATTCTTGCACTGCTCATATCTGAAAACATCTCTTAGTTCAGAGTGCTGCAAGGGAATCTCAAATCTCGCCTTTTACCCATCAGATAGTAGATAAAACTACAAATATTAATAAAATGTGGGTTACATCTAGATGCAGAGAAGCAGCAGAAATACACATTTCTCTGCCTTGCAGAACCACAGAAAATGCAGTGAATATGACATCACTCAGAGCATCTGATCCTTTTCCAAATTAACCTTAAGCTTTATATTCCCTGGAAGAAACCTCACCAGTTTTCTACATTTCTCCAATGTCTGTAAGAAATTTCCATCCCCATCAGCTCTATTTCCTTACATCCAGACAATCTAACCTCTCTGTGTAGCATTGATTTCTAGAGACCGTCTCTCCTTGGTTTCTTGGCCTTGGTCTTGCTCAATGGCAGCAGAATGTAGATGGCTCAGTGTGGGCAGGTCACTTTCCAAGGCCATAGTCAGATTTTCTGTTCTCTTGGAAAGTTCTGTCAAATTTTCTTCATTAGGACTAATCTATTAATTTCTCTTTAGCATTTGCTTTTCCCTGTGAAACCATGGAAAGTGACAATATTCATAAGGAAATGCTTTACTGATTTATCACTGGTGCACCCTGGTATCTGAATAGTTTACTTCAAAACACAAATGCACAGAAGTGTAAGAAATCAACTTATTATCTGAAGAAATAACACCCTCAAGCAGAAATACCTGAGTTGATATATAAAAAATACCGGTTCTTACTAAAAGCAGCATTTTAGAAAAATCAAAGAACTTTTGTTATCTAGGGAGGACACTGAGTTCTAGAAGGCCCTACTCTTGCTTTCAAAGGTTTTTATGAGATTTGACGAGATCCAGGGCAGAAGTTCTGCCTGCGTTACTCAAAGCTCAACATAGAATAGCATATATATCTTATGATAAGTCGTGGCGGTGAAACTTCAGTTAAAAATAGACTAAAATTAAAAATCAACCACCTTCAATTGCCTCTCATCAGAAGCAATTTGCCCAAACAGGGAGCTTCCGATATACGGAGATGACGATACTGAGGTTTGCTCACTCCTCTTACGCATTCAAAGGCAGCTTTGCTCTACAGACAGAGAAAACTAATATCTGATATCTGCTTATCAGATCCTATCTTCTCACAAGACCTCAGAGCTATTGAATGGAAACTTATAACAGGAACAGAAGTCTTAAAACAATGTGATTAATAACTCACACCTTGAATAAATTCTTTTCCCAAGCACCACAGGAAACTGAACAGTACAGTGACAGTTTTACTTTTCCACCTCTTCTCACGTACTCCAAAACACATAAGGACAGCACAGTAATTCTATCACAAATTTAGAAATTCAGTCCTGCTCCCTTCTCCTGCTTACATGGTGACTGTATTTTGGGATCAGTGAAGTGCCTAAAATATTGCTTGGCTTGATTTCAATCCAATTCCACACATTTATAATGGTCTTCATTTGTTATATACAGCTCCCATTACCTAAAGACTGAGGCTCTGGGAAAGAACAGAAACACAAACAAATGAAACAGTGGCCCAAACTCAGATCATGGAACCCACAGACTCTTCAAAGTATAATTCATGTCTCATCTAATCAGCATACTGAAAACCTAAATGCAAATGTCACTGTGTAGAAGCTTAGAAATACTTTTGAAGACTGAATTAATCTTTCCAAAAACAGCAACTGCTGCATTTAGGTCCTCCAGGTTTATTGATCTACCATGCAGATTATCAATTGTCAGCATACTGGACTAGGAAACAACAAAATCACGAGAGATTTAACGTCCTGCTTCTTTACCTCTAGGACAGTACCTGGGTTTCTAAAGGGACCCTCATGGTAATCTGTTCTTCCCCATCTTATACAGTGGATTTTGGCAGCTGCATAAGGCATGTACAACACAGCTCCAATTTTAAGTTTTTAGTCATGACAGCTGAAGTTAGGATCCCATTCTTTGACATGAACATCCTTCAAAGGCTCACAGGTCATGTATAAGTCCTCTGCCTTGATTGGGGCCTGTATTAAGGTATTATCCATCCTTACATGCAATGGTTTGAATACAGAAAGGCCACATCTGTTATAAACTGTATTTTCTGACTATTTCTTAGTAAATATTTTCATATTTTTCATTTAAAAAAAGGAGCAGAAATGCACACTAGTTCAAGAGCACACATCTTGAAATACGACCAGTCATTTCAATGAGGTAAGTTTTACGTAACACAGTGAAGCAGGTGATTTGCTTTATTTCCCATTTTTCTTTTTGTACTTAGACAACTATTCTAGCATGTATTCCAGATACTATTCTCTTCAGGAACTAAGAAGAAAATCCTAGGGGAGGTAAAACATTAAAATTTGGGTGTCTTTATTTAGGCACAAAATTTAGTCTTAAAGTTACAGTGTGAACACCTTACCCTGGGAGATCAGAGAGAAATTTGACTAGATACATAAAGTTTGGAGCCATTTTGAATATAATATGCAGCATTGCATATTGAATCCTTTTTTTTTATCTACAATGTACTAGTGACAGACATTTTCTCTCAGCTTGTTTTTACATAGAAGGTAATGTTTTACAAGGACTTCATGTTGTGCTCTTCCTTCTCTAACTCTACTTATCCTTGAGTATCTTTCAAACCACAACTTTACCCTGATTAAGTTCTAAGACTAAAAGACTGGAGGACTATGAATAAGAATAAAAGCTGGCAAAAAGCAAAGGCCACTGGGGAATACAGAGGAACACTGATGAACAAACCAACATACAAAATTACACTGATGGCACACGCTTGATCAGGCATTCAGAAATATCTGTTTTGTTCTAAATCAAGACCATATATTTTTAGTCACTATCACTTTCCTTCTTAAAAACCAATTCATGCAGAGGGCACTAGGTACTGACTTTACTGTTTCTAAACAGACAAAGAGAGTAGCAGGAGAAATTGAGTGACAAATTTCCCTTTGCCTCCCACTCGTGTTACTCTGTTCATTCCTTCCACTCAGAGAAGAAAGCTGTGCAGACATCAGTTTATGGAAAACCTTTAAAAATAGGTGTGTCAGATGAAGGGATCATTGTCAATATTTGAGCTGCCTAAACAGTGACATCTCTAGTTAAAAAGAGACTTGGGATGACACGTCAATTGCTAAATTTTAAAAGGAAGATTCTACAGAGATGATTAACAGGAAAGTCGTCATGATTTTGAGTAATTTTAAATTCTTGCTTAAATCTATTATTAATTCATTTAAACTGAAAGGGGGAAAAAAGGACTAACTGGCCAAACAAAAAATTTAGGTAGAGAGAACCATTCTATCCTGTCATCTTGCACACTAAAAAAGCATCAGAGAACCAGCTTTCCTTTTTGCTTTCAATGGCTCCCTTTCCACAAGCGTCCATTCCTATATCCCTGTTATGAAGGGAAAATCCTGATCTCTCTTAAACTCCTGAAACCCATCTTCATTCTGCTTATGTCCTCTGAGACTAGTAAACTTTGAACCTGAAATCAGGCTCAGAAACAACTGCTGGCATTGCAGAAACTGAAGCATCTCCCTCTACAGCTTTATATTGTATTCCCAAACTTCTTGCCCACAGACTTCACAAGACACAAACCATATATCTGGTTTCTGGTACCCACATCACACAGCACAGTTTGCTGCCTGATTCTTCACTGATCAAAGAGCTTGAGCCGGGATGCAGTAGAGTGAATAATACCTCAAGACTACAGAAAAAAATTAGTCAAAGTCTAAAGTAAATCTGAAACTTCAATTTAAAGACCTGTGGTGATGTTGCATTGAATACATGAACAAACAGATCAGATTCTGTTAGCAGCTGAGGGCAAAATGTAATGATGAGTAAACTGAGGTAAAACACATTAGGAAAAAAAGCACAGCCTAATTTCAAGTTAAAAAAAACCCCTGTCAGAATCACTGCATCTGTAGGTAACTCTGGACTGACTGGAGGCAAGACATCAATTACAGCAAAGTGATCTCTTGGCCTGGCACCATCCCAAGTTCCCAATATTTCTAAAACTGGACTGATAACTTAGCTCACGAGCACACAGACCTAGCACAAGGGAAAGGTTCCACACATGGCATGAGACTTGAGATGGGGTCTGGAGTTCTGATGGAGAACCGAGATCCTAGGACACTCTGCTGACTTAATACATGAAATATCACACTAGCACTGTGAGAACATATTGTTAACATATATGAGACTAGGTCAGCTACATATTGTGTATGTTTAGGCCAGGCATTCACAGCACAATGTGCAAAGCTGCATGTCCATATTTACAGGTTGTGTCCTGTGCCTAGGAAAGCCAATCACCCATAGCATGTAGTATGCCAAGGCATGTTGAAATCTGTCATTTCAGTAGTCCTAGCAAACTTCATCCACACACTGACAGGACCTATGGCTGGCTGCTACTTCCATCTGTCAATTATATCACCTTCAAAAACATTAAAATGCAGAGTGTTTCGGAGATAATGTAAACCAATGTTAACACATTCCCTATCAGTCATATATCATCAAAATATATAAACCAACCTCAAATAGCCACAAGTATAAGAAGAGAAATTAGCATTCTCCTTAAGGAAAAGTAAATTTTTTACCCTGTTTCCAGAATAACCCAAAAGCTTCTTCACCTACATCAAAACCAATTTTTATATAGAACTTAGGATTGTTATAGACTTCCTTGTTTATCTTATTAAATAGTGCCTCAATAACCTACTTGCAGTAATTAACTTTCAATAAGTCATCAAATCAAGTTCCCTTTCACAAGACTTGGGGGGAAAAAAGTTCCCTTTCACAAGACTAGGCATCACAGTGTATCAATCTAGCTTCATCCAAATTTGTTTCTAATTGAAAAAAAAAATGAAAATTTAGAAGAATCCATATAAAGAAATCCCAAGTTTCCATGAAAATAGACCTTGTTTAATTTCACCCCTTCTCTGGCACCTTCAACTCTGCAACTTAAAATCTACCTGAAGAGACTTTCATTACGAAAGTAATACCAGTAACAAACAGTTATGCTAAGCAGGAAAATACTGAGCAATCACTAGACAGTAATGGACTTCAAAAGGAACAGTGACTATTTGGACATTTTAACTTCAGAATTTATAAAGTAGTAGCCTGCACCGTAAACCTGACAATGTCTTATATTAATAAGGAAATAAATCTATGAGAGAATGTATTGCCATGTATTCTTCATAGAAGACATTAATATTCTACAGGAAAACACTAACAGACTTGATGAGCATTTTTGGTCACTACTAACACAAGGTTTACACCATTTCTATTATGATCACAGAGCAAGCAAAACTTCTATTTTGCCTGAAAAAATACTTTTAAGTGCCCTTCCATGCTATTACAAGGCACATCGTTCCATAGCCAAAACCTTCACTGCAAAACATTATTTCAGTGTGTGGTCCATAAACCTATCACTAACCATTATGTTCTAGAGTAAAAGTCAAAGTAATTTCAATCATATAAAAATGGGCTTGTGTATCAAGAAAAAACCCTAATTGCATTTTCTCTAAGTATCTTCTCTGATACTTGATCTATTAAGTCTTTGAGACAGGGTAGGTTTGCTTATTTGTATAAATAAAATACTGTGTATGGCACCAGGCAGAACTGCATCCAAATTTATTAAGGAAACTGCCAACTGCAAAGCCAATTTTGTTTACCATTTTTTCACTACATTACTATCAATTTCAATCACCTTAAAAACCTCTTTTTAGGCATAACAAAATTAACTTTTTTTTTTGCTTTACAAAAGTAAAGGACACTTCTGTGAATAACATTTCTCAAAAAAGACTCAAGCAAAGCACAATTAATTTCAAATAATTTTTAGTATTTTTTACAACACTGACATGCTGCTAAATAAGTTGGCAGAAGCAGTAAACCATTTAAAGGGCAAACCTGACTTTCTTATTCACTCATAATCAGAATTACCTAAACTGCAAATCTTGATTTCTGTGTGAAATACTACTGAGGAACAAATAACACAATGAATATTCCTTCAAAATTGTAATAACCACATTCCTCTTGTTTGCTTTTTTATACAGGAAAAGGATGTCAAGCATCTCCAGGGTATGGTTCATGAAAACCGACTCCAGTTTCTGTGCATGAATTCCCAGGGAAGTTGTCATTTTCCAAAAACTGTATGTGCACAACTCTTCCCTGCAGGAGATTTTTAGACAATATTTTTTCATTGTATGAGGCAGGAATGGAGGAACCTCACTTGAGTGTCACAGGTGATAGCTTAAAATTTGAAGAACATCTTATCTGTGCAAGTCTGCTTTTTGCAACTACCTGTTCAACAAACTCAATCAGCCAAGGACAATATGAGCTGTTTGTACACAGATCTAGCAAGACAAGATAAAAGAATAATATGTTTTTCTGCAAGCTGTAAAATGAAAGGGGTGAATACCTGGCTGTAATCTTAATCCTTGAGAGAGATGAGTGAGATAATAACTGAGTTTTGCAATGACTTTTATGATTTATAACAATTCTGCAGTATATAGCAAGCTCAACACAAAGGAGGGTGTGATTAAAACTCCCTAATCACCTTGATTTTTTCATCCTCATTTCTTATTGTTAGAAGTACCTTTGACTTTTATTGCTTTTGTTTCTCCTAGCAGAAATGGTTTTGCAAGTTGAGTTAAACCAGGGGCTGTGGCTGTGAAGATCAGGTCCTTACATGAAGCACTGATAAAAACATCGTTGGTCAGCCTCATTGCAGGATACTGAGCTGCTTCCCTCTGCTGACAGGACACTGCTGGCTCCAGACTTGAACTGGCTCTCCACAGCCATGTTCTACCAAGCCAAAAAGCCTGACTGGACCAAAGAGTGATGTCAAGCACCATGCTGCATCATGCAACTCTGAGAAATAAAGGAAAAAGGTGCATAAAATGTGAGTTAATTGGTTAACTCACAACCCAAAGATATTGGGAGAACAATCTAAAATTAGTTCAGAGGTAAAATGGAAGGGAAAACTGTTTACGGTTGGAAACCAGCCAACAGAAGTCCTCGGAAAGAAAGTCACAAGTCCTTTCTCTGGTTGTTTCCTGACCAAAGTTAGGCTGAGGCTAGCGGCTGAATAGCTTGGGAGAAATACAACCAATTCTCTACCCTTTTATTCAGGATGATTTATGGATGACCAGAGAAGCTGAAGCATTCCTTACAGCAGCAGTCATTGGATGCAACTCTCCCATATAAGGACCCAATCCAGAGATTTGCAGAGACCATAGTAATACACAGCTGTATATCATTATTTACAAATCTACTATTTTTGTTTCTTTTAAGACAACAGAAATGCTAATTTAGGTCAATAACCCATTTATGCTAGGACAAAATCCTGATATGCCAAATCTACCAAATGCATATTTTTATGCCAATAGCATGATAAAACTGTGATAACATTTATGCATTTTCTTTCAACTTCTTTAGGTTTTTAAAAAATGAGCCTTTACAAACTTCTTGAACCAAGTGTTACCTAGCTCCATTTAATTTCCAATGTCCCTCCAAGTTACTTGCAGCCACAAACCATTCCAGTGGAAAGCACCGACATGTTTGAAGTTTTCACCAAATGTGCTGATGAAACGTGTGCAAGTGCAAGAACACACAGTGAGAGGTACAGCAACCTGTCCTGGAGCATCGTTAGCACAGGATTTCTAATGACAAAAAGATAATGAACAAGAGAAGTATTTCATGCTCCACAGGTGCCTTTTCCATAGGCCAGCAATATGCTGCTACTAACTGAGAATACACAGCCCTGAGTACAGGACGGCACAGGGACTGCTGCTTCTTTCTCCAGGAGGTTTTCACTTAACACATTGCCAGCCATCTAAATCCAAAAGGCTTGAAACTATGAACTGGAAGTTTAATCCTATGCTATGGAGTAAAGCCAGGCACAGAGACAGGACAGTCCAACTACCCACTAAATGCCCCTCACTGCTGCTCCTGGTGTGTGCCACAGAGACCATGGTAGCCCTCAGCAACAGGAGGGATCCTCACAGTTTCAAGAGCAAAACTATGAGGAGCAAACCACTGCTTCATTTGTCTCAGCCACACCCTTGCTGGTCTTCGAGGGTTTTTTGCATGCCCTGACCATATAACACATTTTAAAATGGATGAATAAACTTCATTTCTAAATGAGTAGAGTAAAAAATCCTGACGTTTTAGGCATGGTGTTTTATTTTTTGTCTGAGCTTTGAAAAACAAAAAAAATGTACAACACAGGATATTTGGGGGTAGTGTTTTGACCACCCCTAGTCAAGGCTGGCCAATTCCACCTTACCTTTCCTTTGTGTATAAGTCTTATCCACTGCAGGCACATGAAAATATTTAGGAGGGATGTTTTTGACATCTGTCAGAGGACACATCAGTATGTGCTGGACACTCGTTCCCTGGCAACAGAGCTTTTTCTCTTAGCAACAAAAAGAGAAGAGCAAAGCTTTTTCAGAGAGAAAAGAGTACAGACATGAAAAGTGAAAACAGCACTGCCCAGTGTCAGTAGATCCTTTAGTCTGGATGATGAAAAAAAGAGATCTTAAACAGCAAACACAAGTTTTATAGTACAGCTCTAAGATGACTGCTTCAGATCACTACAGCACTGGCAGTGTAGGAACCCCTAACTGAGTTGGTTTGTGGACATCAACATAAAAAGAATGTTAAAAATAAGCTTACAACTAACCATTTAATTAGTGCATTTTATCTGCAACTAGAGCCTTTATCTGCAAAGGCTCTAATGAGCCTTTGATTTCAGGAATGGTTGCATGTGTCATAAATACTTATTCTGGCCATTTGAAATGTCCATGGGGAAAAAAATAAAGTTTTTATTTTTTCTATTTCTCTGATCCCAAAAGTTCTAGTACTGCATCTGTGTGACAGCTCTGAAAAAAAATCATTTTCTGGGTCCAAGCAAAACAATTCAAGCATACACTCTGCTAATTTTAGAACTATTTCTTTAACAAAACCTTAGCATAAAGTATAAAGAAAAATTGAACCATTTTCCCATCAGTTTTGCTCCCCAACCCCAGTCATCCATCCCTTCATTACATCTTTCATCTCGAGCCAGGAGTAATCTTGCTGTATTATGGGCGCATTTTTTTCTGCACTGGATTCCTGGGATGTTCATGCCAGAACAGAACTATCCCTTGCTGTTCCATATACCTGGTCATAGTTAAGTGACCAAGGTGCTTCTATTCTGGCCACCTTGGTTTTGGTTTGAGCTTCCTTTGTTAATTTTAACTTGTGTACTAATTAATTGTGCTCCTGCAGTGTTATGGACTACTGCAGCTTTATTTAAGTGATTTGCAAGGGGGACTTCAGGATCGGTCAACAGGCCCATTTATCCAGTTGTCCTTCAGCCCTGTCATTAGAGTAACCTGCTAAAATCCTGAAATGTTGTGCAGCCTTTCAGAGGAACAGAAGAGGACTCAGGAGCTACCCAAGACACGCAGGTTATGGGAGTGGGGCAGAGCAAAATATCCCTCTCCCAAGAATGCTGTGATAGGATAAGGGGGAAGGGCTTTAAATTAAAGAAAGGTAGATTTATATTAGATACTAGGGAAAAAATCTTGACCGTGAGGGCAGTGAGGCACTGGCACAGGTCATCCAGAGAAGTTGTGGATGCTCCATCCCTGGAAGTGGTCAAGACCAGGTTGGCTGGGGCTCTGAGCAACCTCATGTAGTAGAATGTGCTCCTGCCAATGGTAGAGGAGTTGGAAGATGATGCTTGAGGTCTCTTATAACCTAAACCATTTTATGATTATAAGATAATTCAAATTTTTTAACCCTAACCTCTTTGACCCTAATGCCTAGGTAATCAGCCTGCCTCTGTGTTTCTCTCCCAAGACATTGCTAACTTCATTACTAAATTTCATTCAAACTGATACAGTAACTTACTGGTAGTAAACTATATTCCTACAGCTTTTTGCAAAGTAGGTACCTAAAGAGTGGAAAGTGTTTTCACAGACTACAGCACAAGATCTACTTTTCCATGGTACAAGAAAATTTATTTTGAAAGTCAGAGGAAAACACTCCACTCAGAAAATACCTTCTCAGGCAACAGAAAAATCTATCCACAATATACCAGTATATGGGAAATTAAAATACCCCACACTTTGAATGAGGTTTTTTGAAGATAATTTCTGCTGCACAGATGGATCATGAATATTTTGGAAAGCCAAAATATAATTACCATTTTAGTTACGTTTATTAATTTTAATTGGGATTTTGGCTAACACCTGGTAAGTTCCAACGGAAAATCTAGAAAAACACAGAGATACAAACACTTTTGAATTATCACAGGCAAAGGATGTCTAAGATGAGGATAAAAGAGAAAGAATTGTAAATCTCTCTGAAACTGTTCTTTGCAATTGGAATGAAGTGGCTGGCACTGCAGTGTTGTCCCTGGCATTTTTTTCTTCTGTCCAACAATAATGGCTTGTACAAATTCTGAGGGGGTAAAAATTACCTATCACTCCATAGTTCATGCTGTGGAATAGATACAAAAATGTGGACTCACAGCTCAGAACTTTTAGCAAGGCTCTGTTTTTACAGTTTTACTTTCCTACGTATTCTGTGGATGTAATCTGTACAGCTAGATCCCTTTGTCAACCAAAATTGGTAGAAATACCCGAAAGCACATTGTGCTTCATCCAAGTGGAATCCCATTCTGGATTTACCACTATAATTTTTATTCTACATTTTGCATTTTCTTGCATTTCCCCTTATGTCTCCCACCTGCACAACAAGTAAAGGAAGGACCTGCATAGCAAACAAGAGTGAGTCAGAGGACAAGGATGAGCACCACTGCCCTCTCCAGAAAAGCCAGTAGTGGATGGCAATCTGATGGTACTCTGTGGTCAGCGGTCAGAAGAGAACAAGAGAGAGGAGAGAGACCTTGTTTCTTGAACTGCAGATTTCTACAACTGTTAACTTGGTTTTAAAGGGACTTTTCCTATTTGTAAGTGCCAGGAGGCAGAGATTTAGAACTGTTGCATTTTGCAGATGGCTGGAAAAGTGTCAAATCAGATGAATTTAAGTAACATCACCCGTGAAAGAACATTAGGACATTCTGACCTGAAAGGCATAACTGCTTACACTTAGGCATCTTTCTTACTTGTCTGCCATTTCATTTAGGTGTGTCACCAACCCACTTTAATGCCTTAATATTGGCTCAGGATCTGATTTTAAATGGGGGTTACAACCATTGACATTGGGCTTTAAATCACATCAACATTTGTCTTACATGTTAAGGGCTTTTATCTTTTCTCCTGCAAGATCAAGTGAAAAAGACAGAAAAAGCAATTCAGAAGATATACAAGTAGAAATATGAACAAACACAAATTTGCATCTTAATAACTTTGAGATATTGAGCTCAGCATAAGTATTTGCACTATTTGCTCTGCATAACTTCTTGCTGTATGTCCCTTACCCACTTGTTTAAAATATATTATCAGATACATAGCAGTAACTAGGGAAATATTTTCTGAGGACTTATATAAAAATTTCTGAAACATCTGATAAGAACTGTTAAATCTACCAACAACCTATCTGGGCCACAAGATAAACAAGATAAGGGCTTTCTGTCTGATATGATGACAAAAAACCCCATGCAAACAAACAAACCAACCAAAAACCCCAGCTTCTTGTGATGAGAGGATGAGATGTATAGATAGTGACACAGTCAGCTTTGTAGAGAATATATATAGAAACGTGTATTATCTCTACAAACAGACATGCATATGTGCTGTCCACGTCAGGGGGCCTCCATCAAAAACAAAGGGAGAAAACTAAAAAGTACAACAGAAATTAAAAGGCAAAAGAAAACCCTCTTGAGAAGGGAGCAGAAGCAAATTACAGGAAGACAGCTTGACTAAACTGGGTGAATTTATACACTCTGAATATAAATGTGCAAACAGTGTTATTCAGAGTGGGAAGATAAAGAACTCACTATGCCTCCAATTTCCGCACTTCTCTCCTAAGAAATAAAGTTTTGAAATAAAAAATACTTTACATACTTGTTTCCACCCACAACAGAAAGATGCTCCTTACTAAGTTATATTACACCTTTTTTCACAGTAAAAGAGAATGCAGAATGCAGCTAAGTACAAGAAACAGAAGTTTATTATCAAATACATTGAAAGAGCTATCCCTAACCTTCAAAAATTTCACAAATACTCTTTTTGCCTTATTGAAATAGTGACAAAGAGACCCATACAGCAGATTTTATCTGTTCTCATTCTGCTGTTTCTCATCAAATCTGTTTGCCTTATCAGATCAGCAAACCACAGGACACTTTCTATCTTATCTCTCATGATAAAGATTACAGACATGGCATGAATTAATGTCAGCCTAAAAGTTGCCCAGCTTGTACCTAAGTCACATCACCATTCTTTAAGTGAGCTTTTATCTTTTTGTTCATTAATTTTTTGGCACCAAATAAAAGCATTAATCTACTTTTCATTTAGAAACATGCAGTTATGTATCTTCACATATAGGATATTTTCTAAGAAAGGTCTTGCTCAGTAAGAAAAAAATAATCTTTAGAAAACACCCAAAGTAATACTCTATTTAATATAGAAATCCATTATTTATTACTTCAAAGTTACATTTTGGAAGTTTCAGAAGCAGAAGAGTATGCACTTTCACATCAATGAATTTCCATGAATTTTACAGGTTTATGTTGGTTTTTTTTCCTAGATTCAAATTAGGCAAACCCAGTTCCTAATATATTTAAATCAACTTTCAAATATAAATAACTTCAAGCCTTGATGGGCTTTTTTAGCTTGCAGAGAATTTTACTAGTTGTTCAGTTGCCTTAGAGGATTAAGAACAAAACTGAAACAGAATCAAACACTTTCTCTTTATGAAACATAATGGGATAATTTAACCTATCATTAAAATGGATGGGGGCTATCAAATGAAAAACACAACCTACACTGCATTTTCATATGCAATGAAAAGCAGGCTTTTGTAATGCTCACCAGAGCAGCATCTGGTAAACTAATGACAAAACTGATAAAGAAAAAGCCCTTTATGTCTAGCAGCTGAAGTAGGAACCAAAACCAAGAAACAACATCCAAAAATCTTAAAAAACAAAGAAAAAAAGAAAACCTAGTTTTATAATTACAGCAATCATTTGAACCCTTAATGCCTTCTTAAAGGCATTTTCATGTTATTTCAAATTAATTAATGAGGCATTTAACGTGTGTGTAATGCTTGCAAAAATGTGGAATAAAAGACAAAGGAGATTTTTACATGCAAATGACTCACTGATATGATAAATTTGCCAATTAATCAATATCTTTGCAATGCCCCCATCTGGTGGCCAGGTGAGAGATATTTTGCTCACCCAAGTAATAGAGGCAGATGGGGCAGTATTCATGTATCTGTACAGAAGTGCCCTTACTCCTTATTTTTCTATCTAAATTCTTTGGTAAAAAATGGTTTGGCAAAGAGGTAAGTTTTTACAACCCAGTCTACCTGCAGACCACCCAGTTCCTTCCCAAAATACTCACTCACTCCTATCTGCCACAGGTTTTAATAGGAGATGGAAAACGTGTAGTGGATTAACTACCCACTATGGCCAGAGGGAGACAGCTTTTGTAGGAAACTGGATCAACCCAGGCCTAAAAGTGCTTCATGTTCCCAGTGTCAGCAGAAAACACCATCCCAAAGGGTGGCTGCCCTGTTCTTTCATGGTTTGAAGCCTGACCAGCAGGCAGAGTCGGGTGTGATCTGACTGGTGACATCCAACCACTCTCACTGAAGATATAACATAATCCAGGGTGGGGAAATGTGAATTTTTGAGACTGAGCAAACAAGATCTCAGGTTTTGAGTGCAAATGGACTGCAGTTTGTGACACCCAGCTAGCGACTGCAGAGTCTCAGTAAAAGGATGATCACCCATTTTCTTTAATCAGTTAAGTAAGAAAGGTCTGTGTGATCTTTCCTTGTGAATCTGAGTCATCAGGGACACAAAACCAACGCAGTAATTCCAAGTTGTTTATAAAGTAGATTTGGTTCTACTCCTTTCAAGGAGGTTGCTTTTAAAGATTTTCTACAAAACAGGTAATTTTATGGTCACGTGTCAGCTAGCCCTGAAAAAGCTAAGGAACAGTATAACTCTTATCACTCATTATTGAAAAGACACAATTGCGTCAGCATCAACATTTCATAAATTGCCAGTATTGTACATTTGACTTAAAAGACTTTCAATTCCCCAGTTACCTTGACGTCCCAGAATTTTTTTTTCTGAGGAGCTTCTTTTGATGGTAGCTTAAAAACTCATAACCAGGGTTTATTTACATGTGTCCATTCAAATAAGGAGCCTAGTTGAGTACCAACCTTTCCAAAAGGGAAGGAGCTCTTGCAGAATTGATTTTGCAATTGTTTCTGGTTCACAGTCTTTTTCAAGACTCATAAGATTCTGAGACACATGGCATGAATAAAATGTCTTCCAATATTGCAAATAAACAGAGGCTCCAGGCAGTGTCTGACCATGGATTAGATGTTTATTATACTAAAATAAATAAAATTACCTAGATTGCAAGGCTTCCAGCAAAAAGATGTTTTACCCATTCTCATGCTGTACTGATGTAAGCCACCTGTCAGACTGAATAAATGAATGGAATTAAATCTGGTTTATTGCAGGAAACAAACATGAAAAGGAAAGTGAGAGTCTACAATTATTCAGTCTGTAACTGTTTGCCAGGATTGGAAACTAAAACTGCAGCAAGGGAAAGGGGCCTGGCAAGTAGAGGAGTACAGTTCTTTGAACTGGTTAAGCTAATCTCTGTACTGTTTTTAATTCTAAAGTAGGAATAATAAGAAATGGAAACAACAGAGATAAAATATACAGGAGGGCTTAGCTATAGTTCATATAGTTATATTAGTTCTAATTAGCTGCATTCGTCTTCCGTGATTTCAGCTGCATTTTGAGATGTTCTGTTGTTAATTTGTAGTTAGTTAAGTGCACATAACAAGGTCAAACCCCTGCCTCCCATCTCATATCCACAGGAATTCTACGTAACATTCCAAAAGAAAAATAAAACCACAGGTGTCAAACACTGACACTGATCTTCACAGCACATACTTAGCTACTAATAGATTTTTAAGAACAATAATTTTTTCCCAAGGGTTTTGTTTTGCATTTTTGTTAACAGAAAACACAAACTTTTATCTGCCATAACATTAGTTTATAGGAGCCTGATGGTTTGCAGTGGTAGGGTTATAGTAAGCATATTACATTTCTAGTAGTGTGTAACGTAAATAACCCTGAGTTTCACATTTGAGAAATATTCCATCTTTAAATTGATATTTTGCAAATTGGAAATATTAAAACTCAAATTCAAGTTCATAGGAGAGAAAAAACATTACTTATTTGAGACATTTCTTCTATGGAAAGCAAAAATAAATATATAAAACCACAAAAGTAGTTTAGGAAAAATCTCCAGACAACAGGAGTGCTCAAAAGTAAAGTTATTACAAGATTAGGATCTTCGGCTAACCTATGTAAATCCTTGCCTAAATCATAGGAAAAGCAGTTGTTAAAGTATAGAGAAAATCTAGTGTAGGTCTTTCAGTAGATAACCACCTTCGTAAGAAAAAACATCACTGATTCATCAGCTTTTTTCAGGACTGATACAAGTTTGATAAGAAATGCAATCAGTTACAAGAAAAAGTTTTAGTTCAATTTCCAGTGGGTGTTTTTCTCTTTTTTACAGAAAATTATATCTGTGGAAACTTTTAATTCTGCAAAGAAAGTGGTTTTGGTTAGTTGCTTCAAAATACAAAATTATGCCAAGTGTTGCAATTGCATTATGGTCACGTGTGAGTCTGCCTGCACAAAGGCAAAAGAAGCAACACAAGGCCACATTGCCAGGACTGAGAAGCCAGTTGCAGTTACAAGCTCCAATCTGCCAACAATGTAGACCTACGCCCTTCAGCACATATTCCTGCTGAGGAGTCTGAGACAAATCTCCAGTTTTAATATAGGCTGCTGGTGCTCCCAAGCTTCCTGGTGGAAATTTAGATCCAAGGGAGGATATAGAATTAGAGAATAAACTGGTTTGAAAGGTATCTCTACAGAACATCCAATCCAGTCTCCTTCTCAAAGAGTCCACATTGAATGCAGTTGTTCAGGACCATACACGATATAGCTCTGGTTATGTCCAAGGATATTTATTTATCATTTTATCTAATGGGATGGATATTCCATCAAGCTAGTGCTGAATCCTGGAGGTGATCCAATTCAAACATTCACAATACAGGACTTGGAAACAAGCAAGGAAACTCATATGAAAGGGAATCCAAACAGGCAGGACATGTAAGTGTGGAGGCTTCTGAGCCCAAGGGATCCTGAACATGGATATCTGTCCATGTTTCAGAGGTGCAGGAAAGCCAGAATGTCTGATGTTTAGAATCTCACTTTCTGTGAGTTTGCAGTTTTCCACAAACTCTGACTCACTAGAAAACTCACAATCAGTGGCACATAGTGCCTTCTGAACAAAGTAACATTTTCCCAGTAGACATTCTGCACAATTAAAAATTGCATTTTAGTAAGCGTGCATTTATAGCTCTAGACTACATCCTCAGCAGTAACACTGATATTTGATGACCCAAGAATGCTTTATTTATTGAATAAAGAAATGACATAGAAATGACAAAATATCGTCACCAATGAGGCCAAGGAAATGCAGCCATTAGGTTGCATTGCTCCTTCCAAGTTCAGCATCCTTAGCTAATATTATGACGCAAAAACAGACAAGGAAAAACCTTACTGCACGACTATAACTACACCAAGACATTGAAACCTACAGTTTAGAAAAATGTTTCCAAGTTCTCATAACATTTATGTAAGTTATAGACAATTTTTCTTCAGAAAGAAAGGAACAACATGAACAAGAGTTACAATAGTATTCATAGTATTTGCTCTATTATGAGGCCACTTTTTATACTACATAGTGATGAATTGAATCATATGGTATTGTTTCACTTTTGACCTCCAAATCTCTCCCCTTCCAGCTCTAAGATTAATCTTCCAATTTCCAAGTTTATGCAGTCATTCAAGCATTCTATATGCTGACTCATACTCTTGCCAAGAAAAGATGTAAGGTTTGCAGATACTCTGAAGTTAGCAATTCATTTTTCAGCTCAGGAATCCTTTGCCCACAGAAACAAGCAGTATGAATCCATATAGGAGGGTCCACCAGTATTCAGACAGCTTAAACATGAAAAAGCTTCATAATGCTGTTAATGTAAGACCCCATTCTGAGGGTGGCATCTGAGCATATATTTACTGCAGTTAACTAACACTCATCCCTGAGAATGGACTTCTGGAATTGAAAAGCTGTCCCTGGCATCCATGAAGAGAGTTTAAAACCCAAGCCCACATAGTTTGGGTTTTACAGAACATTCTGCTTCATCTTCAAACACACTCAGGCTCTAGGAAGTTTTCTGTTATAAAATAAAGCTCTACAGTGCCATATATTTTTGCACCCACCCACAGCAAATGGTTAAAGGCCAAATTCCAAAGAACTTTACTATTTTTCCCCCCATAAGTTGTGAAACTTGCAATGACGAATAACAATCTGCTTCCACACCTCTCTGCTGTGTAGCTTCTTTCATCAGGGCAAAACTTTCCAAGCAATTCTCAGGAGTATAAAGTCACCCAGTGGCTCTATAATGTGATCAAAGAGCAGAAATTTGGACAGCATTCCAAGTCAAGATGGCTTTGCTTTGTTTGTTTGTGATTTTTTTTTAAACCTTGTCAGCTGACTTTAACACCATCAGAACTTTACCAAAACATGCTGATACAGATTCATTCCCTGCAAGTCTCAAAGCAAGGTGTTTTATTGGCTGTATACAAAATTCTTACTAAACACTCTGCTTGTTGTCACACTTTGGCATGAGAACAACTTTACTGACCTTGTGTGAAAACCTCACATATTGGTCGAAAAGGGTTTTCCTTACCATCCTACTCATGATTTTTGACCATGCTTTTCAGAGTTATACAAGAAATGCAACCCCCTGCAAACCATAGAACAGAGGATTTCCATCCCTTGTCAAAAGAACAGAGAATTGGGAAAAGATCGGGAATGTGATAATACAGCAGATCAGAGACCAGTGCAGCAAAAGGTTACTCCCCTTGATATTCAACACCACACCATTTCAAAGGAGATTGACAAGTCAAGTTTTAAAGATTGCCCAAAGGAAAAGAATATCAGCACAGACAACTGACAAAGCTGTTGCTTCAGACATGAAAAAAAAAGACTGAAAGTTGGGGCTTTCTAAGGAAAGTTACTTTTACTAGTTTCTCCAGCTGCTTATTTCCATGTCTCAACAACAGCCTGCATGTAGCTATTTCTTTGCATCCCTATTGCCCTGTTAACTTCTAGTTTTACAGTCATTCATAACACCCAATGTTGCTTGTCTAGTCAGTGTTTTACATTTTTAACAGTCTTTTCAACAAACCTTGGGAATAAACCGAACCAGTGGATATAATTACAATAATTACGCTCTTCACTTAAATTGTGATTATTGTGCTGCAAGAAACATCAACTTAAGGCACCATTACTCTTATTTCTTCAGTACTTATCAAATGTGGCTGCTTGACCTCACTTTCCAGACCACACATCATTTCCCACTTCACCTCACTGTGTTTAAGAAATGAATTTGATAGTACACCCATATACTTTTAGCCTTCAGAAAACACAGTATTGTAACCAATGTCCAAGCCATTCAAAAATCTTTTTTCTCTCTATTTTCAGAACAAAGCATTTCCAACTATAGCGTTTCCCTCTGCAAGAAGGAGATCCAGCATCTTTCAGGAGGACCACCATCTATTTTATGTAAAAGACATTGGAGGGTGCACTACTCCTGTATGTGTCTATCAAGAGTTTTCCAGTTAGGATATTAAGCACCAGTAATGTACCCCCACAGTGTGATGCACTACAAAGACACCATAAATCTGTCACCAAAATAAACTCCAACGTTTGACACTAAGCAAAAAATTCAACAGATCCTTTTGAACAGACTCTGTTACTGCTTACTTCCTACTCATAAGACAGTGCGTGTGTCTATTAGCTCGTCAGGGCATCATTAAAGCTTATCTATTTTCCTAAGCCTTTGGAACTACCTACTTTGAAACTTAAGAGAGCTGCAATCACAGCTTAAAGGATTTATTTATCCTCAGACTTCTGCTTGTCCCCAGACATAAGGCCTTTCCTGGTGTGTATACTATGGGGATTTTTTCCTGTAGCTTTTTTATATATTTCTCTGCAGATAAAAGGGATTACAGCAAAACACAAATAATCCGTTGACCATACTGAGCTCTAATGCATTTTAGCCTGTATTTCCTGTCTCTGCATTATCTTACCAAGAAAGGCAGAGACAGCTAAAGCAGACTCCTGCACAAATTTACAGCAAAAGCAGATGAAAAGCAGTTATCTGAAGTAGGAGAGTATCATACTACTTTGTCTGAGTTCTATGGTTACTTGACTTGCTGAGTTTTGGCCAAGCTGTTCCCACTAGAGAAAGCATCAAATGATGCCAGAGGACCTTGAGTATGAGACTATAGGGCAAAAGCCAGACTTGTCCATCAGATGATGTCTTGAATTTTCAGACATTTTCCAGTGAGAATTTCTGGTCTATGATCAGGCATCTTTGGGGGCAGCTTCAGTTAGTATGCTGTATTTTAACATAATGCAGCTAGCTAACATAGGGAAACCCGGAAATGATCCATATTATACAAATTGTACATTAAATGAACTTTGTATCAACACAATCACAAAAGATAATTAGAAGTATAAATATTATAATTCATTTCTACTCTGATGAAAACAGCAGAACAACAGCACAATCACAACAGCAGGAAAAAACATATTCAGGACCAAATTCAATGGTAACTCCTTAATCAATATAAGTTTACCAAGAGTGTTTCAATATTTTGGCAGTGTGATTATGCATCTGATATATTTCTGAAGAGAAAAAAAATCATTACGTGGCACTCAACATTACATTTAAGTAGTCTAGGCTTTTGAATACTTGGTGACATCAGAATACTTTAAAAAAGAAAAGTGATAGAATGATTTGGTTACAAACACTTTGTATTGGTTTAATCATGTGAAAGAAATAGGCCAAAAGTCAACCACATCAAAACGAAGAAAGTAATCAGAAGTACAAAAACAAGATAGAAAGCATCCCCATTCAAGCTAATCTGGCATTTTACTTTCTGCTAGCAACATGTGAATTTGCTAATCCCAAGCACTCTTTTTCTCTGGTTCTCTAGTACAGAAAAGCTATGCAAAGACATCTGTATTTGTGGGTCTACTCCGGCAATTAGCAAAGACATCTGTATTTGTGGGTCTACTCCGGCAATTAGCATATGGTCACCACATGGGACACTGACAATTTTATACAGTTGGTCTTTGCACTTGATTAATTTATCTCAAAACAAAATTAATCAGATAAGCAGTAACTCTGAGCATTATTCTCTGCTTTCTCCAAACACCAGGTCTGTAAATGCTGTTTTAAGATATTTTGCAGAAATTCAGCAAACTTGTGCAAAATTTCTGAGAGCAGCTTGAACATGCTGCTGGTTACAAAATGATGCATTTGCATTGGAAAAGACTCTTTTACTTTTCCTCAGAGGAAATAAAAGTATTTCATGTTCATCTTCCATTGGTTTTACAGATGCTGAAATAATAACACACCCCCATCAGGGGAGAGACCTTGTTCTTAAAGTTTCCCTGCCATTTTAAATTCAAGTGAGGTATCTTTTGTGAAACAAAGGGCCTATTTGGACCAATTAATACATGATGAATATTTACCCCAAAACTGAAATGAAATATCATTACATTAAGTGTAGTAAGAGATTCCTTCCTATCAAGCATGCAAGTAAACATGACTGAATTGCCACATCAACCAGTTTGGGTTTTTTCCTAGTAAGCACAGTGGTTATACTGAAGCCTTTCTGACACTTCCTTCTTGTGTGGCTTTAAAAGCAGTATTTTCTTTAAGATTTTGAAATCCTCACTATCCCTGATCACTCTTGCAAAATTTCTCCTGAACATCTTCAGTGTAGACAGATGATTGCTAGCATTTCTTAATTTTATAAACCAAACACCTACCCTTACTTGGGGAGGATGGAGAAGGAACTTAACTTGTCTTAGTTAACTTGAATTAACCAAGAGTGAAGCCCTTCTGAAGGCAACTGCATTTGTCATTATCACATTTAACATAGCAGGTAAATCTTTATACAAGACCATAGAGCCTTTCTCAGCTTCCTTAGTCATACAGAAAGTACTTTTTTTACAATAAATTCACTAAAATTTAAAACCAAATCAACTAACTCAAACCCTTTCCCCACCCTCACTCCTCTTTTTTTTTTTTTTTTTAATTACAAGGAAGCCAAGACCAAATTGTGGCAGAGATATTTAAAGACCCACGGTCTGGTTTTCCTCTGCGATCTAAATTCCGTTTAAACACTGCCTTTAAATACAGTTTTTAACAGATTTTTTTCAGTCTTCACTTACAAGATTCATCTGCTAGGTTTTAACAGATTAACTAATTTAATTTCAGCCCTACAGATTTTTCTAGCCAACACCAGAACAAGTCCAAAGCTATTAAGGTTTAAAATTTATGTCCCCTGAATTTCTATGTATAGTTTCTACAGAGTCACCAGTTATGTGCCTTGAAAGTAGTTGCAATATACATATTTGTATGTATTTGCTTAGCTAAAAACTGACCTGTTAACAATGTGTCTTCAACTAAAGGCTCTGTTTCTGTAGAAGATTTAATGAACAGTTAGGGGGGAAAAATCAATTCCCTTTAAAAATACACAGACTGTGGGGCTGCATTTGGGGTTTTTTTTGTAAAATAAATGTATACTTTAAGAACATTGAGCATTTTTTACTTGACTTCTGCTTTCTAACCCCTCATGTTATACTTCACATCTCATTACCTCATTGTTCTTCACAAGGTTTTATATGTTCAGGTAAAACTTCTCACTGGTGTTTTCATATTCTTTTCCTCTTTCCCCCCAGCATCTCTGAATATTTTAAGTACAAAGTTTTTAAACTCTACCCTAGAATTTCTTCTGTAAGTGAACCTTTTCAAAAAATACTTCACAGTCTGGCTTGGAGGATTGACTGCAAAGTTAGAAAGAGGCAAAGACTAAATTTAATACTTGTTACTAGGTAAGATATTAAGCAGAGGATACTTTTCCCACTTTAAAAAGAACAAATCTCAGAATCAGAGCTCTTTCTGTTCCATCTATGGTAGAATAATAACCATGCCACATCTTATGAGGTGCAATAGTATCCAGTCAGCCTCTTTAGAAACAATTATCATTGCCTATAGAGTTTGTCTTTTCTGAGCTTCCAAAGTTCGTTAAAACTAAAGCATTAGTAGAAATAAAACTAAACTTGACAGACCAAGAAAGTGAGTATTTCTGACATATTTTCTAACCTTCAGATTAAAGAATGTAAAAGAGAAGGGGAATTCGAGAAAATTAGACTAAGACAAATAAAAAAAATAGGGCCATCTTCATCTATATTAAAAATAAAATGTAGCAGCGTACTTGGCAGAAGCTGCTTCTGTGGAACTTCAGAATTGGTGGGAAGAGCCCCAGGGCAATGCCCTCTGAACCTTCTCCCTCCCATATCGAACTCCCTGCCTGAGCTGTGGTGAAACCCCATATTTCCCTTGTGTCACCTGTATCCCCAACCTCAGGTTCTGTGTATGGTTATGCCCTGGAAGACTCTATATGGTCATTTCCTGGAAAGGTCTCTCTTTTCCTGCTCTCCACTGGTCACTTTGAACCAGGCGTCTTCCCAGTGGGTGTCCCCTGGTCCCACCTCCCTTTAAAAGACCCCTGCAGAGCTTCCTCCCACTCTTTCTCCTGGGGTAATCCAGCCACCTGGATGTCTCCAGACTTCCTCCCTGGACCCTCAAAACGCAACACTGGATTTACAATAAAAAGGCAATTATCCCAGAGAAGAGCACTCTGTAGCCTTTCATTCTTGCTGACGCCTTAACACCATGCCTGGGGTAACTCTCATTTCCAGAGGAGCCAGCAGAAACAGGTCATCTGCAGTAGCAAGAACCCTGAACTTTGGAAGAGCTGCAAAACCATTGCAACTCATCCTGGCAGAGATTTTGCTCGCATATAGGACGCTGTAGCTACCTCAAGAGCTCCGGGTTAAACATCCATAATAAAAAATAGATAAATGATAAACACTGAATTTTCTCAGCAGAAAAAATATGCAAATTGGATACTTTGCCCTACCTTATTCAGAAGAAATCAAAACAGCAATAAATTACCTTTGCATAAAGGAATTGCATGACTTAGTCAACGTCAAAATTTTGCATCTAGTTCTCATACTTGTGGAATTGCATGAAAAAAAAGAAAAAATTATTTTCAAGACCAAAACAATTACAGAACATATTTGCTGAAATCAGCGTAATTAGAAACAATACAAAAGACTTTCAAATTAAATGAGCCCTCAAATTTACTAACTCTTTTAGGCAAAAATTTCTACAGGAAAAGCCATATTTCAGTACTGCAAACACCTATGCCTTCAAACCTTTGCAACAAAGGAACTACCCGAGACACCTTATTCTGTCTTTTCCTTTGTGAGAATAAATCCAAGAAACTGGAAAGTATAAGTGCTACATGTAGAAAGAACCCTTACTAAACTTATAATACATGCAAATCATTATGAATTTAGGACTCCTGATTGATTTTCAACGTGCTTAAACCAGGTGAATTATATATACGCACGTCAGATCTACTGAGCAAACCTTAGAGCTATGAGGACAATCCTCATTTTCTACGTTTGTGTTTGAAGTCTACACACTTGTGCTCTGCAAGGTAACAACTTGGTTGAAAAGCAAAAGTTTCAATCTTTAAGGAAGATGAACTGTAAGTAGCAGAGGATATGAGTAGCTAAACTATTTCAGTTATGCATCTGAGATGATCCTTACACCCTATTGGAAATCCTATTAGATAAGCACACTTTAAATAATGATACCAAGAGCTCCTCTGTTTCCTTCTCAGACTTCATTCCTGTACAAAAACAGTCAGTGCATTAGATACAAAACACTGCAGAAAAATTCCATCATCCCTGTACTCCCTTAGTCAACATGTAAACTGGCAGGCAAGCACCAAGATATCCTTGACCTGGGTAATCCTGGGAGCCCTATGGGTCAACCAAAGACCCTGTCAGAACAGCAATGCTCTGACATGGAGCATCCATTCACATGGAGCAATTTCCAGATGTAAGTGCCTTCCTAATCACCAAGATCAATCTGACAGAAGTGGTTCTTACAACAAGAAATTATTACTGTTCTGAAAACCACACAAATCTCTGAAGAATCCAGCAGCTGGAAGCTCTGCTCAGGATATATACAACAGCAGCTAACTTTAATGAATGCACTGATTAATTCTCTATAGTCCCCTTGCCATGGATGAGGCCAAAGATATCACTGGGCCACTACCAAGGGATAAGTAACTCTTTCATCCTTATTTTTATCTGCAACCACACATATCATTGGAGAAAGATGCTCTCCCAGCACAGGGCTCCTGATGGGCAGTTAAATCTCATTCTCCAAAACCTGTCCTTAATACAAATGGTGATTAATGAGGACAAACAGTATCAGACAGTAAACATCTGTTATCTTTCCTACCACAAATAGACTGGAATTAACAAGTAATAAATGGTCAGGAGAGCACTTGAGTGTAAATGAAGTTGTGACTCTGCCCTTCACAGCTGATTTACTAGTTTGGGAGAAGAAGTCAGACCAAAACTAGCAAAGTTTTATTTAAACATGAGAGGACTGAGAAATTAGTGAGAAGCTGACATTAACTAGTAAGAGTTTCTTAGAACTGATTTGAACTTGGGTTTAAAGAGGAATAAAAGGGTTAATCAATTTCCCATCACTCACACTTCACTTGGTTCTGATTTTAGAGCACCCAGCAATTTTTTTCCACAGACAGGGCTAAATTCTTGTGGCCCACTGCATTACTCATATCAGCAGACTGGGCAGTGCTCCTCTCTGCCTCCTTACCTTAGGGCTAGGGTTATTATTCACGTGACCAGTGCTTCCCAATCTTTTGGGAGCAGTCTGTGAACCATGCAACATTTTTCTATACTGAGGGACATCTACCACTGTTCCTTTTTTATGCACAAGGCCCTTTAGCCAACCTGTGATCTGACTGGGCTGTTCCAACAAAAACTCCTGAAGAATATGTAATCGTTCTTATTCACATCCAAATTTTCTATTGTCATTTGCCACAAAATTCTCTCTAGAAACCAAAGTAGTGCTATGGTTGGTTAATAATCTGGTGGCTTCCCATCTACACTCTTAAAACATCAGCCCCCCCTTTGCCTTTTGCCCAGGATTATTGTATACCATCTATTTTTGCAAAATACTAGAGTTATCCTCAACTGGGGCATTTTATCAGCCAGCTTATGTTGAAACATAAAGAGGGTTTTGTGATTAAATCCAGTATATTTAAAACTCCTAAATTACCTAAGCAAACTGCTACTTAAAATGCTTTTGATAAAAGCAAAATCAATACCAAAATAAAATGTCCAATTAAAAGCTGACTACAGGCAAAATTAATTTACATCAAATGGCTTAAAGCAAAGTTACAAATGCAAGGCAGGCACCATATTTTCTATAGCTTCCCACAAAACCTGAGCACAATGGCACAATCAGTGTGCATGCTTCCACAATCAGGGTGGGGTGAAACTCTTTGGCAAAATACTTCAGCTTATTCAGAGTATCATTCCCCTCATATTAAAGGCATATCTTCTGTTTGCTCTTCTCAAAAATACATACAAAAAACTTGTTATCTCCCGTTCATAATTTCTTAGTCTACAGGTAGATTATCCCCGCTGCTTGTATCACAAGAATGGTCTTCATTCAGCACACAAAAACCTGAAAGACAGTGTTGCTGAGTTCTACACATTGGAAAGCTATGATTATTCCTCCTACACAGGGTTGGGAAGTGCATTTGTGGGCAGGTTCCCCTTCTCTTTTGTTGTGAATGAGCAGCAACTGCTTGCATAAATTACTTTTAAGACATAAGCACTGAAAGAAAATAAAACATACCTGTTCATAAATGTTTTTTATCAATTGCTAAAAGATGTGAATTATTAAAGTTTGTTAAATGTGAAGGGAAAAAGAGACACTGCTCTCCAGGAAAGCAAAATTATCTCCACCAGATCTCAAATCAAATGTATGCTAGAATAACAAATTTCATATACAATACAGAGTGTCTAGAATTCGCATAATTTAAAATTTTATGGACCCAGACATTTTTCTTATGTTAAAAAAAGTAAAGTTTTCTCTCCCATGTTAGAGATATAATGCATGAACCAGATTGATCCTATATAGAGAGAGAAGTAAAGTACAAAATGGAGGTCTCTGGCTAGGATATATTTTTCCATTTTAGACATTTGCAATATTGAGAAAACTTTTTCTAAAAATTTTGGAGAGGTGGGAGGAGCTATATTTTTCACCACTGCAGTGAAAAAGGGTGCCAAAACTTCTTTCTAGACAGTTTTGGGAGGGTTGCCCCAGTCACTGCAGTTCCTTATTTCAAATGAGATCTTTCACACTAACAACAAACTCTACATCCCTCCAGACAAATAATAGCATGAAGCTACACAAAAACTAACTTCAAAGGACCAGAAGGACTAAGCTACACAAAAACCAACTTCAAAGGACCAGAAGGACTCTTCACTTACCAGATTTCTGTTGGCCTTCAGGTGACTCAAGTAGTTAGCACTGCACTCTCTGTTAGAGCTATTTGACATTATGAAATGTTCCACAGAATAAGAATACACTATTTATAGGCAAAACAAAACAGTCTTGGTTAACTTATGTGAAAAAACGTTTATCACAGAAACCTCTCAGACAGGAAAAAATGCTAACCTCCCTAAATATTATAATTTTCACATACATTTTAGTTTTCTTCTTTCCTCCCAGTGTCACTAGTTTCCACTTTAGAAGTACAGTGACAAACCTCCATTTTCATGGGCATTTAACTCTCAGTTACTGAAAGGATTTATGAAGTATAATGATCTTTTCAAGACAATACAAACACAGTAAAATACACGAGAAAAAAAACCAAATTGCGATGTAAGCAACAAGTTTTTAGGTGGTCTTATCTTTATGTTCTGGCATTAAAAATCAAAGATGAAGAGCTTCCATATAATCCGTTTATCTGTTTGATGTTGACAAGGCTGTACAACAAAGAAGAAATTAATTAATTTCAGTAGGGGTCTACCAACTTACAGAGATATACTGCCAATTCTAACAATTACAAAAGTGGTTAGTAGAGAATGATTTCTCCTTTTTCACTTTGGAAGTGCCTTCAACCTTAGCACAATTTACATTTGCAGAGTGTTTCTCTGGCAAAGCAGTTCAGTGAATCTTGAAAGGAGTCAAGATCCAGCTGTGACAAAACAACCCTTGTTGTTAAGATTTAATACCCCAAACATTTTTCTGATATATATTTGTTTTTCTGCCAATCCTCCCCCACTCACCCATCTCTTCAGTGTGTTTCCACTCAATAGATAATCTAGTTTTCAATCTCAACACCAGGCACTGAGGAGACAAATCTCATCCCATATAGCTGGAAGCTCCTTCCTTTTAGCCCCACCTCATGTCTCTTTGCAGGAAAGGGTACATGATGTGAACGCAGCTCTCAGGCTGAGGCTCTGGGCCAACTATAGAAGCAGTTTTTGCATCTTTCCATTGGTAGTCTCCTAAGCAATTCTGGTCCTTGAATTCCCTAGAAAATTTTGCATTCGTAGATGAGAGCAGCATATTCAAATTACCATATCTCATGCAATTCGAAGACCCCTAAGTAGGCACTCATCCTCTTGCCTTCACTGCAGTAGAAACTTGTGTGCTTCACCCATTAGCAGCAGTAAAACTTTTGAAAGCAGTTCACTCTGGATTCGGGGTGCTACTGCACTGAAGCCCAGGAGGGCATTCATGCATCCCTCTTCCTCACCTTGAGCAATTAATGAAGCTGCCAAATGCAGGCATTGCAGACCTGTCTGAGGATGTCAGAGAAACTCTAAGCCTCAAGATTTTTATGATTTAAACATCTTTGCAGGAAGTCCTTAGCATGTGGCATTACTTTGTAGAGAGAGTTCTGCATATCTATGAGATAACGTATTTGACCTAAACTGGCAATGATCACGTCTCTATCTGTATATCAGCAGACAGACACTCTAGTGATTAATTCTCTTTTTATCATGTCTTTAGTTGTCTAATCTGTTCTCAGCACATTAGTTTGTGTCTTTGAGGGGGTATTCAAACAGGTTGTGCCCTTTACACGTCCTTCAGAAAGATCACCATCAACAAAAATTTGTGTGAGCTCCCCCTAAAATGTTAACTTGATTAGATAACCAGAATAAAGAGCTTTCTGTCAGTAGTGAAAATCTTGTATTTCAGCACTGAATGGGACCGAAACACATTGAAACTTGGTTCAAGACATCTGCTAACAGTATCAAGCTTTACCCACTAATTTATTAAAAAGGATGCTAACAATACTGACATGTATATAGAGTAACATGCACTGAGAGTAACATGCACTGAAATTACTGAAAAATTGACATACTTTTCATTTTACAAACCAGTTGTTACACTTCTTGTACTGAGGTCTACAGAGTTCAGTTTCTGAGTTACTAAAAGAGGTCTTTGACTTATTTTTATAATTAATATTAGGATCTGCAAGCCTCTATTAGGTAGAATTCAGTTGAGGTGTTCAAATTTTGCAAAACAACGGAGTCTTTAAGTGATATAAATTTATATGGCTTGCTTGTTAGATGATCAGCAGTTCACAGTGTTCCAAATTTACCCGTGTAGAAGGTTCTTCTAACATGGCAAATATAAAACTTGATCAAAACACAAGATGATTACTTGAACTGGTACATGATAACAATCTTCAAAATCCACTGGACAAAACATTTCTCCCCATTTGGTAAAACCCTTATAGGTTTTATAGAACAAATAGTCTGGCATTTGTGGATGTAGATGCTCAGGTGTGGACAACAGGGGCCGGAGGGTGGGTGGGGGAACTGCCCAGAGGAGGAGAAGCTGCAGCTCCAGGCACTGGAGAAGAGATTCCCCTGAAGCCTGTGAGGATCCCAAACCATAGAAGAGAGCAAATGGGAAGAGGAACGAGCAACAGAGAACAATTAAGAACTGACCATAACCCCATCTTTCCTCCCCCTAGAAAACACCCCTGGACAGGGGTAAAGGAGTTGGAAGTAGAGAGAAGGTGACACTGGGAGAGGGAGGAGGAAAGGTGTTACTTTAACATCTGCCTTTTTGTTTCACACTACTTAAATCTCTTTTATCTGGCAACAAGTTATTTTGCCCACAACAATGACTGGTAAACATCTCTCTGAGCTTTTTAATCCTATTCTGTCTGCTGCATCCTGCTGAGGAGAGGGGGAGCTGAGGGGGTAATGAGCAGCTGGTTTGCAGTTTGGCTGTTAGTCAGGGTTAACCCAGCACACTGGGAGCAGACAGATTTGAGGGAGAAATCAGCTGTGGCAAAAGACATTACCACTTTGAGCAGCACATATGTATGCATATAAATAGAGTTATAATTCCTGTGATTTGAAAGTTAAAGTTCTGTTTCTTTTGGGTTCTGTTTCTTTTTTTTTTTTTTCTTTCCCTGACACATTTAGATTTTGGACTCAAATTACACACATGGATTTCACTCCATCACAAATTAAAACCCGAAATACAGCATTTACATTAAAATGTACAGTGCCGAATTTTGCCTGTGATCAATCACTACCAAAACTAATATTTACTCAGTCCTGTTTCACACTTGCCTAATTTTAGCTTTAGTTAATTTAATACTGAAAAATCACATGGCCATCATGTTTTTCACATTATAGGCCTACCACTGAGTTCATTTAAGGTAACCCAGAGCAGACACACCTCTTAATGAAACTGTAGGCAATTTACATAGCTGTGCTGACACTTCTACAATTAGAAGTTTGTGGATCCAATGTGGTTTTTAGTAGGTTCACATACAGAAAGTCAAACTGCAAGTTGCTACATCAGTCACGCTGACTTTGTAGACATAATCAGTTCATCAATGTCTGCTTAAGCTTTTGATCCCCACAGACACTGTGAAAGTTGACTGCAAATAAAGAATTCCTGGAGTTTGTTAGAAACTAATCTTAGATACTTGCAATGTATGAAAGCTGTACCAAGAGACCGTCAGTTCATGCACAGTGGAATAACCACAGGCATGTTATCAGTAAAGGGACACCCTAGCTAGAACATGGAAAGTAGGAATAGGTGAATTTTTGTTCAGCCCCACAGCCAAGAGTTAATTCTTCAGAAGAAGCTGTTGTGAAAGTACTTTGCCGCGGGTAGAAAGCGCGAGCAACTCAGAGTCTTTTGCGTCGGTCCCGTTTGCCTAAATAACGCGACTCTGGCGTTATCCAGTCTCCGATCAGAGGCGAGCCGAGCATTAGAATTCCCGCAGAATCTTGGCTTAGCTCACGCACCGCGGTTTAATTTATGCAGGGAAATAAAGAGAACAAGGAAGGGTTCTTTCCGCTTATCGCAGTAGGTTTTACTCCTGCAATATGCTGCGGAGAAGACAAGGCAAAATGGCAACCGGGGCGTGTTATAAAACCAGGGCGAGGGGAAGGCAGTCGGGAGAGCCAATCACTGCGGAGGACCACAATGATTGACAGGGGCACCGGCCAGTGAGCCAGCCGTCCGTAGCCGGCATGGGAACCAATGACCTGTTCCCCTGGGCCGGGACGGCCCCTGCCAGCCGGGTTGTGCCATCCCAGCGGCTGCGCGGGGACAGGGAGAGGACCAACACCACGCAAGGTGGGGGAAGGAACCGGCACCCTCTGGCCCCGGCCTGGCGGGAACGGGACGGTCGCAAGCCACCCGCAGAGCCATTACAACAGTACTTGAATTCCCAGGAAAAATTAGGGATCCTGAATGAATTCAGCCATTCCACAAGGAAATATCTATGATTCTAGGTCACTTGTTTGACAATAAATAGGCTCACTTCTTATTTCTAACCAAGTATTTAGAAGAAAGTCTGATACATTTAATTAAGTTCCTTCTTGGCCTACTACAGACTGCCTACTGCGGTTACTAGCCAATCTAATTATAGGTAAGAAACATATGAGATGAAACAAATTCCAGTACAGCACTACAGCACTACAAATTCAGGAATGCTACATTCTGACTACTTCTCCCACTAGCTGTCAGTGACCACGTTCTTCCAAATACAGTTTCGTCATCACTAGTTGATGACTGAAATAAACAAAAACTGCTGTGTTAAGCAATAGCAGTTTCCTGATTCTAACAGAACACTTGTGAGTGATAGTCTGAGTGGAAAAACTAACTCAAGGTTTGCAATGCTATGAGTAATCCTATATGCCACTACACCAAATGTTGCTGTTGTGAAATACTTTGAAACACTGATGTATAAAATAGTTTTTTCTGGTTTGTTTCTGCAGCTATGAAACATACAATCAGCTGTTTCCTTCAGGATGAAGGTAGATTAACATGGCTTTTATCAAGAAAGAAAAACTGGGAAAACTGGAAGAAGGTCAAGAAGACCAGAGGATTGACTGATAATCTGACCTTCCTAATTTAGGCAAACTTTCCATTCTTCATCCTGAAGATCATGACATTTGATAAAAAAACAGGCTACAGAATTACAAGCCTCACTTAAGTTCATCAAATCAGATCTGTTTTACAGCCTCTTGCAGAAAGTTTGTTGCAAAAAAATCTGCAGGACGTCATACCAGTTACAGGCACTAAAAAAAGATATTACCATCCCAGGCAAAGAAATTTCCATTTTGAAAAAAGGAAAATGTATCTGGAGTTTCAATTTAATACTTTGCTATTAGAAGAAAATCAATAAAAGAAATTTTAAAAATATTTTCAAAAGAGGGCAATTATATTCAGCTACTCTGTGAAAGCTAAATTTTGGTGCAACACTTGCTGTCATGTTAAACTGATAACTCTCCACTTCTCTACTACTAAAACACAAACACAAAGGTGTGCCAGACCCTACATTACTCCTTTTAAAAAAGTTTTAAAAGGAGGTGAGAGAATTGGTAATTTTTTTAAAAAGCTAATGTTGTCTAGATCTGAACTGTCTTTTAGATCTATTTCAGTTGGGGAAAAATGTGTCAGGACTACAGCTGGCCCACTTGCTAATACTTCCTCCTTAAGTTTGTTATTTCATACAAGAGACAATAGAGCTACAGAAAAGATTTATGAAGCTTGCTAGAGAAACAAAGTGGACTTGAAAGCTAGCAGAATGCAAGATTATCCTTAAAAGTAATTATATGGTCATCTTTGGCTTTTTCTGTTCTTGTTCTTCAGTCAGCTGTGAAAGTGCATTTTTGTATACATTCATTTCTTTCTTTATATTGAGCAGAAACAAGAAGTCTAAGTCACCACCCACAGCTCATTGCATTAAAATTGCTACTAACAAGTACATTTAAAAAATTATGCTTCACAGTTGTGCTCAAAAATACTTTTTCTGAAAGGTGTTATTTTTAAATGAAAGAGATCCCTGAAATTTTATATGATATCTTAGCTGTATTTATGAAGGGAAAATAGGAAAAGAGACAAAATTAGTGACTATATTATTTCTTTAAAAGGTCTGAATCCCCTAGAAGTTTGTTTTCTTGGGACTACAGAGAGATGCCCAGGTATTAGAATTTTCTTGAGGTAATTTTCAAGATTTAACAACAACTTTGCCTGAAGTAATGCAACCAATCAAAAATTGTGGTATTATTATGCTTTTATTACATGTATTAGTATTATACACATTACATACATTAATGTATACATTATATACACACACCACATACATTAATGTATAATATATATTAGTGTATAGATTTTATATATAAACATATAAAACTGAATAGTTCTCAATCTTGTAGAGGATCTGGACATGATCCTAGGTTCTAGGTGGCCCTGCTTGAGTGGAGGGTTTGGACCAGATGACCTTCAGAAGTCTCTTCTAGCCCCAACCCTTCTGTGAAGCTGAATGTATTTTACATAAATTATCCTGTGACTGACCATGCAGATTTGATAATATGCAAATGCAGCCATAATCTACAGAAGACATTTACCCAGGCTTGATAGACACACACTGCAATCTCATTGAGTTATAGCACCAGCAATTAAAAAAAAAAATCAAATAAGAAAGGGAATAAAATGTAGATTAGTAGGTACAGTTATAGCTTTGAATGCTACCATTCAATTCCACCATTGTTTCATTTAAATATACTTATTTTTACAGTTTCTCTCACTAAAGGCTTTATATTTTTTGGCCCCAGAAATTTCATTCTAATCTCCAAACCTAAGAAAGCTCAGTATTCTATCAAGTCATATTCTAATATGTTCAGCTCCATTAAACCTTTGGGTGTCTAATATTGTGAGCTAATGATGCAGTGTGTGCTTTTCAGATTAACATATTTAATGGCTTTTCCTCATCTCTTCCCTGCCCACCCAGTTTCACACTATAAAATACCATGAATCACCTAAATTTAAAAAACTGATCAAAACATTTAGAAGTTCCCAGGAAGAGGAGAGACCAAGACATCATGACTCTAAAATAGAGAGCCATACTGAAATCACAAGATTTAAGGATCAACCTCACTGCTATGCCCAACTCAATTAGAAGCGTATCAATGTAAATAAAGTACATAACACTGCTGGGTATTTATATAACTAACTCACGCTTCTTAAGACCTGGAACACCAACTTTTCCTGACTTCTGTGTTGAAAAAAACACACACAAAAAGGCTATTTTTGTTCCTCTATTCACCATCTATAAGAAAAGGGTAATATGTAAAAACCTAACTTGAATTCTGGAAAACTATAAGAATTACTGTTCTTCAGTCAATACTTCACCACATAGCTTAAGTTTCCTATAAAATATCAGGGTCTTGGTACAAATCCTTTAAATGCTTTGCACAGAAGGTATTGTAAACTCAAAACTGATTCAAGCAGGTGTTGCACGAGAGGATAGAAAGTCTCTCAAAAAAAAAATAAACTGCTCATAATGCCTTCACTGTCAATACACATACTTTATATGAATACAGTTTTCACATTACTCAGTAATGAGCAGCCTAGAAAAGACTCCAGTATATCCTGGATTTCAGACAGTATAGATAGTTGGAATATTTGTAGTGTTCTTCTGTCAAATGTTATTTCAGCATATCCTTCCCGTCAGCTCACTTTAATAAAATCACAATGAATTTCAGAGGAACAAGAATGTTAAAAGCACAAGGAAATAACAAGTGAAAAGAAAATACTTCCTCTAACCCAACAGCAATCAAATAAAGAACATGTGGTAACAACAATGAAATGAGACCAAACATGGAAAATATCAAAGCACATCAGCTACTTCCAAGCACATATAAGATGCAGCATTGAGGAACAAAGATCCTGAATGGCAGTACTTCTTTACAGAATTTTATGCACTAAGGCTAAATACCAGGTATTGGTAACCAGAATTAGCTGTGCAATGGAGGACTTATTACTTCACCTCTGCATAACTCCAGGATTGTAGCACGACCAAATCCATCCTGGAAGCCCATGGCATAGACTGTATGAAAGTGACAAATCAGAACTTTCTGATCTGACTAGTTAACACCATGCATCTCAAACCAGTCTGTAACCTCCTTGGCCTGTTTGATGAACTGTTAAAAACATACAAGCACAGAAAATTCATTTTGCAAGAGAGCTCTGAAGGTCATTGAATTCAAACCTCTGCTCAAACCAAGGTCAACTAAGAGACTTCAACTTTTCCACACGACAGTACTATTCCTGGCAAGTTCTGACAGTGTTGCACTGACTAAAAGAGTTTCTCTGCATTATCAGTATTTCTACTTGCACATTTTTCATGGAGAGTCAGAAAGTGTTTCTGATTCTATATAAGCATTAAAACCAAATTAAATGAAACCACAGTGCTAACGCTGCTTGGCACAAAAAAAGGGAAAGGGAGGAAGGAGGGAATTGCTAGAGCAATTTTTAATTCAAGTCCTTTGTTTGAAGAAGCTGAAAGCATCATGGTCAAATCTGTTCTTATTCATGCAGCCCCACATTTCAGGACACTTACATAACAGCATCTCTCCCAGCGTGGTGTAGCACAAGTAATTGGCAAGAATTGTTCTATCTGCCCATCTGCTGCCAACATTCTGGGTTTTCAGACTTTCATGAGTGATGCCCCTCTTAAAGGCCTAGGTCTTCTTCAATTCATAACACTAGTTGCTGCCTCTGGATTGAGCTAGAATTATTCCTTATTTGCACTCCTGAAGAAGCACAGTAAAATGAACTGAAGTACCAGTTCATTTGCACCTGCAGAGCTATTAAGAGGGACTCTACATCAGCGAAATAGTGACAGAAGTATGTTTGTTCCTCATGTATAAAGAACTTAAAAACCAGTAAGACTATGCAGGGCTATACTTAACTCACAGGCTTTGACCTATTCTCAGGCTGGTGTGACTAACAATTCCTTGGATTCTAATTGGCTGTCCCAACACTGCAGGAAAAACCACCAAAGCCACCCCTCACTACCAGGTTTCAGACGTAACCACAACCAAACACAAAGCACCCACATTCTTAATATAGGTTTTTAATTACTTCATATTTGTGAAAAATGGAGTTGGATAAGATTCTCAGCACCCAAGTTATAGCACATTTTAAGCAGAGAATTACTGTGCCAAGTTTCACATTTGGGAGTGGCTGGAAATCATTATTCTGCTAACAGACTTTTTGCTTTAGTCCCAAATCTCTTCCCCACTTCCCCCCACACACCTTTTTGTTTTGAGAATGCAGAATAAATAAGATCATTTGTTTTAATTAGCATGCAGCCTGCTCTGTGCGCAGGGCAAGAGTGATGTATCACCTTAATACTCAAAACAAGGCATTTCTCTTTGTGCCAGAGCTGGGCTATGAGTCAGCAGCACTAAAATGAATGTTAAGCCTTTGGGAAGGAACTCCATTTGCAGAAAAAAAAAAAATGACAGAAAAATGAAGACTAAAGAAGATTAAAATACGTTCTACTCTAAATATCAAAGGGTAAATGCAGATGCCTTCTATTACTTTGTTGAGGAAATGCATTGTCAAATAGATTTGGGAGTTTTACTTTTCTGTTAGAAAATGACACTGGTTTAGAACTTGAGATGAAATTCCCTTCTCCACTTCCTAAATGAACCTCCCTATGCTTAAAATAAAATGGGTGAAACAGCAGCCTTTTTGAATTTATTTCCTAATAATTCAGCTTTTATCACATGTACTCTCATTTACACGTTGAATGAAACATTCAACTTCAAGCAAACTCATCTTTCTCCAAGAGATATTATTAAGCTGTATAGTTCACTTGCTAGCTAGAATTTCCTGATCTACCTAAAATCTTCTTGACTGAAAGTAATGGTGTTGAATCTGTTCTGTGATTTCTCTCTCAGGAGTTCAAGTCTAATACCTGTTGCTTTATTTAACTTTCATGTAGCTAATAAACCTTCTCTACATAAGGTGCTGCATTTTGCAGAAGTGCTGTTGTTCCTCTAATCTGTCTCCAGCCAACTCTTCTAATGCTTTTAGAACATACAGTGCTGCACAGCTATCATCCAGATTTTTTTTTCACAGCTCTTCTCTGGCCTTGTTCTGGTCAAAAGTCCCATGGTTCTTTTACAGAACATGGGTAGTGTTGTGTTTTGTTCAAATATCAACTTAATTTAGTTTTTAAACCCCACAATTTACAAATATATTCCTTCTGTGGGTTCCAGTCAGTTGTCACTTCCCACTTGACTGTTGCAAGCTAATGCATGACGGCTACGCCGACCCACCCTCTGAGGCATCTGCAGTTCAGATTTTGTTCAAAATAAATGGAAGCACCAGTTAAGTGAAGTGATTTTATCCACCTACCAGAAAATTTCAACGTATCAATGACCTTTCTATTGCAAGCACTGATATCCAGTGCAATAAGACACAATGTGAACACATTAATTATCAAATATGACCAGTATGTGCATGTGTGCATACACTTCAGAGCAAGATGGTCACTTAGGTCTTATTTACTTCATTGATTATGGCAGCAGATGGTACTCTGCCAAACTACTAAAATACCAGTATTAATCGCTAAGATCTGTTATAGAATTGTACAAAAAGTCCTTACTTGCTATTTTGGTTCTGTAGTTCCTTATTTGCTGGTAAAACTTTTACAGAATAATATTATAGTGCACCTACTTTCTTCAGCATACAGACAAGAAACCCGTACATTGAACCTCCAGTCAGAGTTAAGGGTTTGCTTAAAAGCTTGTCTGCTTATTCCAGCAATATCAGAGCAGTTCCAACTAAAGATGTCTCTTCCCCACACATTCTGCCTCACAAAACCCCCCATGTTCTAACAACATCATCTCAGTCTGAAGAAAGCTGCTCCTCTAATTCATGTCTCCAGTCCTCCTCTGTAATTAATGTTTTAATTACACTTGCCTTTCTATATGGAGGAGAAAATCACAATTATGTGAAACTATCACATATGATGCCAGTTATATTCTAAGTCTTTATATGAATCTATAACTTTGGTTTCTAAATTTCTGACTCATACCAAGTGGTACATGAGTAACAGCCACAAAGGTAACAATGGAACAGGTATCAGTTTTGGGATAGATTTGGATATTAAGTAGAGTTGTCAAGTGGAAAATCAGAATTTTCTGATCTGTAAATACACAAAATTAAACCTAAGGAAGGCTATTTCTATGGAGCTAGTTACATTCACTACCATTTTTTTCTGACAATCTAGAGCTAGCTTTCCTATTTTCATAGGAACTTCTCTCTGTAAGTGAAATGTTTCATACCTAAAAGAAAAATTATAGGAACATTTAAGAAGTTGGGGGTTTGACTTCATATTACTTATACAACGCATTCATTTTTTTTCTCTAAACACTCTGTTACTATATTTACTTTGATTAAAACATGAGCTTCCTTACTACATAAATGCAATTAATGAGCTATGGGTAAGAACAGGAAATAAAGTTAAAGAAAATGAGAAATAATTGTGTAGTAGCTTCCCATTAACCCCAGCCCCCACATGAGCGTGTCCCATGTCCATTAAAAGGACAGAATGAGTTCATTCCCATTGAAATAAGCAATGACTAGAGGAGACAGCCTAATGAAGATCCAAATTTAAAAAAAAGGTGTATTTACAGTGAGAATGCATAGGGAATGTACAGTGTATGAAGTTGTTATTAAAAAATACTTTGACAGTTTGAGTCAAGACCAAGAGACAAACCCCAAATGTCATGCTATTCCTCTAGCACACTACACAAAGTTGAGGTAATGCTCGGCAGCAGGCTCCAGCATCCCAACCAAATTGGCAGTAAGTATTCCAAAGCTGGCATGTCACCACAGAAGAGTGGTCTCAACAGCAAAACTGAATAATTTATAGTTCCTATAAATTAGTTTATAGTTTACATTAACAAGCCTGGTCAACTCGCTACAACTGACCAACAGCTACTCTGTCCGGTCCTCTAAGTTTTCTTTGGGAAGTTAATCCAGATTCACAAAGAATCTTTAGGGAACAAAGTGTGATCATTAGTTTTACCAATATATAAACCATCAGAGGTATTTTAATTGTTACTGCAGTATAATACCATTATTTGGTAGCTTCTGACTTAAATAATTAATAGATTATTATTTACTCCTGACTAATTCAGGCCAAATAAAATCCATTAGAGATGTTTTGTTTTGATATATTCTGTCTTTTCTCAAACTCACATGACTGTGAAAACAAATAGAGGGCTTATGTGTCAGGGAAGATCATCTGGAACATATATGAATAGTTTATAAACACTCAAAAAAGCTTTGTAAACTTCCCAACAAAAACTCCCATTCAAAAAATCACCTCTATCCCTGCAAAATTGTCTCAAAGATTAATTTCCCTACACTGACTTGTTGAGGGTGGGTGACAGACAGCTGTTGTAACTCTGCTTTACCTTGTCTTCTGAGGATCTCTGAGCTCCATGCCACAGCAGCTCCAGGCACATCAGGATTACTGAGACACACAGAGCAAGAAGCATAACTGAAAAGAAACTGTCTTCAGTTTGTAGATACAGTGGAGGTGGATGTCCAGCCCTAGTTTTCAACTGGACATACTAGCTCAGTGTGCAAAGCAGCCCTGATCCCTGTTCACAGAGCTCTCACAGCAAGGTTTTTTATTGGCTTGCATTTCACTTGCTGGTTTTGACTAACTGCTTGATCCATTTTCCAACTGTTCCAGTATGCTCCCAGTACCTGCTGCATGATTCGCTTGTGAAGCAATACTTAATATGAATAGCTCATTGTCTTGAAGGTGATACTAGGAAGCAACTTCATCATACAAATTATCAAATGAAAATATTTTGCAAGTGGTTTTTATACCTTTCTTGGTCAAGGTCAAATGTTCAGGTCAGCAAGACAGTTAAGTCATGAGAAGCAATTCCCTGTGATATTTTGTGTCTCATTAAGTCTTACCACACATATCTGCCTACTGTTTTGTGAAAGAGTTAAACAGCCAGACAATATATTTGAAAACACTTACAATAAATATGTCCCTACTTAGCAGAAACAGGAATTATTGACATAGTTAACAAACCCTTTGGTGTTATTGTATAAAGATGATGTAATAGGCTGTTATACAGGGATCCGGATTTTTTTTTCACAATATTGGCCCTTTTCATGTTTATTTCTCATACCACATGGTCTTCTTAGTCGTGTTAAATGGTAACTAACAAAACTATGCTGTTCAATTATTAACCAAGTTATGGCTTTTCTTGTTTCATGGTCAATTTACTTCATACTTTCAAGGGGACTTGTGCCTGATTTCCAAATACTGCAGAATGGTTGCAAGTCTAACCTAGCAAAAACAAGGATCTCTGGTTTGCATCAGCAAAGCTTCATGACTTATTTTTTGTTGCTGTTCTAAACTAGAGTTGATGAAACAGAAAAAACGTCTCTGCATGATTTTAAATGAAAGGTTTGAGAGAAAATACAACTGATGGATCGAAAGTTACCATTGAAATTACAGAGTGATTAAACTATGTTTCCTAAAATAGGTGAGGTTTCACAACCGCTGAGTGGAAAGACAAAATATATCAAACACCAGTCACCCAAATGAAGATGAGAATCATTTACTTAACTTTCCACTGTCAACTTTACAGTTAACTCATTATTCTTGGCAATAAAAGAGGAAAAACAAGAAGTATAATGATTCTAGTGCAAGTACAGTTGAACCTGCTAGCACACAAAGTATTGATTTCAACAGAACTAAATTTTATTATTTCCTTTGCTTTTTATTACTCCACTTTGGGATTATCAGGGGAATACAGGTTGATACCTATCTTAGTTCTAAAAGATTTTATCTTGAATTAGAAACAAAATCACACTTTTCAAATGCTCAACAAGATCCAAGAATTCATATAAAAAACAACTGTGAATTTTTTTAGATTTCAACATTCAAGTCATTGATTTTGAGTCCAAGACTTCTAAGTAGCTTCACAGGTTGCCTGTGAAGATTCCCCCTCATCTCTCCTACACCACTCTGCCTAATTTGAGAAGTTTAGAAACAACACCAAGGGCTTCCTTTGGGCAACACAGGACTCATGCTACTGAAGCAATCCTTCAATACACAGCATGAAAGTGAAGTGATCCTTTGCCGCTTGTTGCAAGACCGAGGACTGCAACAAATTTCTCTAAGATGAGGGAAAAATACGAAAGGTTATTTAAAGATTGGGTCCTAAGGAAAGATTACTTAGAAGATTGAACTATTGATCTAATTCTCCTCCTTGCCTCCCACTAATCTGATCTCTCTCCAACAATTTTCTTCTTGTTAAGAAATTTCAGCATCATTTGTCAGAGAGTAGACAAGAGGTGAATCCGACAAGTTCTGAGAAAATTTGCTGCTGTGCAGAGGACACAAAGCCCAAGTCATGGTTTCTAATGGGGGAACAGCTAGAGCTCTGAGCTCTGTTTTCAAGTCTGGCTTACTCAGTTGAGCAACCAGCACATGCATACAGCTTCGAAACAGTTACAGTATAAACTACTCATCCTCCCTGGCAGCACAAAAAATGCGAGGACACCCTCTTGTGCACGGATATCAAAAGGAGAAGGGGTAGGGAGACAGTACACACTTTTTTTGAAGAGCATCAGTGCAATGTAGGACAGATCTTCCAGCTTGTGCCCAAACCACCCATCAACTCACAGCTGTACTTGCTGAAGAAGGTCAGAACAAAGGTGCAAGGGTCACTCAGCAAAGTTTGCCTAGCCCTGTCTAAGAGTGAGCCAGCAGGAGCTGTCAGCCAAACACAGAAGTTGAAAGGGCTCAATCAACAGTGTTTCAAATATTTTTGAATGAACTGGACCCATGCCAGCGCAGGGATTGAAATAGCTATGATGAACATTGAATGGGAATGAAGGATCACAGAATTCTCCTTCCAGTCATGATAATGCCATCTCCTTCTGTGGGCAACCCCCATTCCCTAGAGAAAGATAGAAACTGCTGATAGCTCTTGATGGTTCCTGCTGTGGGTGGGATTTCCAAGATAATGATGGCTCTCTGGACATAATTTTGTTTTTTTCCCCGAGAAGCAGCAGGCGCTTACTACTCCTCTGACTCAGTCCAGGAGTAACAGGTATAGTTTATTTTCCGCCAAGTTTTTAAACACTTAAATCTAAAGACTCTGTAAGAATAAATGCAAGCTTTTCATCAGGTGTGTGGTGTCTGTCCATAACAAAAGGAGCAGAGAGAAAAAAGAAAGCAAGCAGGTTGAAAAATAGTTGTACTTCCATGTTCCTGTATTTTATTTTCTGACCAAGTTGACTCTGAATTTATTAATAGCATGAGCTCTTGTGTGTCTTGTTGGGAATGTAGACCTGAACCTGCAGGCTTGCAGATACAAAGCATGTAGGCACCAATTGAACTCCTTTCCAGATCAGTGTCAATTTTGCACTCCAATTGTATATGTGGCTCTTACTCACATGCAAAAGCCATACACTGAAGAGTAAGTGAAAACCATATATTGAAGATTATTGGAAGCTAATCTATAGACAGTTGGACCTATAGATTAGCTGTCAGGCTCTTCACAGCACAGTTGATTTAAGCCATGCATTGTAATCAAACCACGTTTCTTGTACCAGTGCACTGCAGAAATGTGTGTTCAAGGAAAAATGGTATTAAATCTTATATCTGTAACAGAGAAGTCTATTCATCCATAGTATTCTATTTTCAACAGCTGCTTCAGACCCATGTATTTTAAAAGACACGCTGGTGTTACTTCAAAATCTCTAGGATTAAAGCCATGATCTAAAAGCTTATTCAAGTCATGTTGAAACATAGCAGGCTGCAAGGCTGAACACAGTCTGACAACTAGTCTAATGTAGATATTAAACTTATTTTTAGGAATCTGGCATGTATGGCCTACATTTAAGGTCAAAGTGGGTAGATCTCAAAGTTCCTTAAACTCCTCTCTCTGTATTGCATCTAGCTGCTCACACATTAAGTGGGATTTTTTGAGATACAGATTATTAGTATTATTTCACAACCAATCTTGGATGGTAGATGTGCTGTCATAGATGGGATCTGCTTATTACCCTCTTAAAAGCTTGCTCAGACCAGCAATTCATCCTTTGCATTTGAAATATTTCAAGCTGTGACAACAGCCTTATTTAACAAATAAGATTACTAAATATCCAACTTTGAGAATGAGAACAGCATGACTAATGGGCATACTTTCAAAAATCACCAAATCTTCAGATGCTTTCTGTGAATTTCATTTTCAGAGTCACTTGTACCCTTGATCTATCATCAATCCCAAATGCTGTGGCTCAATGTCAACACTTTTGAAGAGATGGAAGCTGAAGGAAAATGAGGAATAGAACATTTGTCAGACTAAACTCCCATGCCAAGTGAATGTTACAGTTATCAGCAAATCACAGAATCATTTAGGCTTGAAAAGACCTCTGAGCTCCTTGAGTCCAACCTAAAAGCTCCAATTCTCAAGCTGTTAAAAAAAAATGTGTTCAGTGGGAATACAGTTGGTTCAGAATATGTAAAACCCAAAGGTTGGCCAACTGGAGACAAGCAGTAAGTCTTGGGTTTATAAGACACTTGAAAACTGACCTACTTCCCTTCCTCTGCATCCATGTTGTCATAGCACTTGAAGTGATGAAGCTACAAGCAGAAACATTACATTAGAAGATTTATAATTTTGTACTTTTTTCACTATGGGAGCAGAAGCCACAGGACCTTTCTTTGGTGTGTGAGTACATCAACTGCACCTCAAATACTGCTGGGACTTGCTCCCAGGTGAATAGTGGCTACTTCAATTTCTAAAAAAGAGGCATGATAATGTCAAAACTGTTCTATCTAGGATTTCTAGATAGCATTCAACTCAAAAGCTGGGGCTGTCAATCATAACTACAAATGCCTCTGAAAATTTGGGTTGCTTTGCTGAGGCAGTACTTAGAAAAAAGCAGATACCAGTCTCCTCTGACAATTAAAAAAAAAATTAAAACACACTTCAATTTGCAAGATTGCTAGTTTCCAGCAGTCCAATAATAATTTCTAACCTGGGTACTGGAAAAAGAAGACTAAAGTTTCATATTACTTTTAGAACCTCCAAGAGGATTTCAAAATCATTTCAGCTGGATATTGAGCTGGCAAAGAATAGAATTCCCTGTCATACAGAGACAGTACAAACAGTTACCCAGGATTGTACATATCTGACAGCTGAGTACTAAAATGTGAAACCAAATCTGAAAGAAAAACCAGCTATAAGGATTAATTCCCTAATGCAAACTCCACAGTGCTATGTTGCAGCCACTGCCTACAGGCTTATCTTAAATTCACCTTACTTTTTAAATGAAGTGTCACAAATGGCATACAGTTCTCAAGACCATTCTGAAGTGGAAGATTACATCTCAATTACAAACAACTCATCCAAACAGACAAAGAAGTCTTCAGGCCAATAAATCAATTGCTTTTGTCTATAATATGTAGTTGTGAGTATAATGACGATGCCTAGGGGCAGACCCTCGTCCCTGTCCAACTCTCATTTGTCACCACAGAAGGCACACACAGTACAACCAGCAGCCAAGCCTTGGTCAAACTACAAGCAGCAGCAGCAAAGAGCACTTTCAGAAATGGAAATTAATAGAAAAATATTTCTAAACTACTGACATCTTATAGCACATTCCAATCAGAATAATAACAAAATCTCTGAGTTTCTCTCAGCACGATTCGCCAACCTCCTTGACAAATGTGCCATTGCCACGTGAATTTGTTTCAAAGAGATGGCTCTTAGTACAATATCTTTGCACAACACCTGCATTTCCATAAAACACAGATTTGTGCATTCCAGGGGAAGGAGCACCCCAACATCTGGAAAGCATGTTCTGCAAGACTAGTGAACTAAAGAAATAGAACTGAAAGCAAATATTGGCAACTGGTTTACACTGCTTTCCTGCTTGAAAGAGTCCAGAAAGAGATGATGCAGATAAAACTAACTATAAAGAAACCCATCAGCACAAATTGCAGTAAAACTCCAAATACTTCTTCCCCACACAAGTCATGTTGTACACATGAATTCATACATTTCTGCCATTTGCTCCTGTAGCTAAATGCCATAATTCGTAGTATCCAGCCACATAAACATAATTTCCTGGTTTTACTTTACCATGACCTAACTTGACACCTGGCAGCATTGATTTTCACACCTAATTATATGACCCCATGGCAAGCTTTTCTGCTTCTAACCAATTTTAGTAGAATATTTTTTTATTACATCAATATTATCTCCTGATGTTTTGGTTCCTGAACAAACAATGTTCTTCCACTTAAGAAATCTACATGGTGTACTCTGCATGGTGATTATTTTCACATCATATTTGAAGGTGTTATTCAGGTCAACAAATAACAATGTCAGGAGATAATAAAACAGTCTACCAGTCTTTTCAAACACTTGTTCATCGACACAGCAGTATTTTAAAATTAAGTAAATAATATGTTCCTGCTGCTGCACATTAGGAGGAAGGACATTTTAGGATCATCTACATTAAAAGCAACTCAGATTTCCTTGTTCAGGCCCTATCTGGAGACAGAGTGGTTCCTTTTGGCACTGAAAATAACTCTGTGAGCAACTAAGTTCTGCGCAGGTTATTTCACGCTGGATGAATTCAATCCAATCCTCCAGAAAAAAGAAGTAAAAAATTAAAACTACTTAAAACCCATAAATAATGCATATCATTCAGACTGAGACTTCAAAGTTTTCAAATAGTTAGGTAAACATTTTATTTTTGATCATGTAGTCAAATTATTTTGCCCATGTTTTCTCCAAGTCGGGACCCATGCCAAGGGCAGGTCTATTGGAAGACAGCTATTCTTGGCAGCAGTAACTTTCCCACTCAAACCAGTAACTGCACTCAAAGTTAGCACATCAGTAAAACACAAGCAGACACTGGTCTCAACAGAGACTTCCAGTCACTGGTGTTTATCATCATCATCAGGTGAGGCAGGTGTTTGCCCAAGAGCTCCTCTGCCATCATACTTTATTCTCTATGATTTGACTAAAGGCAACAGGAGAGCAATTGTGAGCTATGTACTCACACAGTCAAAGAAAAAAAGGAAATCTCAGCAGAGAGGTAGCAAAGGCAGCCTTGCCTTCCAGCCAGGCCCCGGACCTCTCTCCTTCTGCTTTCCTTGGCTACAGGGGAACAGCAAACAACACCACTCTCAGCTAAGAGAAGGCAAAGGTTTCCTCTCTGTACAGGAAATGGGCAGGAGAGAAATCAGTCACACAGCCTGGCTTTGATTACATCAGGATAGCAGCAGGGACAGGGCTGACAGGTAGCCCCTGCCCACAGCTGCCATTCACCATTCTGCCTGAACTGCACATTAAAATGGATGTCACTCTTGGGCCTGGGATTTCAAATCACAAGTCAGCAGCTCAGCTTCAGCTCAGAAGTGTAATGACAGCTAAGGTAAGAAATCTGGGGCCCAAGCTGAAACTATATATTAAGTGAAAATTCATCTTGGACTTTGCCACTTCCTCCCCAGGGGTAAAAAACTCAGTGATCACTAAATGAAATTTTCTACTTATGTTAAGGGCACAAAAAACACCTTACTTGGCCAGACCCAGGGTGAACCTTGCCCAGTAGCAGGAGGACACAGGATACTCAGCACTACCTACAGTCCACTATTCTGGTGCTCCCCTAGCACCTACAAAAACTGGATTATGAATGCTAAAAATCATATTCCTGCTTATCCCTTGTCCGCTTATGGACCAGTTATCCCTCACAGTTTGTCCATCTTTTTTTGCATCTGCTCACATTGTGTCTGCCTCCACAACAATCAGAAGTTCACTCTGGATTGTATTAAAGTATACTTATCTGTTTCAATTCTATTTAATCTCCTTTCTTAGCCCTTCTGTGTTGAGATTTAGTTAATAACAGTTCCTCTCTTGCCTTCACAAATTTTATAAGCCTTGGTAACAGCCTACCACAGACATCTGTGCTTTGAGCTACAGAGCCCCAACTTTTTCAACCTCCTTGGTATGGCAACTACTGCATTTGCTTTGTCATTTTGACTAGTTACAAGAGCAGCAATTAAATCCCCTGTGCCTGCCTTGAAATGCAAAAGACAGGACAGCACATTGCCTCTAACTTCTGTTAGTATTCAGCTATAACTGCCTCTGGTATTCAGCACAGTTGGAAAGAGGAGGGAAGAGTACTTTGGAAGTAGGACTGTTATTCATGCCAGCACAGGATTATTTGAGTCTCTGATATGGTCCTGATTATTTTAAATAGGCCCAAGCTGCGCCTAGTCCTTACTTTTGTAAAAGTACATCTCAAACCCTATTTAAAGCACCTTACCCTAACAGGGTATAATTTTTATATTTGCACAAAACCCCTTTTGTATCCTTTAGAAGTTTCACAAAACATGATTGCCTTTCCAACGTGAAATCATGCTCCCTGTTTTTCAAGCAAACTACATGTTGAAATATTCAAACAATTAAGATTCCTATAATGAGTGTGTCTGTGCTAACTGAAATATAACTACACCTATACAAAAGGTCTGTAAGAAAAGCCTTGTTTGATCCAGATTGTAAAAAAATAAATCATCTGAAGTAATGCTTCACCATTTGGTGAATTATCAGAACCAATTGTTACTAAGCCTGAAAAACAAAAAGACGAACTCGAGTCCTAGAGTGTTAGTAATATATAAAAGAGACTCTAAAACAAAAACAAAAAGTTACCGAAACAACTTCACTTCCCTACCCCATGAACTAAAAAAAAAACCATAACTAAATCAATCTTTTAATTTCTCAAAAGAGTTACACTCTCAGCCTTTGGCACAAGAATCAGGACTCACTTCTTTGCTGAGCTAGAAAAGCACATAACTTTTTTAACAGGTATTATCAGTGTGGTTTCTTCAATAAAGGAATTGAACTTTGTTGTGAGCACTGCTCTTATGTCCATTTTAAACCTATGATCTCTGATTATAAAAGATATTAGAGCAATTGCAACCCTAATCTCTCACAAAGAGGAAAAGTGGATCGCAGTTCAATGCTGGTGGATGGCACCATGCAGCACCAGGCTATGGCTTAAGACAGAAAATGCAGCATGGAGATAGAATAGGAAGGAAAAAGAAGGGCAGAAGTTCGCAGCCTTCCCTGCAATTTGCCTTTTATCTTGATACCTGTATGGAATAAGAGAACATTAATTCATTTGCATGTGAGGCACCGGAACAGCTTGCACAGACAAGTTGTGGATGCCACATCACTGGAAGTGTTTAAGGCCAGGTTAGATGGAACTCTGAGCAACCTGGTGTAGTTAAAGGTCTCCCTGCCCATGACAGGTGGGTTTGAACTAAATGATACTCAAAGTCCCTTCCAAAATATCCTATGATTTTATGTAGAATTCTCCTTTTTCTTTCCAATGTGAGCCTAAAAAAAAAAAACCCAAAAACCAATTAACATTGCAATGACATTTAGTTACATTCTTTTTTTTAAAGGCTTTAGATGTCAGTGACTTACAGTGAGTCTTATGCAGCTTTCAGAACTGAACTCCAGAATAACGTACATTGGCTTGCCTTGTAACTGTTCAAGCTTTACTCTTCTTATGTTTTTCCTCCTTCTGCAGAAAATAAGTTTGAGTGTTCATTACTTTGCAAGATACCTTCCTCGTTCTCCTGAAGTTGTATAAGAACACAACCAGGTTAGAGAAGCCCTTATCCAACTATCAAGAAAAACTCATCATTCAATCACTTCTAAAATGGCTTCAAGGTGACTAACATCTACTTTAAATAGAAAATGATACTAAAGTTATCGTTAGTTTTCAGACCTGTCCTAGTAAACAGATTAACCTTATCGTGTCTGGGAGTAAAAGTAGAAGAGCTCTGAACCTTCCTTCATCCCTGCCTAATCTCTTCCTTTTCAGTGTAAGGTGTGTCTGACCTAGAAATAGATTTTATTCAGAGGATAGAGACAAAGTCTTTGTGTGGCACAGGTGAATAGGCAGGAGAGAATGTCAAACAGAAAAGCTTCATTTGGCAACTCACTTGGAAAAAAGCACAGCCATTTGAATTCTTATCAGCCAGAGGTAGCCTGTGGGTATGTTGCTTCTTTTTAAATCTTTTATTTTTGTTGTTAGCTTTCAACATCCTTTTCAGATATTCTGCTTAAAAAAAAAAAATTAAAAAAAAAAAGCCCTCAGAGTGATGGAGATCCCTCCAGACACAAAGATATTTGACATTTGTGATAGAGAGGCACAGCCTTGAAAATGGACCAGAATGAATGAAGCAGTCTGTAGTCATCAACACAAAAACCTCAAGCAGCTGTATCTGAGTGGAATTCTAAAAGTCAGCATTAGAGAAATCCTGTAATTAAGTAAATCAAACCTTCCCTAAACACTATACAAATGAGGGGTATCGTTAAACTATCAAAGATCTGAATTAGACCACATTGTTTCTTTGGTTAAGCCACTAGTTCATTCGACACCATTTTAAATTGTCTTATATTGTGAAACAATTAAAGCCTCAGAATTTGAAGATCTCACTTTATTCTAAAATATCAGCTAAATCAGAATGCTGCATTTCCTAAAAGCATCAAAGTTAAATTTTTTGTGCATCTCCAAATAACTGTTCATTCAATTTTCAGAGAGCCTACATTTGTACTTCTGCCAGTAGATTTCAGCCATATCCTATCAACAGACTAGCAAATGCAAAAGTTCACAATTTCACAAACACACATATTTGCAAAGCACCATAGTTACCGCATTTTTGGTTTGATATAAACTCTAGCAGAAGGTTAATGTAGGATGGACTACCAAAAAGTGAAGCTTAAAGACAGATTTGAAGTAGGAGGAGCTGTTGATCACATATGCCTGTTGTTAACAGATTTTACTCTTTTAAGTAGTGGCAGAGGGTAAGAAAAGAATGAACGTGTTGAAAATTATCGTGAGAAAACTTAGAAACAGGATATTCTCTCTCCAGATCTTTCTTATTTCCATGGCATTACAAACCTTAAGAATGTGGAATATAGCTTCCTTGCTTCACAAATACAGACATGTGGAAAAAACAAACAAATGTAATTTATACTACTATATAAATGTTATAATGTGCATCATCTTCTTTCAGCTAGAAGAGGGAAGAAGTATATAGAATATCCTGGAAGGGATATATAACTTGGAAGGCACCCACAGACATCACTGAGTCCAACTCTTAGCTACACATAAGGCAATTTAAATCTTATATTTAAGAGCATTGTCCAAACACTTGAACGTTAACAGGCTTACAGCCTTAATCACTGCCCAGGGGGGTGGAGGGGGAGTTGTTCCAGTGCTTAAGCACTCAGTGATCCTAATGTCCCATCTGCACTTCCCCTCAGTGCAGCTGTAAGCCATTTCCATCCTATTGGATGGGCAATTCCCCCTCCGTTCCTACCCCAGGAGAGGATTGGCCCTTTTAGGCACCAGGGCACACTGTTGACTCATATTGATCCTACCATCAAACCAAACCGCTCAATCCCTTTCTGCAGGGCAATATTGCAGCCTCTTGTCCCCCGGTCTGTACACACATCCAGGATAATCCCACCCTGGGTGCAGAACCTGACGTTGGTGCTTGCTACGTTTTATATGGTCAGGATGGTCCAATGTTTCAGTCTACCAAGATCACTCTGTAAGGCCTCTCTATCCCTGAGACAATCAACAGCTCATTATTTAGTAACACTAAATTTAGTTAGTGTGAACTTGACTTTTATGTCTGGGTCACTGATAAAAACATTGAAGAAAACTTGTCATAAAATTGAGGTGTAGCCAGAAGTTACCCCATTTACTAGCACACTTTGGGCCAAATCTTTCAGCAAATTGTTCATCCATCCTATTGTATATATGTCTAGCTTCATGCTTGTCCAGAAGGATATGGTGAGGGACAGTATCAAAAGCTTTATTAAAATAAAAAATACAACCAACCAACCAAAACAAAACACCAACATATTAACTACTTTCCTTTTGTCCACTAGGTAGATAACATTCTTGTAAGAGGAGATTAAGTTAGTAACCTGACTTTCCCTTCATGCACCCATGTTGACTTTGACTGGTGACTGCATTTTCTTCAAGTATTTTCCACTAACTCCCAGAACAATTTTCTCCATAGTTTTACCAGGCACCAAAGTGAGACAGGCCTACAAGTACCAGGGTCTTCTTTTGCCCTTCTCTTTTTGCCCTTCTCAAAAACTGGAATAATTTGCCAGTTGACCAGGACCCATACAGATTCCCAAGACTGTTCATAAATGAGAGAGGTCTCACAGTAACATCAACAGCTCTTTCAGTACACTCTGCTTTATCTCCATTCCTATTTGTGAGACAACCAACCGCAGCAAGTAACAGACCAATGTTTGAGTCATCCTTTTGCTGTTATCATGATTAAACCTTTTCTGTGATCCTCCACCCTACTGCCCAGCTTGAACTCCAGCTGAGTATTACCCCTAGAAAGTTTCTCCCTGAAGTAGCAAACGCTGTCTCTGTCATCCTCCTGTGTAACCTAACCTGGCTTCCAATGTCCATATACTTTGATGCACTGGAATTACCTGCTCCTGCAGTCTTAAAGGTTGACCAGCATTTATGACCCCAATTCCTTCAGGTCTTTTAGTACTCGTATCAAAAAGTTATCTTCAAAGTGCTTCAGGACTTTCCTGGATGTATTAGTGTTTGCTGTATGATAGTCCCAGTTAATATCTGTGAAGTGGAAATTGTCCTTAAGGACAAGGTTTACCAATGTAGCAATTTCCCTTAATTCCTTCTACAATAATACATTGTTTTTCCCATGCTGGCTGAGCGATCAACAACATTTGCTTTGTTAGTTTGTCTACTAGTCCTTACCCAGAAGTTCTCAATCCCATCACCCTTAACTGCACTGCTGTATAGTCCAGCCTGTCCTTTACATAGAGCACTACCCCTCCTCCTTGCCTGCCCCACCTCTCTCTCCCTGAGGAGCCTATAAACACCACAGCAATCCATCACTTGACTCTTCCCATTAAGTGTCACTTACGACAGTGATGTTTTAGGTCTGGGACTGAGACAAAGCTACCATCTCCTCTTGTTTGTCCCACATACTGCCTGCCTTCACATACAAACCTTTCAGATGCACTCCAGTGTACTCAGCACATCATGGTGCAGCATGAAAGCCTGCATTAGCACACCATCCCTCAGGATCACTGATAGGCTAGATCTGCCTGTTTTTTTCACTGTCACTCCCTACAGTTGGGAGGATGGAGGAAAATACTACCTGCATTCCCAATCCCTTATCCAAACTCCCCAGGGTCCGGAAAACTCCTTTGATTGCCCTTGGACTTCTCATTACAACTTCATCAGTACACACATGATAAAGCATGTATCAGGCTAGGAAGTCTCTTGGTACTATCCCTAACACAAGCCCCAGAGGAGCAGCAAAATTCCCTAAAAGCAGGCCTGGTCAGCAGATGGGGCCTGCTGCTCCTCTCAGAAGGGAGTGCCCCGTAATTGTAAATTGCTATTTTTTTTCTTCACAGAAGCAATTGTCATATGGGTGTTAAGGAAATTTCTCTGTCCAACCATCCAGGAGCCACTCCAGCAATCACACTGGCACCACCTGAGGTGGAATTGAAGCCCCTTGCAGCTACACACCCCACACTCACAGAGTCAGACAAGGTTTCCTTACTGGCTCAACCATACGTTCCCAACAGCAGAGTCTCAGACTCCCAGATCCTTCAAATAATTTAATCTTGGTACAATAACTAACTAACTAAATAACCGCTTAAGTTGTGTGCCTCCAAGGAAGGGCCCCAAACAAAGGAAACCATGGGCTTTTATACCCTTATAGTCTAAGAGTATTGTATTGTCCTGGGTATTGTCAGGTCCTGCTGTGTCCCTGAGTGTCCTGTCACGTGGCTGTTGCCACTCTGCAGCTCACACTGCAGCCTGCAAATGGAGATACTTGCACCAAATTTATTCCTCAACTTGGGAAATAGGCTGACTTGACTTTGGTGACTCCTAAAGAATGGGTGGGTCATCTTCATCCTCATTATGTCCCAGTCCATCTGACTCCAGAGCCTGGTATCTGTAGTATATGGGCACATGGTAAGGCAAGGTAGACAGGTAAGAGGTTCTCTCCCTGTCCCAGTAGAGACTCATTTCCTTTCACCTCTGTCCCTCAAGTCACTGCCTTCTGCCTTGTAGGGGATAGAGTGCAAGGATATCCCTTGTCAGGTGTTGTACCTAGTTAACATTTCTGTTCTCGAGATGACAGCAGGGTTCCATCAGTCACCTCCCTTCTTGGATTCACAGACACTCCTCAGCGTCTGCATGCATGTCCACTGCATCCCAAGGTTCGGTCACCAAGCAGAGCAACTCTTCTACCTGGGCACACCTCCCACAGACACCCTTGCTGTTGACCTCATACACCAGCAGATACCCTGGGCACATCATGCTGCTGGAGATAGCATGCTCCCCTGGGAACACTGTCTGGGTAGCTTCCCCCATTCCCAGCATACGCTGATACCCCAGGGGGACGCAGAAGCTGTGGCTGCCTGTCACCATTGCCCGGATCCCTGCAGGGCATTATAACCCATGATGGGTCTGGCTGGCAAAAATACAGTCACCCAGTGTGCTGGTTCCCTCCAGGAGCTGCGTGTCCTTGCTGCCACCTGGTCCCTCCCCACACACAGACTGAGGGCCTCAGTCCCCCACCAATCCCATCAGGCATTCAGCAGGTTCATTGCAAGCCTGGTGCTCCTCTCAGCACAGCGCAAGCTGCTGGTGCTGCTGCTGTTGCCCTCCTGGCACACAGCAAGTGCTGCCCCAGTGCTGCCATTGTCTTCCTGGGCCTTGACTGTGTATTGGAAACAGATCAGAACCTCCTGCAGGTGGCTGAAACATAAGGGGGTGAGGACATTCTCCCTTCAGTAACTCAGCATTAATTCAGCTGTGTTGGACTCTAAGCTAGTTTGCTTAGAGTTAACAAATGCCCAATAACCAGGGGCAGCAATGGTGAGCAGCCAGTGCTGCTCCTTGCACCAACCAGTAGGCTCAATGTGAGGAAAATTTCCTTCTAGGCAAACCTGCTGCCTCTGTCATGACTGTATTACGATGACTACATAATCTGGAAAAGCAAGATGGGCAAATAAGTAAGAAGAAAACTGAAATCAAGGCCACAGCGCAGGCAGTTGATTTGTCCAAAGTCCAAGCCAGGATGAATATTCAATTCCAAAAGTAATGATATATATTAATTTTTAACACTGTGATGGAACACTTGTTCTCCTCATACCTTGGAAGTTAGCCATTGGATATATTTAGAGTTTGCAAGTGTCATGACTACACGTAGACAAACCCATTTAATAAAATCCAAGCCCACTGTTCTGGGGATACACACACCATAACTTTACGACATAAGAATAACCCACCAAAAAAACAAGGCACTCATGTATTGTAAGATTTTCAGAAACTGAAGTTCAACTATGAACCAATATCTAGAAAGGTATTAGAAAATACAAACTTAGCTTATATTGTAGGTGGTCAAATGAATTTTGTTGGTTTGTTTGGGTTTTTTTGTCGTCTATGAACAAAAGTTATACTGAGTAACTAAAAAGCTTCAAATCAGATTACTGCAGCAGCTGTTTGAAACCTCTTCCGTATAGGGACACATACCTTATATAAGTAAAAATATCCATGTTTACATCCAAGTGAAAAAAACATCACAGAAGCCAGCGCTTGCAGTATCTAACACTTTGAAAAATCCAGTTATGCATATTTAATAAACAAATACACCCAAAAAAGCAACAAATCCCTTTCTGGTCCTCACCTTCCAAAATCACACACAAAAGGAAGAAGTAAGGAGCTACAACCATCCTTAATATAGCAATGCATTCATTCATCCTCAGCCAAGAATTACTGCCTCTAAATCAAAATCCTTCTCAGACAGAAAGGCTGTGAGGGATGTCTAACACCCCTTGCCCCACAACTTACAACCTTTCCCTGCAGCAGCCCCCGGCAGTAGTGTGTCCCATCCAAGCCAGGCTAGACCTTAGGGTGCCTGCACCTTGCTGGGTGCTATCAGAGAAGGGTCCATGTTTTGAAGCCTCCAACAGCAGGCAGAGGAAAGCCCCACAGGGTTAGGCTGCCAGGCAAAGCTAAGTACAGGGACCACAGCAGATGTGCTGTTGCAGTAGGGGTGAAACCACACTTCCTTTGGGATTGGAATGAAAGTAAACGTTTACCAACAGAATGAGGTCATGCAATCTCAAGCCCAAAGCAAAGGGAGCGAGGTATCCAAATCAAAGTATGTCCAAGGCAAACACTGAAGCCTGGAGAGAGGCAGGGTGGCAGACTTGCTGGGCAGCAGGTGCATCCCAGAGCTGTGTGCTCAAGCTCACTGTCCCTTATTCACTCAGGGTCACAGTCCTGGCTCAGGGACCTATTTTGTCAAGGGACAATTTGCAAGAACATAGCTTTTCATAGAAAATGATTGCACTCAGAAAAGTAAACACCTCAACCAGCCAGAAGGCCAGGAATTATTAACATTTGAAATAAATATTGGAACTTATAAAGGCATCTCATGCAGATACCATGAGCTGCGTCCAGACATATTTCAGGAACATTCAAGGTGCTGACAGGTGAGGTTGTGCATGGTCCTGATGAGTTTAAAAAAATTCTGTCCAGCTTTTTCTCCCTGCCTGTGTGTTTCTTTTCCATGGAGGAGCTGCTGCACAGGTTCTGCTGCCAGTTTCAGTCCCTAGGGAAAGAGAGAACAAGACAGGCAAGTGGGCCTGAAGCCGCAGGATTTTAAAAACATTCCTCTCCCCTCAAACCCTTGGGTGTAGGGCTGTCTGCTAACCCCAAGGACACGGAGTCCTCCGGGATGCACGGCGCGGCCGCCAGCTCCCGCTGCGCCGCGCTTCCCGGCGGTTGCCATAGCACTGAAAGGCAAACCTAGCAACAGGCACACAAGCCTCCCAAGCACACAAGTCCAAACCACATTTTTAAAATAAATTAAATTATCCAGCCTTGCCTGTTACCAAAAAAAAAAAAAGTACAACGTGTTTCAAGAAGTTGTTAAGAATGTGCCGTTTCTGTTCAGATGCACAAGAGAAGGGATTTAATTACAGCTAAAATTAAACGAGAAGTGCTGTGCCATGACAAAATTAAAGTAGCTTCCAGGAAGGTTTTCTTTTTAATATGCCTTTTGTAAAAACTATTCTTTTGGCAGTTATTGACAGTGTAAGTAGTTATGTTAGGCATCAGAAAGCAAAATAAGAGTTTAGCTTTTATTTGAGACTTCTTGCAACCCTGATTTCTCTGTGCAAAAAATGTGGTAGTACAACAGTTTGCTTGTTTATGCTAGTATCGTAGAGATTATTTGTGTCTGTAAAAAATTAATCCCACTTTAGCTCACAATCCTTACCTTCCTTTATCTTGTGCTTATCAACACGATCATTCAAAACATATCTTAAGTATCTGCAATGTCTTCAGCAGTATAGAAACTTTGCTTCCAAATTTATACACCTCTTCATCTTTGAAACCTTGCATACTAATATTTTAACTCTGTGACACATAGTTAAAGAAACAGACTATGGTGAAAACTAAGAGCATAAAGCACTGGATTTCTGCAAATTTCACACATAAGTGTATTCTATGCCATATGAATACAACCATTTTACAAAAAGGGTATAGAGATCTATAAGCCAAACAGAAGGAGGCTCGAAGAAATAGAGGAATGTTCTGTTGTTTTTGCCTTCTCTCCACTGATGGGTTTTTCCCTGGCTCAGATTTTTTTTCTGAACAAAATATACTTACAGAAGGAACCCTTTGGGTAATCATTCTTTCCCTCTGAAATCACAGCCTCTGAACTGTGAGAAGATCACTAGAGGGATAATTCCAACAAAAGTGTCCCATCAGGTTTTGCAAGTCACCTCTTCAGTGAAATTCAGGCTGAATGAAGTGGTTCCACTCACTGCCTTTCGAAATTTTGTTGGGATTGATTTGACTTGTTTACCTGTTATGACAAATTACCTACATCAATAAAATACTTCTCATCCAACAGTCAGAAGGGAACACACAATCTTGTACTGAGTCCCTAAGGAAAGCAATCTCATATTCATCCTGACAAAATTTACCTACACATCGACTTGGGGAGAGGAGGTGAACAGGAGTGGAACAAATTTCCCAAGTGCTAAGAAGTGTTGCTCCTTAGTAGAGAGTGCAAAAATGAGGTGGAGAGTGCAAAAAAGGTGGAGTATATCTTTGTGCAAAACCCAAATAAAATGCAATTATATATTTTAGGGGTTAATCAATAAAGTGAACGCATATTGAAACATTATTTTCTTGCTCCTGCCTTCCCCCTCAAAGCATGGTCATGAACTTCCCCACAACTCCAAACCAGCATGCTCAAAGGGTGATTAGAAGCTTTTTGAAGGTTGTAATTTTATTCAGTAGCTCCCCTGATGAATGCTGACTGTTGATATATCTGGAATCCCAACTCATTAAATTGTTTCCATCTGCAATTGGTCTTTTCAGGGAAGGTGCTTGTGAATTAGAAACCCTTCCCCCTCACATACACTTACTACAGACAAATATTACAATCAAGATAGTAACACTCGTGGCAAGTCAAATACACACAGAAATAATACCATCTGGCACAATTAGTCAGCCTGAGGGCTGGTTAATGAACTGTAATATACACAATCGAGCATGCATACTGAAGTTGCAATTCTTTATGATATCCATGGACATGTAAATTTAGCAGGGGACATAAGAAGCCTTTCTAGCATATAATTTCTTTGGGGGTTTTTTTTTGGTATGCACAAAAATTAGAACAAAAAGCTTTTCTCCAATATATTTCTGTATGCCTCTTGCTGTTTCTGTAGCAGTAAACAAATGAAGAATTTTGGGGTTTATAGACAGTGGAAACAGTAAGAGACAGCTAGTTCAGACAGAGGTTTTGATAGCTCTCAGCATTATTTTCTGTGTGTCTGTGTTTGTGTAAATTTGGGGATTTCACCATCAAACTGTGATTTAAATGTTGTCTGCTGTGCATCAAGAATGACAGACACCATCTTCTGCACCCCATTCTTCTCCATACACTAATTAGCAGTGGCTGAGGAATCAGCTATAATATGGTTATCCACCAAGAGAAGACAGAAGCTGTTTACTCCGCTCCACAGATACCATTACAGGACTCCATCATCTGACTGCCACTCTGAAAATTAGCACACTAAACGTACCACTTCATAGCTTCTTCTGCTAGCTCTGCTGTGGCAATGTTTCTGTTTAAATCCTCTTTTTTTTTTTTTTTTTCCCCCAGGGCTTCAGTACTCATTTATACAGAGAAGAGTACTGTGTATGTTGAGCAAAACAGTACTGTGTATGTTGAGCCATTGAGAGGCCCTGACTCTTCATCAAAAATAAGGGTCAAAAAAACACACAAAGGTTTTAACAGATTAATCATGTGCACAACTGTCCTACATGATGACACTAAATTAACTTTTTTATAGCCTCTTATACAATGTATGCACATCTCCAAGCACACATGCATGTATGTCAAAAATAATTTTCATTAAACCAAATTATATACATATATATACATATATACAAACATGCACATCTTGTCCCAAGCACAGGATTTAAAATTACAGCTTGCTTATATCAAGTCCTATACATCCTCAAAAGACAAACAAATACTATACAAATATTTCTGGGCAGAATGAAATGCCTTCCCTCCTGCCATTAAAGTGGAGATACCTGAATATAGGGACAAAAATGCTATCAAAATTCTATTTATTATTTCAATAGTCTTTCTTTGCTGAAGTTTATAAACATTTTATAAACATTCTGCTGCTGAAAATCAGGCAGTGACAACCCTGGCTTTACAAATGCAGGCATACCTGATGACTCCTCTCCTGTGAGGTGACAAATACTCAACAATTTGGTGGCCAATGGTAAAAGAAATAGAATTCTCCTCGTGCCTTACCTAGTGCTTTGTCCACTATGCTGTATTAATTTCTCAAAAGAAAGAATGTTTTGTTTACCACCATTGTGTAGCAATTGGAGGAGCTCTGGAAAGAGAGTGAAAACCGCAGCAAAACATAGAGCAGGTCTGAAAATTTAAGCTGAGAGGACTAGAGGGCTGTGGCAGCACATTTCACCTACTGGTACCAGCCAACACTTGTCCATATATAAGCTGACAAAATAGGTTAAAAACTCTGCAGAGTAGCTATGGTTAAATGCCTTATCCACTTCTGCCACCTTCCACAGCACTATGTCTTATAGAGTTTATCATTATTTAAATGTTATTGAGAAAACTATATTAAGTGAAACTGGCCTGCTTGAGAGAGGTTCTTTGGGTCAGTTTTTATATCTCATTTAACACAAATCCTGTCTTAAACAGAAGGTTTCTTTTTAGCTTCTCTCAGCATACACTGAACATCCCTGTTTGGAAGCCCCAAAGGACACCAATGCACCATCTTAATTAAAAATTTTGTTTTATCTTCTGAAAAAGCAACAAGAATTCACCATCAAACACTACTTCAGCAAAGAAAATCCTGTTTTCATTTGCTAAGTCCCCAGAAGGTTGTTCTTTGCAGGTAAGAGTGGTTCCCAGCACAGGATTAAAAAGGAGGTATGCAGAAGCATTGTTAACCACTACATTTATTTGCAGAAGCAGAGCAGTCAGTTATGCCAGGCTCACCCCTACACATCACCACCAGGAAGCTACCTCAGTCTAAGGAGTACAGATCACTTCCAGTCCTGCTCTCCTGGAGGCAAAGTGTCTCATCTTGCAGCCACAGCAGCTCAGATGGGCTGCACAGGGAGTGCTCCTGCTGACTTACTGTAAAACTTCCCTCAGCGCTTAGAGCTCTGTAAATACATAATCAGAGTTTCTGCTGCTCTCTGTGTGCTCCCTAATACTGCCAAGGGAAATGTAAGTCTGCTCTATGGACCAGAATTCCTTTACTAATGCATGGGTTATTTGCATTGATCAATTTAGTGCAATTACTCATATGAATACCCATAAGGAGACGCAAGAGATGAGAAGGAAGAGATTGCCACAGACAAAATTCAAGGCTAGCATGGGGCTTCTATGTGTGGCTTAAAACTGTATTTTGTATGAAAACCAGAAGCTGCTTCATTAATTCATTCACATGTTGAAGGTGGTGGTGAGCAGTCCTAAAAATTTCTTTTTGAATAGGAATCTGTACCTTCAGCTGAAATTAGAAAATGGTTTTGAAAGCCTGCTTAAAGACAGGATTGAGTTATTCCAGAGGTTTTGATGTTAGCACATAACTCAGAACTTGCACTCTTCACAAAACTGCATGCATGTTTAATTTCTTGGACTAATCTAAATCTCAAGCTTTCCATTTCAGTGTGTGTCTTCACCATACTCAGTTTTTCACTTCAGCATGCATTATTTTCAATACAAAAGGATTGGAGAGATTTCAAAATTGAAACTAAATATGTCCCTGGTGAGAGAAAGTGTAAGTCTAACATGCAATGGATGAAAAACAAAGATTAAATCATTCTGAAATACAATTTTTCTAAACATAGGTACAAGACTTTCATTCAACTTTTTGTTTTTGTTTGGGTTTCTTGCCAGCTTCTATGCAATATTTATGCTGGCCTGGTAACACTGCAATATAATGAAAGTCTTTACACTGCAATTCTCTCAAGGTACCAGGAAATTTGAAGCAGTCTGGGTACAGTTACCAGGGAAGAACAAAACAGAATATTCCTTAATTGCCTTGCTTCCTCAGATGCAGAGTGACAGTCACATTTGATTGAATGTCTCACAGGGTGAGACTTGGGTCTTGGTCCAGGTCCTTGTCACCTGTAATCTGGTGCATTTACAGGAAACCATGACTATAAACTGAGATTACTGAACATTTCAGGATTTGAAGAAAAGACATTCACTAAAGCTTAAAAGACAGAAGTTAACTGTAGTTAATTGAGTGTAGTTTTACCTGGTATTTACCATGGATTTGTGATGAAGGTAAAGTTATACTGACAGACCTTGAAATCATCTCTGATACACTGTGTTTTGCCCTTCTAGTTTCTTCACTTCCCTTGTTCTAGAGCCAGTTCCCAAGTTCCCAGCTCTTCATAATTCTTTGTTTTATTCAAAGCTATGGACTAACCAAAGTTCATTCTGCTTTATAAACAGCCTTTCTGTTGTCCGTGTGTATTGTTGTAGGAATGGCTGCATGGATGGGGATAGGAAAATATTCCCCAAATTTATTTATCTCAGAGTTGGCACTGAGGAAATACAGCTTAGGAAGTAAGGCATGCACAGAGTGATCCTCCTTCTGGTATATTCTCAAGGTTTTGGCAGTTTTTGGTCTGAAAATTGCCTTGAAAACTCATATGTTATATGTTATTCTCACTAATGGATTTCTTCCTGAAGTTACTGTATTGCTCCTTAATCCATTTGTTATTGTAGCTGTTACAACTTCATAGAATATATTCCACTATTTACTACTTAATTGTATAAATATATGCTTACCAGTGGTACATTATGAAGGAAAACAAAATCTTTTCATCAAGTTCGTTTGTTTTTAAGGTGTTAAGACTGGCTTTTATTTCCCCACTTTATGTTATTGCCCATTAGAAATTCCAGATATTTACATGTCCTGTCATTAGACTATGCCAGACCTTCCAGAGGGAAGGTAGTGTTCCACACTCTAAAAGCAATGGATCTGTCTGGACAACAACACAGAAGACTTCCTAAACTGTTATAAGTGTCTTTTAAGCTATATTGTATCACTGAGTCAAAGGGCAAGCATCACTTAAGGATGCACTAAAGAGTACTTCCTACTACAGCTTTATTTTTCCTGGAAGTTTTCATTCAAGTCTTGACCCACAGTGACCCTGATTAACTCATAAAAGGCAGCTGGATCCCAGCTCAGGATTCAGTTGCATGGAAGACATGTTTTTGATCTGCTTTTTATGGATTTTTAGAAAGCAAACCCTTTTCTACAATCACCATGCACTTACAGAAATGGCCCGCTGATGATAAGTGAGCCTCCAACATATAGATGGTGGGAAAATGCATTCCTCTGTCAATTACTGAGATGCACAAAAGTGAATTGGAAAAGTCAGTTTGCCATGAGACATTTGAAGAGTGAAGACAGCTCAGCTAAACATTGAAAAGTTTTTCGTTCTCTTTCCCAAAGAAATCTCATTTATCTTCCCCTTCATACATCATAATTTCTCTTCTTGCTCTCGCCTTTGCTCATTCTGGGAAACTCATGTTGAAGATATATCACGAGCAGCAATAACATTGGTAAATCCACAGATAAAAGGGAGAGAGAGCAGGTGGGTCCTGATATTTGAATAGGATTGCATTGGGAGAAGTGGCTTTAATTTTACAGAGTTATTTCCACGTGATATCCTTCTCTCCCCTCCTTAAAGCTTCTGTCCGAAACATTCATCTGCAAATAAGGCAGGCAATTGCATTTCTAAGCAATTTGTTCCAGACAGATTGTCCCATATCTTATTTGTAACAGTTTGTGAGACACTAAGATAATGTTAATTGATAGCTACATTATAGGTAGTTGTATATAGAGGGTTAATTGCTTACTGTTTTCAACAACACATTTAAAAGAGCTAAAATTTGCATACCTATATTAAGATTTTAAGTGACTGGAGTACCAAAAAAGTGGCTTTTTCTCTCTTATTTTCAAATCTTCAAAAGCAAACACTGCATCAGTCTTTTTCACAAGAATCAGAACAAATCACTCCTGCTGCTTGCCAGTCTTTATGTGACACTGGAAATTATTCAGGCTCATCTCTGAGGCTTGCTCTGAGATAGTAAGATAGAGAGTCACTTGGCAGCAGCTGTTAACCCACCTGCAGAGACAACTTCTGTCTCATTTCATCTCCTGAATTGCTCAAGCCACCAGACTAATGTTTACTTGTTCACAGTTAAAGGCATCACATGGCCCTCTGGGACTGTGCAAGAAAGGAATGTTCGAGCTTTTGGGGCCTGAAATCCAAGCTGTTCCCCTTGTTTAAATATTGGGCAGCTATTAAGCTGCATATCCTGGAATGCCAAAATGGCTCACCCAGAGCAGCAATAAACCCTCCTTGACAGGGTGTACACAACCATTCTGCTAACAGCTGCTTCTGTACTGGAAACCCTAAATTGCATGTTCACCAGCATCCCGATTTATGATCATCTTCATAGGAAATAACCATTGAATCAGTAACAGCCAATACACAAAGCTGTATTTTACAGAATTAATTTCCCTGAGAAGTAGATAATGTTAAAAAAACTGCATATATTGAAACCTATTTGAACAAACTGATACTCACCTCCTCTTAATTGTTATGTCTTTGGAAATTACTTCTGCTAACAGCTATTGTTTTTATTTTTTTTCCTTCTGGGCAGCTAAAGGTGACGGTAATTCTGAAATGTAAACACATTTAATACTGACAGGCAGCATGTTAGCATGAAGCCTTGCAGTGCATTTTTCTGTTGGTGTCGCTTCATAGCAATTATGACTACTAAATATCGACTACCATTTTTATTCTTGTCATAGGCAAGCTAACAATAGAACTATAGAAACAACTAAAAAAGCCTTTTTTACATTGATGATATCGACTACCTTGGGGGAAAAAAAACCCCTCTCACTACACAGAAAGCAATTCTACCTTGATTTCAGGGAAATAAAAATAAGATAACAAAGCTAAGAAAGTGGGTTTCAAAAGCTGACAGTAGTTAGCAGCATTTATTTAATTTTGTTTACCAGAAAACAGGAAAAAAACCCCCACAAGCCTCAGCAATTACTCATTTAAATTTTTTTCTGGGCATCCCCAGAGTCAACACACAGCACATATAGAAATCCAAACCAGCCAAATCCAGTGCTGTTTTCTATCTAACGGACAGAGGAACAGGCCAAAAGAGTCACACCAGCCTCTATTATGAGCAAGAACTAAGTTGTACGTCTTTTGTCTGATATTAGTCCAGATACACACTGTCAAGGTTGCAAAGTATTATTTCTACATATGATATGTACTGTTTGATATCTAAATACTAAACTGCTGAAGAACAACAATTCGTACACCTGGAGAAAGTAATCCCAAGAAACCTACCAAATTAACCCAGCAGCTACATTTCTTGGTTTCTTTTCCCATACTTGGTGTAAATTCTCTGAGTTGCACTCGGAAACACAATATTTACCAGATTTTGATAGTTATTTCTCTCTACTGAAGGATAGTTTCCTTTATAAAGCAAAAGTAACCATCACCTCCTGACTTCTTTCTGAGTGACACAGGCTACCAAAAGGAATTCTTTGTCAGACAGTGCAGTGACTAACCACAGTTTCTGCTTCTCCCTAATTCTGTCAGTTGCCTACCATAATACAGCTTATGTCTTAATTGACGCTTAGAAAACTTCTGAATGGGGCTGTGGAAATAAAAGCAACACAGTGAGAAGGAATCAGATTACACACAGACATACATTAAAGCGTTTGGTGGTTTAAATGTATACTAGCAATTCAATCAAATTACTGCTATTGAGTAGTTGGGGTTTTGGAATTCTGCTCATCAGCCCAAGTTAGCCAGCTTTTGTTCATGGTTTCTAATGTGGGTAGCATCTTTTTCTCAGAAGAAAAGTCTTCTGTCTGTTTTGCAAATACCAACTACTACCTTGTACATTTGATTCCCATAACAGTGAGTGACTGGATGTGCCCTTACATACTGGCCTATAGAGAAAAAAAACCCAACAAAATGCCATTTACATTTTTAAATAACTATTTGCTAATCTCTAAATTATTCAACTTGTTGTCCATCTCTTGCCATTCTACCCTGATTCTTAAGCCACTTTTGTCTGCTCACCTAGCAGGCCCCAAAATACAGACCAAAGGAAGCCTAACCTTTCTCCTACTGCCCTCTCTGCCACATCTGCCCATGTCCAAGGTGCACTCAAAGCACTCCCTACTCCCGAAGCCCCAGGAATCCCAACTTAAGAAAGGTGCAAGAGCAGTGAGCTTCACCCATGGAACTTCTTCTAGATACCATGGTTTCTTTCCACAATTAAAGTTTTGTTCTGTTTTACAATAGAAAACAGACATAGTATTTTCTAATTTCTGCTGCTGTCTTTCTGCAAAATGAATAGAAATGACCACATAAGATTTCACAGTTCTGGTTTTTAAGTCCAGATTTCCAAAGTTCTTTGCATTCACATTCCTAAAATTAGTTCCTGGCATATAAATAACTATTTTTCCTATCTTTCACCCAGAAAACAGAAGCAATCAGATTTGGAAATAAAATTTTTAAAAAAGTGATCACTCCTAACTTCCAGTTCTTTCATGTAAACCACAGTTCCTTGTCCTACAGCCAGGGCAAGTAAAAGTCAGCATTCTTAAACCTGCTTATGAATGTGTATGCAGTAAATTTGACAAAAAGGATTTCCCAAAAAACTGAAGGACAGTTAAATACCTACTAGTTGATACCACAATGAGAAGGTTACCTTCTGATTTTCATATTTAAGTAAAAGAGAAGCCATGGTATTGAGAGAGAAATGGTTCATTTTAAAACAACAGCACTGTTGTATTCATTAAGTTTTCTTATTTGATTTGTCAAATGCAACATACATAGCTCTTATACAAGAGATGATGCAATTTTTATACTTATTAAGAACATCTTAGTATAAATATTCAGCCTTTTGGGAAACGTTTTTATTGCAGAGACTATCTATTCACTGAATTGCATTGGGAGTAGCTGAGGAAATGAATCACCTAAGATTGATGTTCTCTGTCTTTGGAGTAGCTTATGCTGGATCTTATCTGGAAACATTGATCTATAAAGTCACTTAGCTTTATAAGAAAGTATTTTTTTAATCTGATTTATGAAGACGTTCTGGGGGCTTCAGACTGTTATTATAAGAGTGCTGTGCAGTAACATTTGTCTCTCTTAAGGGGCAAGGCAAATGAATGTTTATTAATTTACCTATAATCATAAGAGGCAGACAACTTCAGTGTTGATTTTGCACAGACTTTCAATTAAAAGCAATTTATGAATAATAAAGTTATCTGTAGAGTTCTGTGCCTGAGTACGAGATAAAGATCTCCAAGTCAAATGAAAGGGTATCTGAGGATTCACAGTTGGTGAGAAGTGTACAGAGGTCTAAGAAATTACCTACACTAAGCTAACAAAAGCCAGTCAGGAATTACCCAAACCAGCCGAACATCTATCAAACTAAAAAGCTTAACTTCTGTAATTTTCAATTAAGTAGAGTTTTTTAAACTTATGACTGTATTTTCAGGGAAATTTACCTTATAATAATCACTAGGAAGGATCTTTGAGTTGGATATTTTTAATAGAAAGTTATAATGATATTCTGAAACTGACTGAAGCTACTCTTTGCTCATCATTGCCCACTTTATTTGGGCTTGGTTGCTGAGAATTTTGCAAAAGATCGCATTCCCTAAAAAATGGCATTAAAAGACGACAAAGTGGACAAATGAATGGAATGGGAGAAGGATTCTGATGCCTTTCCTAGGTAGTTTCAGGCAGTCACGTGAGCTGAACCACCTTGTCTTCCACTAAGCAGAAAGATCGCTTCCTACAGGAGTCATCCACAGAGATAAGTACTTCCACATGTACTCAGCATTATTATAAAACTCCTCAATTGTCTTCAGCAATAGATCATATTTATGTATGTTTCAATGTTCTCCAATCTCCTAAAACCAGAAATCACAGCAGGGAACAAGGTGGGTTTTTCTTTATTTACCACCCTTGTGAAATCCCTGCTCTTACAGTGAGATACATCTACAGAGCATCACAAACAGATCTTCATTTTTCTGTTGCTAAATAAAACTCTCTTCCTTTCACCATCCCAATATTTATCTATAGATCAGCAAAGTAGAACAGAGTTCAGCATGAATTTTAAGGGAAAAATTAAGCTATTCTGAATGCATGCCCTCTACTACATCTCCTTGACATCTAAATGTTTATGAAACCAGTATATTTCTATTCACAGCATTTAAAAACCGGCTTTCTGAGGAAATTTCTTTGCAGAGTAATATATCACTGTTAAATCCTAAAATTCAAGGTGCTGGCAGCTGGATTAGCTGTTTGCTTCTTCTTCCCAAACAGTGCTGACACAACTGCCACCCTTCCAAGTTGCAACTAAAAAAGCATTCAAGATAAGACAAGAGAATCCCAAACGTGACCATTAGACTGGTCTGCAGTAGACAACTTTACCAGGAAAGAAGAGAACCTGGGAATTAGACAGTGCTTCCTTCAAGGCACCAGTCCTTGTTGCAGGCTGTTGTCAGCTGCAATTCCAGCATGACAAACCAATACAAAGCACCCTCCTTCCAAAGGGACAAGCCATCTGTCCCGAGCCTCAGACCCAAGCCTCCCTTGCCTTGGTCTATTACAATGAAATCAAAGTCCTAACATGATTTAGAAAAACAATTCCTGGTGCAGGATTAGCAAGTGCTTTTGCAGCAGCAGTAAGCATTAAAGGGCTGGCTGGCATCCCATAGAGAACACCATTATTCAGCCTGGTTCAGCACAATTCTGCTTGTACAACACATTCACTGTATTTTTGTTCCCACATTTCTTCATTATTGGCTATATTAGCATGAGAACAGGATTTCTGTCAGTTAGAACTGTACGAAAGTTTACAGATTTTCCTCACAGGGCATCCTACAAGTATTGTCTTTGATTTTATTCTAATTTATTCTGAGTCTGCTCAAGTTTTGTTTTGAATTCCCAGTCAAATTCATTGAAGCTAACAATGTCGACCAATATGGCAAAAAATCCCACAACAGTGCATGCCTTTTCATCTATTTTGCTTGTAAACAATATCACAAAATTCCTGAGAAATCCTCCTGCCTTTCAGAATATGCCCATCAAATCAATTAGTGCCCATCACAAACATCACCTGCACACATAACAGGTGCAACCTGATTTCTATCCCAGGAGCCTTGGAAAGAAAAACAGAGCTCAGGCACTGAGCTTTGGTTTTCTAGAAAGACTGCAATGAAACTTAAAAGCACTCAGCTGACATTTTGGTTCACTCCTAAATGCAAAGCCTATAATTCCTGCCTGTTCCTAAATATTTTGAAACAAGAGCCACCAGGTAACATGGCAATTTCCCTACAAGTATCACCTAACTCCAATTTTTCTGACACAACTATTGATGTACCTCGCTGCTTTATTGTACTTTCAAATGGATATTTGAATTCAAGTAAGTATAAATGGTTGTATTAAGGCCACCTTTCAAGGCTCAGGCATGTGTCTGGGAATGCAGAAAACAAAAGGCAAGCTCTAGGAACCAGAAACATGTTGGAAGTGGAGGGAAGACCCAGCTATGCTAAACAAGGACTGCCAACAGGACCTAGTTTGGTCTGCTCATTTTGTTTTCTATTCCCTTCTGACCTACATAGGCTTTCTTTTCAAATGTGTTTTTTTGCCACTATTGGAATTTATTTTCTGATGATGAGCTGAAATAGACCTGAAATAATGTAATTTCAGCTAAACAGTGTAATTTGAGATTATGAAAACAGATGAAGAAATAAACTTTAAAAACCATAAGGCTCTAATGCACCTAACAAAGTGCAGGGTGTTTTAAGAGACATTTGTTTATTGGTTAGCCCGATTTTAAGACACTGCAACAGAGGAGATAGCTCTGTAGTGAAACTACCTTCTAACTAGGTGTGAATTTAACACCTCACTAGAGTCATTGACTTGTGCCCTGCTCCCTAGGGATGCTGACTTGGGACCTCAGCTAAGGAATTAAAGACACTGATTGTGCTCCTCTTTCAGAGAGGTGTCTGAACTATTCTGAATTTGGGGAAGCTCGCTCCAATTGACAGAGACAAACTGACGTAGCAATTATAGATGCTTATTTTGGTTCTGTTCCACATTTAAGGCCAGCTAACAAGTACAAGACGGATGAATTAAAAGTAACAAATGTTTCTCCTGGGTATATTGTGCTGTGCATGTTTTCCTAAAAACTTGGAAAGTTGGAAACTTGAAACTTGTTCTCCTGAAAACATGCAGACCTCATCTGCTCATAGGAACGAAGCCCTCTCTTGTAAAGAAAATAGTAATTCTCTACTTTGCACCTCATATTTTCACCATTGTGAATTATATAAATATTTGGACTGATGTAAATAGCTATAGTCACAACACATAGGGCACTCCAATGACTTCACAAAAGTAGACAGATTTTTGACTATTCTTTTTATGGTTTGTATTAAACCCCTCAGGCTAATTGCTTGAAAAGCTGCCATTTCTGCAGTTCACCAGATTTAAAAGAAAAATACATACATACATAGGAAAAAAAAATTCAAATAATGAAAAAAAAAATCTCAATCACCTAAAGATCTATCTTAGGAAAATAATTTTTGCTAAGCTCTTCATACAACTTTGGAACATATAAAACTACATCCCAATATTTGAGATTTCTGAGGAAGTTAGAGAAAAATATAATAACTGACTCTTGTTTGACTATTTATCCTATCTGACTGCTGATTTCCTATACATCCACAACTGTGATACTCTAATCAAAAATTGTACCAAATAAGGTGCCACTCATAAGAGTTCTAACAGAATTTGAATGTATTGGATACCTTACTTAACATTTCTCGTAAACTAGACTTTGATTTGATTTATTTCCTGTAGCAGGAATGATTCAAAATAAAAAGCAATGCATCTTTTGAAAAGGAACATATTAAAATCACAATGAGAGATTCAGCTTCCATTTCAAATGGAAAGTCTGGGGAAATCTACAGACAGAGAGATCCTGTTCTGAGATCCAAAGAGAGGCACATCACACAATCATAGCATTGTACACATAGCATTTCAGATTCTCATCAATAGCAAGGACAAAATATCACAAAGATATTTTATACCAACTGGCAGAGTTAGATTTGAGAGGTTTGTGTTTCCGAAAGCCAGCACTGCATATTTATCTGTTTAAAAACACTTTATCTCCATATGAATTTCTGAATAAACCTGTCCACCTTGGTTGAAGTCAGGGGAGACATATTGGTCAATTTTGTGTAAGGAAGGAATATTATATTTCATACGAAAAGGGAAGAGAAAAATGTTATCTATCCTAAAAGTGAACTAGACAATAGGTTAATCCTAAGTGAAAGAGATAAACTTACTTTATCAATTAAAATACAAGAGAGATTTGCAACAGTCCACTGAAGAGACAACTATATAAATGATACAAAATCAGGTGCTATAGCTTTTAAAAACCACATCATTTTCTGATAAATGTCACTTGGCAAAACACTTAGAAAATACTCAGCTATCCGCAATGCTGTCTTGGCATTTCCTACCTCATCCTCTTGTGCATTCACTAATACACTGCATTAAGTATATAACCAGTTTTTCTGATTTTTTTAAATAGGTCTAAATTCACAAACTAATGATTTTTTAAAAAAACCTTTCTGCAGCATTCCTGCATGTTTAAATCCAAGATACAAAAACATCACTCCGCTCTCTCCCAGAGGAGATTTTGTTTTGAAGATGGTCAGGATATTAAACCCTCACTACACCATCGTCCTCCAGTAGCAAACACCTTGTGCCTTTAGCAGCCACAGAAGGGAAGCTGAGGCAGAAAAGGCCAACAACGTCACACAGAAGACGAGTTTAGTGAGGCATTGTCTGGTTTTCTGGCAGGCTGGATTTCTGGAAATCAAGAAACTGCCAAATTATATGCAGGGTCAAAATAACCACCTTTCAGTTTTTTTTCTGGGTGTAAAAGCAGTTGTGTTACTCATGTTCATATTGTCCATGAGACCGCTCACCCATTTCTTTTCAAGACCTTAATCTTTAAGAGGGTCATAACAGCAAAATTCTTTCATAGGAACTTAAGTAGTAAATTCTTCATCTGCATGACACTGGTCACCTTTTGGGACTTTCAGGGGTGACACTTTCTAGGTGTATAGGATTGTAGATTTTCTTTTTTTCTGTGGAAGACAGGGTCTGTAAATAGGGGTGATCTGTTTGACTAAATCAGACAATAAACCCAGAAAAAAATAGATCAGCCTTTCAGCAAACAAACTTGTTTTTCAAGTGTGCGATAGTAGCAGTAAGTAACCAAAAAATAAATACCTGTTAACAACAAACTTATAATTCAATTAAAGAAAAACATGATCCAAACAACAAAAGTATAGAAGCTCTAAAACTACGGTGGGAAACACTTCCAAGGGAACATAACCCCCACGTAATGTAACCTGTAGGGGTACTACAAGTATTTGCCATATACATGGTACTATACCTAGTACAAATATATTTACAGCATAACATGTAACTGACTAAATAATTGAGTCAAAAAATTAGTATATTCCTATGAAATTATCAAAAAGTTATTTTTCATGAGTCTGTCATGCAATTATCTAGAAAAAAATATAAATATTTAACCAAGCAACCTAAACACTGCTAGGTGAGTTAATGATAGCTTGAATCCAGACGGGGTCTTTAATTGGATAACACAGCTCTGATTACAGTTCTAAGTTAAAATACACTTAATCAACAACACACAGTTAATTCATCTTCAAAACTTCTTGAGTATTCTATCAGAAGACTCTTACCAAGTTTTATATATGACTCCAGCGAAGGATAGTCTGCTGTCTGGGATAGGTGACATAGCAGCTTTACAACTGAAAAAATTTGGATCATTTCTGAATTTGAAGCTGTACAGTCAGCAAAGTAAGCAAAGGAAAAAAACCCAACAGACTATAAAGAATAGAACACCTACACAAAATAAAAACATTTACGCACTCAATCTAATCCTCTACAAGTTTCATAAACAAAATGTTAGAAAATTTCACCAGAAAAAGATACTTTCAGTACAGGTGTGCCTTTTAGTCCAAGGTGCTTTGTGTTGCTAATAAAAGTATTAAGAGGAAATCTCCACTTGACTCTCCCCTTTAGATGAGAAAGCCATAATTCTCTGCTTAGCCATGCATGATCAGACAGCTTGCCTACCTTCAGACCACCAAACATCTCTGCTTCTCAAGAGACTTATTGACCATGGATGCACTACCAGCAGCCTTGTCCACTCCACCCAAGCTTTATGATCAATGTTTGCTGAAATTGAGGTCCAACAAAACAGGGATGGTTCCTACAATGCCACTCTACAATATCTAAAAATCTCCAAAGTCAGAAAAACAAGGTATTAACAGCACACTTAGTTCTGCAAGAATTTTAAAGCATACGGGATCTTTAACAAGGCAAGAAGTAATTTCAGAGCCAAAGGTTCATCTTTTTCCAATTTCTGGTCATATCAGCTCAAGTGTCCTCCAGAATCAGCTATTTCCTGCACTTTAGTGTAGCACAAAAACACAATCTACATGCTCAACAGTAGCACTAAAAAAACCCCACAACCCAAGAGGGACTGTACAGTCCTCAGCCCAAGATTTCTCCCATCCCAGCTGACAGGAAAGTTTTATGTACCCATCATCCAACTTGACGAAAAGATGAGTTTATTGTCTCAGTGGAGTCTCAGGTAGTCTGAAAATACTTTGACCTTTAGGTCTCTAATTTTAGTAGGGCAGGGTTAGAAATCTAACAAGAAAAGACTCTGTCTATATTACCAAATAAAACATACCCAAGGACATAAATTAGACATGCCAGCTGGCATAAAAGATCCTACAGTTATGCTGGAAAACTTCCTTTGGCTCCAAATTGCATTAAATGCCTGCTGAAAATATCCCTGCCCAAGCTCAGATCTGAGCTGTGACAGCAAATTTTTTGACCATACTAGTTGTTAGGTGCCAAAATCATTCTAGGGAATAGTCAGTTTTCTAGTACAGACAATGAATCCCAATTTAGTGTGCGAGACATTGACCAAGTTCATAAACTGGCTACCTGTGGGTGAGGCCTGTTGCAGCTACCAGCTGAGCAGCGATTGACACTGAGGTAGTATAGGGTGAGGAGAACTCACCCAAGGTACAGGTCTGCATAGTCCAGGAAGGTCTCCCTACATCTGTGTGCCCTGGTCCACCACTCTGGAATTCAGTATCAGTCACCACACAAACCTTTGTGTTTGGAATAACTGTCAGTCAGACATCAAAGATACCATTTAATTAGCACTGGAAGATTTGTTATTAATTATATAGGTGTTGGCAAGTTTTAGACTATATTGTGGTCCTCACTACCCTAACAGCGGAATTACATAAGCCTGTCAAGCTAAGTGCACTATTGAGGCATGTGAAGGGAAAGATGAACACAGCTGTAGCCAAGGGAGGAAATTACATCCTATCTTGACTTACTGTGCAGGCTACAAATCCCATACAACAGAGATCTGAGCCTTTGACTTCTCATTTCACTCCTCGCTCAGTCCAGCTGCCTCTAAAAGTATGCAATGCATAAACTCAACTGCATTTCAGGACAATATTTCTTTCAAGACCTTCACTGCATTACAAAGTTTGTATCGCATCACCTGAATGTTCAAAGGACAGAGCTGAGAGGGAAGCACAAGCAGCTGAGTGCTCAGAGTGCTCTACAGGACAGAGAATACTAATTGTCCAGGTGGACAATTACACTGTGAGTCAATAAGAACTTCATGTTATCCAGCATAGTACATAGCCTAATGCCTCTCATCAACATCTCTTTTCTACTTCCAGCCATACTGTTAACATCAGACTGAAAGGTGTTGCTTCAAACTAGAGAGTGTTAGACTTGTTGCCAAACTCTGTCTCTGTTGTCATCCCATCCAGACTAACACAACACCCCTTTTAGGTCACCTTGCAAACAACCATGTTTGTATTTTTTTTCTTATGTGGCAATTACATCACAGGGGACATCTCAAGCATTAGTCTCCAGCATTACTATGAATCAGCAAGACTGCAAATGACACTGTGTTTGGCCTAGTCTGGGTCTTGGACCTCACATTAACTGAGGTACAGATTGCAGGTGGTATTACCCACCCCCATCAGAGAGAACAGCAAGAAACCTCAAATGCCTGTCATGGAAAACGTGTGCCTGCTGTCAAGAGAATGCAACTAGAACTGCAGATAAAGCACAGCAAGACCTTTTCAGGAGACAAGAAAAGATGCATGGGTGTGCTGTTTACAAGATATCACCACAGGAAATCCTACCTGTATTCATATGCATAAGATAAACTGCAGGTGGTGCAACAAGATCTAAAAAAGAGAGAACCATAGCACAAACATTTTATTCAATCCAGATGATCTCTTGCCATGTCAATGTGCCAAGGCCAGCTTTGCAGGAATGAGTATGGCATTTTCTCTATGACTATGGCTTTATATCATCATCTAAAAGGGAAGGCATGCAGTCAACACTACTCCAAGCCACCCCGGAAGCCTTGATAGAGCAAGGGAGAGGAAAAGATCCTCTACAGCAAAGTTAACATCTTTGGAGAAATTCTACCAGCTGCAGCCAGACAAAAAATGGCAGCAGATATTAGTGTTTCCTGTAGATTAATTTAGCTCCTGCCACCTCCAGGTGCCAATAAGAGGATGATTTGAGCATCTGGACTCCTCATCTCTAGTGAAATAGCAGCTGCCCAGCAGCAACTTCACTGAGACAGTTTCAGAAGATGCATCTCAGCCAGGAGCTACCACCTCTTCCTTACTGTGTTGGAGTTTGGCCTGGCAGGGGCTTTAAGAGAAAGCTAGGGACATTTCAGCCAACATGGACACATTTAATAATGTGGATATAACAAAGGTTACATACTTGATGTGAAACAGACATAGGCTTAGAAAGTGTGTTCTGCCAGAGTTTCCTTTCTTAAAAGATGCCCAGGGGTACCAAAATCCCCTTATTTCAAGGTAATACTAGGATGAAGAACCTATCCTCAGATAGGTTCTTTATTAAGAACTCCCCATGAGGGAGTTTTAACTATCATAAGATATTACCAATGAGCCAGAAAAGTATGAGATTCTTACAATGTCCCAGAGAGTAAAGGAGAGCCTTGATCTGGCTTTGTGAACAGTCACCACAAGAAGCACAGTTACCAGTCATTGCGGGAAGTCATGGCCAATGGTTTAAAAACTTCTCAATTCACTCCCAAGGAAACAATTCAGTGATGGAAGACACAACATTATTCAGCACTCTTCCTTCAGAAAGAATGAATTTAGATTTTCCATAAATACCTCTAGGATTAAGTGTAGATAGGCAGATGAGACTGTAGCAACACAAGATTTGAAATGGAAGCTGCCTTAAAATTAAATAACTCCATGAGGACTTCAACTAAGGATGACATAGATAAACAGAAAAATCAGTATAAAAGTGTTAGTCTATCCAGGGACTGTAGCTTGTTTTACGAGATTCATTATTTCAATCACAATACTATTACAGCCTATTATAAGTAGTACATGCTAATATTGATACAGTTATTCTTTAGTAGAACAAACAAAAAGCAAGAAGATACAGTCAATTATTCAGATTGAACCCAGCTAAGGGAAGGTAGGAATATAACATTGCTCAAAAAAAAAATGTAAAACCCAGCTTGAATTTGCAAGTCTAAAGCTCAGCTTAAGAAACGTTACAAAAATTGAGTTCATGATGACCTTACCCAGTGATGGGGCTGTAAATTTATGATTAATTTCACAACAACTTTTGGTAATAAGTCAGAAAGGCCAGAAGGTGGGGCTTGGAGTTACTGGAGCATTTTTAGTCTGGTTTTGGGTTTTTTTTTTCATTTTGTTTTTGACCAAGTATTTTATCCGTTTGATTTATGCATGTAAACGGATAGCTACAATGAGCACTTTAATCTCATGATTACAGATGGCCACTAATAATCATTACTAAAGAAAATACAACTCACTTTTAAGGTTTACAAAGTTTTAAAATACTATAATACATCTGTGAAATGTTTAAATTCAGATATAGGTTTTATGTAAAGTATTTCAGAGGGTTAGCAAGACCACATAGAGCCAAGAAGTACATAGCACATCACCATCAAGAGAGACACAAAGGCAACAGAGTGTTTTTGTACTCCTGTTAACACAAGAGCAGCTTATGATTATTTGCTGTCCAAGCCTGTGAATATGTTGCCATGAAACTTAGCAGGAAGGCTTCCACTTCCCTCAGACAGCGTATATTTAAATACGGGAATTCTACTCAAGCTAGCTTATTTTTAAATCTGAATTTCCCAGCAAAAATAAGTTGAACACATTTACAGCTACATAATAAAGAAGAAAGTAAAAGAATATGGGGATTACAGTGGCATTAAAAAAACCCAAACAAATATTGAAACCAGTTTTGTAACAGACCTATTAGACTTTATTTTTCCAGGTGGAGTTGACAAAAAGACAACCATAATCAAGATAGATTGGACCTGTTTAAAGTGTTGTGAAGCAGAGACTTCCATAGACCATTTTGGAATGAAACTACTAAATGAAACTAAATGAAACTACTGCTTTAAAAAAACACAGCAACCCCCCCAAAACCACAGATCATCCAAACAAAACAACCCAAAAAACATTACACGTGGTTGTGTTCGAACCTTTGCCCTTCAACTACTGGAAAATGTATTCCTGTCACTTGATGAAATATTGCTCCATAACCATTTTGTGATTCAAACAGAAAGCTTAAATGCTTAAGAAATTAGTCTGTAGCCTAGTAAAGGTCGGAAAAACTTCCACTTCCAGAGCTGTGAGCAGCAGCTTAGGCTCTGTGAGTAAACTCACTACATATTTGGATGCTGTGAAATGTAACATTGCTGCTAACATGGATTTTCTGGCAGAACTTGTAGAGGACAGAAACACATTCATGAAAGCAAAAAAGTGAAAATTGAGAAAGAAAGAGAGGAAAGCATCTGCCATAAGAGAACAGAATACTTGAGGCTGGAAATATCACAGTCTTCACATCTGATTTAGTAAATTCCCAAGAAAGCAACAGCAGAAATTATGATCTTTCCTGTCATGTCACTTGTACAAACACTAACTCATCCAAACCCAGCATGAAAAGGCATAATAAATAACAAAACCACCTTCATGTTTAGAACAATGACAACTATTCTCCCTTACCAGGAAACTGAGAAATTAGCAACAAATGTAAAATCTTTGCCTATCAAACAATAGAGGAGGGAGGGGAAAAAAATCACAAGGTTTAGAATAGTAGATACCAATGTAAGGTCCTAGGGGGAGATGAAGGCATGCTGGAATGAGAGAGAACTAGTCGGGGAAAAGAGCCAAGAACAGATTTTTTCTATGTTCAGAAATTAAAGGCATGCGCCAAAGATCTTCACAAAGTAAAAAAAAAAAAATTTAAAAAAGAAAAAAAATAAAAAAAAACAAAAAACAAAACCCCCCCCCAAAACAACAACAAAACAAAAAAAAAACCAAACAAACAAACAAAAAAAAAATCAAAACCAGAAACCAGGCAGATACTATGAATATACATATCCTTTTAAGGTTCCCAGTGCTGTTTCTACCAGACAGTACACGTGCCTTTCCAGCTAACAGAAAAGTCATCTTTTATACCAACAAACACCTTACAACTATGGAAAGCACCACAATAAGTGATTTGCCTTAGGAAGTCTGTGATTACAGGTATTCCAAAGCAGTAATTTAATATTAACCAGTACATTTGTCTGGAAAGAAAAATGATGTAGGAAGCTGCCTTCAATTTGGCTGTGAATTTCAGTTTCATAAAAGGAAAGTTTAAAAAATTGGTTTGGGTCATATATGTACTGATCTACAGAATAGGTGAGAGAATTCCCTTTGCTCTCTTCTTAAAAGCATACACACTTGAAAGAATCAAAACCATGAATTTGTACAATTGTCAAGTTTCTAGCTTTCTTGATTTGTGATTTTAAACCATCCTTAACTCTTTCTATTTCAAAATAAAACAGTTATTTTAAAAGGAGAGAACTTGCAACAGTTCACCAAAAGGAATAAATGCAACTTGAAAGTGCTGGTTTACTGTGATAGCAAATTGTCTTAGGAACATGCAGTGGGTGAAAATTGCAGTGCTAATAGCCACGTATCATCTGCAGTGGTTCATCTGAGAGGGAGGAAGTGACACTGGAACCTCCTACTCAACATACCTTCCACAATGTATTCCTCTGCAGCACCCAGTGATGTTACTGAAAGATTTAATCACTAACACAGCTGCTGTGCACCCAGGAGTCTGCTGGAGTGCATAGTGCACATCTCCTTTAACCTGCTGACACAGGGCTTGCCTAAAAATAATTCATGCAGTTTGGATGATCCAGGCACATGGTCTTGCAACTCAAATTTTAGCAGTCCATATGCCCTTACAGGAAGACGACAAATTGCTAGTGACAAAAAAACCCCAAACCACCAAACAAGAAAACTCCAAAATACTAAAATTCACATTTTTTCAAAGTTTTGTACTTTTTTCAGGTATAAACTAACTGGCAAAGGAAATGGAAAAATCATTATTTGATATAAATAGAAAGAAAACAGAAGAACTGAGAAGAAAGCCCCCATATTTATTTCCATAATTTCTGTTTTCAAGCTTTTTGGAGTACACAAAAGTTACAAGTGCTGAAGATTTAAGGCCAATATACAGTTAAACAACAGCACAGAGTGTTCTGATCTGCACACCTCAAACAGGAAAGGGTCACTTAGGAACACAGGCTGTTCTTTGCTGGACTTTTTGGCCGTTCCTTTATTCAAAGAGTGTGTTATCTGTTTTCAAATGAATCTCCAATACAGTGTCTTTTCACTTAGTTGATATCTGTTTCCCTGTATCCCTCACACACCCTTTCAATTTTTAATCTGATGAGCAGGATCCATAACAGCCCATAACGAACAAGGAAGAGCAACTCTGTATTTCCAACGGGGGAGTGCGTTATCTTCTACTCTCTCTGGCCTTTTATCTTTTTCCCCCTATGGAGATTGCATCTTTCTTGTTAAGAGAGGCCAATAGAAATGTGCCTGCAATGTGAGTAGGAAGCTGTTAGAGATTTTCATATCCCTAGCCAGTTCTAGAGAAATGTGACTGATGTTTTACCCTTTGCAGCACTAATATATGTACAAACAGCAGAAACCAAGTTAGCCTTTGTCTTTTTAAGCTTATGTAAAATATTTACTTCTAGATGTATGCTTTTGACAACACAACAACAGACGTGTCCTATCATTAACTACACACATTCAACTATTTCCCCTGGTAAAAACACTTACCAGTGTGACAAAATCTTGCAGCAGATGCCTTGTGGGTAGCAATATCAGACTGAGTGCAAACATAGTTGAAAGCGATGACATTTTGTTCTGTATCACAGCTGATAAAAGCTGGTAGTGAGCTGAGACCCTTTTACTACTTTATTCCCTGTCTAAAGCCCCATGGAACTGCCACAGCTGCCAGCTGAAGTGATTCAACCCTGTCCACATTGAAATCAAGGACAAAAAGCACTAAGATGAGATATAAAATGTATTTGGGATGTCTGGGTCTGAAAAGGTCTTACAACACAATTCCTGCTTTAGTGGAAAAACTACTGTCAGCTTGAAAGGTGAAGACAGACCTTGTGCAACTCTACTAAGACTGTGGTCGCTTGCTTCCTGTTGGGATTCCAGTGTATTTACCATTTATATCTTCGGACTACTTTCTTCCATGATTTTCTTCTTCCACCTAGAAGGAAACAAGAATAAAAATCCCACAGTCTCCTTACTGCCTTTAATCAGAAATGCAAGAGCTATTTTACTACCAACACAAAAAATACTTCTCCCCCTTCCCCCCAACCCAGAATATTTGTCTCAATTAGCACGTCACTGGATTTGCATCTAGGAAAATGTATCTATTAAATGAGAAAAAAAGCTGACGACATATTAAATGCAGGAACATATTTGTTTCATAAACTGTGTAGTGAAAAAGTAGCTAGAATTTGACAAAGACTTATGTATTTTTCATAATGGTTCCTCTGCTCTAAAGCTTGTGAGTTAGGACAGAAAAATGATAGGAGTTCTGTGCTTCTGCCTCACTCTTGGTTGCTATTGAAGGATGCATAACTTCATTTTACATTACAGAAAGGGTTTTCAAAAAACAGCCCTTTATTTTCAACATGGAACTAATCCTGGATTTTGGATCCTGACTGAGAGCAAAGCACTGGGAGACAGACATCCTAGTAGGATGCTGGTGCCTTCATCTGCCTGTATCCACACAACTATATTGTCCAGCCCAGCCCATGAGTCCTTTGCTTGCACAGAGGTCCCACAGTGTTTTTCTGGAGCTCACCTTCACCCTCAAAAAATGCAACAAATCTCATGCCATCCATCTTCTAACTCCCTGTTCTCAAATGATGTGGTCATTGATGTAAAGTGTTCCTCTGGAAAGACAGAGCAGCATTGGCACTGAATATTATCTCTGCAGCTATTGGTATTTTATGTCATCTTTCATGGTCTGAAAAGTCTGAGTGTTTTGCTAAGTATCTTCATAACAAAGTTTTTCCAAGTTCTTTCTTAAGAAAGCTTCAGTTTTAGGGGCCAAACTGCTACTATAACTTTGTCAATCTAGCATACACTTACATGCAGTTGGAAGCATGACCTTTGAAAGTTTCCAGGTAATGTGAGAAAAAGTGAGAAGTTTAGCCAATTTCTTCCACAGTTGAACATGAGGAAGAATAACAAGAATTGCTCCAGATGGATGTAGTAATTACTATCCTGGTATGACATTTGGTAACATTGTACAGAAACAGTATTCCAAACAGTTTAAAGACGCTTTATATAAATTAATATTGAACAGACAAAAGATGTACATTTTATAAGCCACAGAAGAAAAGACATAGAGATGCTGAAATCCAGAGTTCCATATTAGCAATTGCCTTCTCTGAATAACAGCCAAAAAGACTTCCATGGTCATGTTTCCATACTGTGAGAAAGAGAAAAAAATATATTGGAACCAGAAAGGTAACTTTTTTCACCCCCAAAGCAATAATCTCTAATCTCTAAAAGACATAACTAAAACTTTCTTCCTCAGGACAACCTAAAATTTCAAACTCCTATAAATCTTGAAAAAAATCGTGATGCAACTTTGATACCATTAAACTTCTCTGGTTTATATACTATAGAACATCGCTATTGGCACACCTGGTGAGGATACCTCTCATTAGCCATGTAGTTCACTGTTTGTTTACTGGTTAATACTTCTTTAAGGCTGGCATCACCTTGTAGCTTCTACCTTTAGGTAATTACTAGCTAAACAGGAAAATGCTCTGAAGTGCTCCAATCCCAATTTAAAAGATTATTTAAAAGTTAGAGAGTCATGTAAAAAAAGTAACTTTTCAAAATTTCATTTCAGCACTTATGAATATTTAGCAGTCACTTTAAAAAACAAGTTATTTGGCTTAATTATTTTGACTTGCAGTATGTTCTTAGATTAAGATTTAGCTTTGCTCTTCTACTTACACAAGAGATAGCCAAAATTAGACTGAAGAGAAGACAAACACGTTAATTTCCACAGTAATTGACTACATATATCAACAACACTTTGACAGGTCGCAAGAAATTTTCAATGAATTTTAAATCTGTGCCCAGCTTAAATCTGAAGCCCAGTTTCCTCAGCTGCACCTGCTTGTGAAATTCTCCTCTGTTCTTTTGCCTTTACCAGTGTTCATCCCACTTTGTCTTCGTTAGCTGGCCACAATCCAGCACAGTAGCCAGTGGGTAATGGTCTTACAGGACAGGAATCTCTTCCAGCAGCTTGCATTACCAGCCATTACCATGGAAGAGAGCCCACCAAACCCCACCCTTTAGTGGTGAGGTTTCATTTGCACACCACTGCATAATACCTACTTGACTGAGTGTACTTAATGTAAGTGCAAATAAGTCTAAACAACTTGAATCCCAGCTAAGCGCCTTAACAAACGCTACTAAATGTGTTTAGAGGTATGGTCTAATTTTCTCTTGCTGAGTGCAGAGTAAAAAAGCTAAAAGCAGTCATTGGGTAGCCTCCCCATTAAAGCTGCTTCTCTCACTTAAGTACTAGCACCATTATTTCTTGTGGTTTAATAAAGACTTTGATAGTGTATAGTTATTCAGCCTAACTATTTCTTCCCTTATAGACTTCCCTCTGTGTCAGAAAAGTTATTTTGTGTATGCTCAAAAAGGCTGGACCAGGGCCCTGAAACTGCTTACTCATGTTTTTAACAGGAATGAACTCATCAGGTGTTTTCACAAACGCATGTGGACGTAGAAAATACAGTCACATAGAAACAAACAAAAAAAACAGTTAACGGCAAGAAGAGTGACAAGATGACTGTAAAGTCTAATTTCCTATTTTTGCATGTATTCCAAGTACAATCTCAAGGAAACTTCTCTTAGGAAGTGATCCAGCACTCAAACTATCACAAAATACAGTGGAGCATCTCACAAAATTGAAGAGACCCAGCCCAGGCTCTAAGCAAGAAACCACAGGAGTCTAAAACTTTGAAATTGGCCTTGAAAGAGACATGAAATAGAAAACTGAAGTCTTGCACTCTAAGAATAATATAATTTCCTTCTAAGGCAACTTGTAAAGTGCTCAAAAGTATGTTTACACTAGGAAACTGGACAATGGTAGCTGATTTCAACATTGATGAAGGGGCTAGAGCACAAATCTTATGAGGAGCAGCTAAGGGAACTGGGGCTGTTTAGCCTGGAGAAAAGGAGGCGCTCTACAACTGCCTGAAAGGAGGTTGTAGTGAGGTGGGGCTCAGTCTCTTTTCACAGGTAACAACCAACAGGACAACAGGAAATGGCCTCAAGTTGTTCTAGAGGGAGTTTAGATTAGCTATTAGGGAAAATTTCTTCTTGGAAAAGGTGGTTAAACATTAAAACAGCCTTCCCAGGGAAGTGGTGGAGTCACCATCCCTGGTACTGTACATAAAACCTGTGGGTACAGTGCTTGAGAAGGGTTTGTGGTGGACATGGTGCTGGTGCTAGGTGGACAGTTGGGTTGCCGCAGGTAAAAAGCGTGGGAACTGGAAGCCTTCGGCAGCAGGGGCGTGACCTGAGAGAAGCGATTTTAGCCTCTCCCAGTCTCCTCAGGGTCGTGGCTGCTTTCATTTTCTGTGCTGGTGTTTGCAAAGTTCATGCACGGGGGGTTGGTAAAAGCAGTAGAAGTGATGAGGAAGGGTTCTTTTCCGCTTATTACCAGCAGGTTTTATTACTGGAGTTGCAGGGGGAGCGGATAAGATGGCCCCCGCCGGCTGGTGCAGGCTGTTTTGTATGGGGCTGGGGGAAGGGCTGGTGTGTGACAGCCAATGGCTGTGGAGGGCTCATGCGACGTCAGCAGACTGATGGAGGCACTGGCCAGTCAGGCGGGGGTCCGTCACATGGAACCGACCAATGGGCTGCCCTTTTGGGCAGGGACAACCCCATCCCCCCCGAGGCACTGCAACATTGGGATTGATCTTAACTGGTCTTTTCCAACATTAACTATTCTTTGAAGTCCAGGTATTTCAAGACTGTAAATTTTAGAAGTTTGACTGTTGATGTACAGGGCTAGGGTAAAGATCAATTTTCTTACTTAATCTGTAACAGAGCTAGAGCACTTTCTAAATCTTGCCTGCTGACAGCAGAGAGAAAGGAAAAAGAGAGAAAACAGAGTAGATTAAGAAAAAATACTAAATAGAGCCATACAGCTCATTCCATATAGCTTAATATCAAGCCATGCCTTGACCAGACTAAAACAAAACATAAAGCAAAGTCTGGAATAATTAAATTTTACTCTTAAAAAAAAAAATCCTGCTTCTTTAAAAACATTATATTATGACTTTAGTTTTAGAATAGTTATTTCCATGAAGTCCAAGTGCAGCCACAATACATTCTGATTACTAATTTCACCTATAATAATTCTAACAGACAGTCTAACAGACCTGGTTAACTTGTGAAGCCAAGTACCACTTTGAACTAACATTGGCTAACAGGTTGGAGAACATGGAAGTAGAAAGTAGGATCCTGTTTTGAATAGTACAAACTGAATCCTTCAAAGTTTAAATAGTAGTCTTTTCTACAAAATTCCAGTTCTCAAGGCAGAAACTGAGAAACACTTCAGAGCATGAATGAAAGCCAAGGTTTTTGAGAGGTTTTAATTACATCACTCTACAGAGCACCAGCTACAACACTGCTATTCTGCACTGTGGTTCACTTCCCACTACATTATGTCCACATGGTTCCTTACAGTTTGCAGAAACACATTATCTGTAGTCTGGTATAGTAAACAATTTTGAGTCCTTTTCATGCAGTACAGACCATTCTGCCCCCAAGCCTTCGTTCAGGTTTACAGAGAAGGCAGCAACTGAGTCTAAACACAAAGACAATTGATCAAGGAACTGGCCTCACAGAGTGTTAGTACAGCCTGTGTTAACCAAAGGATAAATCAAATTTTAGGCTACAAAAAAACCACCATAGGGTTCCATTTACATTTTTTCACTTACATATTGTCATTATTCACTAGTAATTGTCAGCATATTAAGGCAATGTGCTGCAGAAGTCAAAAATTCAAATGAGCTCAGACAGTTCTGATAAAAAGGTACCATGTTATAGAAAGATCTTCTCTAAACTTCTTGTGAGACATGTCAACTTCCCTTCTAAGAGCTTTCCATTAAGATTCAAATTCCTACCACTAAAGTCTTCAGATTTATTCAGAACAATTTTATGATTACAATTACATGATATATGCATAATTTAAATCAAATGATAGTTGACCTAAAGAACCAAACTTGTTCATCAGAAATCTTTACTGAACCAAGGTTAATGGTATTAATAATTGGTCGTAAAGCTCATTTTTTTCTTTACCAAGCTGCTTTTGTTGTTCAGCTGAAGTTGGCTTCAGTATTTTCAGTCAGAAACCAAGCTGCATTTTGTAATAAAAAATTGTCATCAGAAAACACTTGTCAAGAATTAAAGTTTATGTGGTGTGAAATTAAGATTAACCATGCCGCATTTCTTTAAAGTTTATGTTGTACCAAAAAAAGAAATAGAGTAAAATCAGAGAAACTTAAAGGAATAGGCATTTTAGGTATGACTTGGTATACTTCTGGTTTTGAGATTTTTTTGGTGTCTTTTCTTTGTTAACTTTTCAAGTTCCTCCTGTCCAGATCTCCCAGGGAGTGTTCAGTAGTGTTTCACCTTATAATGCTTTTAAGGCTGCAAGGGGGCTAAAAGCTCTAATTTTTGTTATGATGGATTCTAGAAAAGGACTTCTCTCTCATATGTTCTAAGAAACACAGCTGCTAAGATTGCACATGACTTACCAAGAAGTACACATTTACAGCCTGTACTAAATATCCTATTTCCTCCAGCACTAAGATTTTTTACTGTCTCACATTGTATCTTTGGCTGAGGACCATTCAGCACTTCAGTCAACACAAGACGTATGAGCTTTCTTGGCTATGCTGGAAAATGTTAAAGAGTTTTTAAGTCAAACTCATGGACATGCATATTGCTAGGTTAGTGTCAAAGCTGAAATTACACTAGATGGATTAATATATGGACTTTCTCCACACCCAAACAGCAACTTGGCCTGATTAAAAAAATACTCACAAAGAGAAGGAAAAAACATTAATATTAAAATTGCCTGCATATCTGTTTCGTAGGTGTGTTATCACTTATTCCATGTAATTTTAATGGTTAGTTCCAAGTTGCAAAGTAGAATCAATCCTTTATATCACTTTTTATCACAGACTAAATTACAGAAGCAAAGTTAAACTGGATTCAACTCAAATATTCGAGTTTCTATACATATTTTCATGGAAAACACTAGCCAGTGGATGTGAAAGCCTTGGGAAATGCATGGTTATAACAGACTGCCATAGGCTGGCAATGTTGCAGACAAAGTACTGTAGCAGATGCCATAAGCAGACTTCAGTAGATTTAATTCTGGTTTTACTTTGTATCAGTAACATTTTTCATGTGCATTCCCCAAGCTACCATATTTATTCACGTAATACATTAAAGAAACATGACAGTATGAATGTCTGTGACCAACATGCTAGTTTCCTGCACTGTTTGCTCTGTAGAGGCATTTAAACACAGTGACACAAAATATCTTTAGTCATGATAGGCTTTTGGTTTACATAAACAGCTTTAAACAAACACTTAACAGACTCATTTAATATTCCATATTTTATTGCATAATGGCACTAATTGCCAGACTTGTTTAAGCAGTTGCATTTGAATAACTTGACATCCCTTGCAGTTCTCTGAACCATAAAAATCTCAAAACATTTGACTGGTAAAAAGCTTAACACTTGCACAGGTGAGAAACAGTCAAAGAAAATTTTTTCTTGACAGAAAGATGAGTACAGAAAAATAATTGGGATGCATACAAGCTGTGATCTGGGTCAAGCGATCTAACCATATATTGTAACACAGATTCCTATACTCTAAAAGCTGTAACATTGCAAAACTCTGAGCCTGACCTTTTTGGTACAAGCCAAGTGACTTGACTATTTCTGCCTGAAGTCTGTAAGTCAAACCCACAGCTCAAATAAATGTTCAAGATAAACAATTTTTCAAAGGTCAAATGAGGTTAAAGTGAGAATATCCATGGCTAAGACATTTCAATGCTTTGCTGCTTTCACTGTTAAATACATTTCTCATTTCTACACTCAATTTGTCTATGTTCACCTTTCAATGACAGAATTCATCTCTTACCGCTCTATTAAAAACCTATCTTCATTCAAAAGACTCACCCCTTCAAAAATATTTAGATTAAAACAATTTCATCTTTCAATCCTTTCAAATAATAGGTCTTAGCCTCACTGGAAGGCATACCATGTTTTTATTCTGAGTGCATTGCAAGTTTAGCTGTATTTTGAGGGTTTTTTTCCCAGGCTCCTGATGTTGTCACACCTGTGCAGCTAACACAATTGACTGCTTGATATTCCCAAGGCTGCAAAAAACAGAGCTGCCCTTTGCTTTCAGCAGTGGCATGAAACAGGGAGCAAGTCCTTTCAGAAGCCTGTGACAACTGTTGCAGGGTTGGGTGGTGACACTTCTGATTGCTGTCTGAAAAACCAAATCCCCATTCAGAGTGACATCCTACAGCAACTTCTGTGGATGGGTCCCACCAACAGGTCTGCACCATGATTTATTGCTCCCCCTGGTTTGTTTAGTGTTTACAAGCTTTTCTAACATTAAGCAATACAAGACCAAACAATGATCAGAAGCATTCAAGAGCCCATGACTACAGAATCTACTATAAAATCACATATGAGATGAATCCATCCTTAAAACAATTTTTGCATTTCATCATGCAAATATTTTTATTTGCTTAATTTGGACTGTTTCAATAGACTATTCTGCCTTTTACTGAAAAGTCAGATAAGTTAAGCCTTGTCTTATGAGCACTTAAAATTATTGAAAAGTCAGATAAGTTAAACCTTGTCTTATGAGCACTTAAAATTACGTATCTATCATGTGCTTGATAAGATTTACTTTCCATGAGGTATGTTGTCTAGAATTATTACTGTTCTTGAGAAAGTTAATGACACATTTTTTCTATATCACTTCCTACCTAATACCTTCCTAATGCTCTAAAAAAAAAAAAAAAGAAACTATTTTTTCTGGTTTTCTGGAAATTATATAAAAATATGCTAAAAGAGTTCTTTCCCAGTTTATTACTGCATCTGACTCTGGCTAAATTGAAAATAAACTTCTGTAACATCCCTCCAGATCATTACTGAGGATAAACACTGTGATGAAAAAATATAAAAATTTGAAAATATTGCAGAATCATAGAATATCCTGAGTTGGAAGGGATCCACTAATGTTATCAAAGGCCAACTCCTAGCTCTGCACAGGGCCACCCCCAAGTCACATCATGTGCCTGAGACCATTGTCCAAATGTTTCTTGAACTCTGTCAGGCTGCTGCTGTGACCACTTCCCTGGAGAGCCTGTTCCAGTGCCCAGCCACCCTCTAGAGGAAAAGCCTTTTCCCACTATCCAACCTAAACACCTCCCCTAACACAACTCCAGGCCATTCCCCCAGGTCCTATCATAGGTCACAACAAAGAAGAGACCATTGGCTGCCTGTGTTACCCCTCATGAGAAAGATGTAAACTCCTGTGAAGTTTCTCTCAGTCTTGTCCAGGTTGAACAAGCCAAGTGACCTCAGTCATCCCTCATCAGGCTTCCTCCCTAGACCCTTCACCAGCTTCACAGCCCTCCTTTGGATGCTCTCTAACCAGCTTTATCTCTTTCTCACACTGTGACACCCAAAACTGCCCCTAGCGCTCGAGGTGAGGCCGCCCACAGTGCAGAGCAGAGTGGGACAATCCCATCCCTTGCCCAGCTGGTCATGCTGTGCCTGATGACCCCCAGGACACAGTTGGCCCTCCTGGCTGCCAGGGCACTGCTGGGTCATGTTCAATTCTCCAATGACCAGGACCCCCAAGTCCCTTTCTACAGCACTTCTTTTCAGCACCTCGTTCCCCAGCCTGTTCCTACATCCAGGATTGCCAAACACCTTTGTTATCTTTCACCTGGCCAACAGGTGACTTGACTTCTCTTAATGGTGGGGAGGGACTGGAAAGCTTAGGCAACATCACTGCTCCTTGAAATTTGATAAGCAACACAGACATTTTAAGTGGGCTGCTGATACTTATGATTATGTATTTTTTCACATTATCAGCATGGCCAGTGGGGAATGGCTAGGGTACTACCTCTCTCCAGCTGTCATTAGGCAAAAGACAGTATTTGCACCATAAAGACACTATTAAGTCTCGCCCTTGCCCATCATCAAGGGTTTCAAATTGTTTTCAAGGATTCTTATACTACAACTTACTGGACATCGCATCTGAAACTTGAGAGGAATTAATTTAAGCAAGAAATCAGAACAAATTTAATGGTTTCCTTTAGAAAAAGCATTATGCAATGGCTTTGTCAGGTCACTGATATCTTAGTCTTTTTTTTACTAGCATTTATTGTTGTGTGAAATCCAATACTATCTGGCAACTTCCTTATTCTGACACACAGAAGGCTTCGAAAGCGTGAAAATCCCTCTTAAGCAATAGAGAACTCACAGTGCATCAGTTCAGAGATAAGGAGCCCACAGCCACCAGAACAAGCTTGAAACAGACAAGTAGAAGGATGTTAAATGAATACTGAATGTAGAAGGATTATTTACATGCTGTATCTGAAAATATCTAAAACAAATAGAAGTATCCACTTTCAGAAGCATTCTTTTACGAAGACAAAGTATCTATACAATATAGAACACCAAAGGTCACGTTGCAGTTCTTTACAGCATATTTCTTAGATGTCTGAAGATCATATAGTTGAATGCTGAGCTTCTCAAGAAGCTGAAATTAAGTTATATTATAAGAATACTATTTTGGCAGCACTAACCAAATGCAGGTTACATACATTAATAAGCAGTGTTTTAAGGAGAGAGAACTTTTTTGTAAAGAAACAACCTACTGTGTGCTTCTTTCATAACTTGTAAAAAATGAATCCAAAAGTTTATTAAATCCGTTTTATATTTCAAAACAGTAACCATATTTGTTTATCCCACCCAAAAATAAAAGTATAATTTTTTAATATCAAAATACAGATATTTGAACTAACTTAGAACTATGTAAAGAATGATTACCCAGTAAAGAGTTTCATCATTATCTCTAGTTAGTGTCAGAACAATTACAAGGGGTTGGGACTACTTTGGTCTACCCATTTTGGCAGTATGTTGAGTACAGATTTTTGATCCAACTACTTACACAGCTTAGAAAAAAAAAGACAACTATGGGAAATTAAGCACTACCCCAATAATACAGGGTAGGAATCGAGGCAATTTCATTTGTTCTCTTGTGATTTTGTTGGTATCCATACCAGTTTAACAGTAGCCAGAAATTAAATATGTTTATGCATCAAAACTTCATCTGCGTGGTTTCTAGTGCAATTGAGATTTAGATTTTGGAAAGACTTGTACTTACCAGGGAAGTTTCTGGGAAGATGGAGAGACTGCACTGAACAAACTCTGCAACTACTTGACTCAAGAAAGGTCCTGGGTTAAGCTGTCTTCATTGAAATTGGAGTATTTGAAACTAGACGGTTTTCTAAGGTCCTTTCCAACCCAAACCATTCTGTGAAAGGACAACTCAGATAGCCAACGTGTTCATTACCCTTGTATCTCTCTCTAGCTCCTTATCCTAATGTCATCTTGTTTTTTAGAAACTGTACCATATATGGAGAGGAAACACTCAGAGCCAGACCACTCCTGGTTTGCATGGGCAAATCCTTTGTTTCAGCCACAGACATGACATGATTGTTTCTGTAAATTCATCCCTGGCCTCACTATTCCCAAGATGCTGTGAGGAGGAGTTGATAAAAATGTCTTCCCACTCTTTCAACATCATTCCACCTCCGAAGCCTTACACTATGGTTTAATACATTTGTTCCCCCCTTACTTCCTTCTTTCTGCCATCATCACAACAGCAGCACAAAGACCTTTTCCTGCTGCATTAAAGTCATGACAAGAAAGAGTGGTTGATTTTGCTTCAAGCTGCATTGTAACCCCAAAATAGTTAGCCGTTCTGCCTGTAAATAAGTCCTGCAAGATGGTGCAACAGAATAAGCTACTGCTCACTGACCAACAAGTAAATAACTAGTTGGTAAGTAGAAAACTATTTTTCAAGTTTTTTCATGCCGTGTCATCACCTAATCTACTTATCAGTTATTTCACTTACCTCCTCAACTCCAAGCTTTTGCTCTGCTCTTGCTATTGGTCACTTGTCTGATGAGGCACTTCAGCTTCATACTGTATTTTATTCAGCTACAATTTACAGGATTTAAGCTACTGAAATCTCCTCCCAATCGCTCTGGCTTAAGAAATGTATTACACTCATAATTCTTGAAAATAATATACAAACAAAGCAGTCAGACCTTGAAATGAAAACTTATATAACTTAATCTTTTAGCTCCCTGCCTGTGCACCTGGCACAAAAGTCCCATCGACATGCAAGACATTATTTGGATGAATGCTACTTGTGATTATATTTAGCATTAGATGCTTTATGAAACTTAGGAAAGACTGACAACACCCTTGAACTACAAAGGAAAAGCATCCCCCTGTCTCAAGCAATACAGTATTTCAAGCCTTTATGTTATGTTACCTCAGACAATCATTACTGGCATAATAGCCCAGGCATTAAGCTCTGAACCCAACTGTGCACACATCTTACTCTATCATTTACTTACCCAACTGCATGAATCACAGACTTAGTGCATGTGAGATTTGAAATCATTGTTCCAGCCTCAACATGCACTAAAAGTCAGAAAAGAGGAAAGCAGAATGCTGAGATCTTTTTTGAAGAAGTGGTATATGCTCAGCTACATTCTCACAAGGATATCAACAAAAAAGATAATTTAAGGCCTTCAGTATGAGGGATGGTAATGGCTAATGCTACTCAAAACTGAAGAGAGCTTTTATAGCAATCTTAAAGATTAAATAAACCAAGCTCATGTTCTACTCCAGTATAATTTCTACTGAAGACCTTCTATTATATCCAGCTGACTGACATGATCAGCCTGCCCAATATCAAATCACATCCTTTTAAAATTAAGTAAATTAAGAAACAGATGAAGTAGAAAGTAACTGTAAAGGTATTAAATCCTACAAAAAAATAAAGAAAGTAATAAATGCAGTAAAGCACCCTGGATTTAAGCATTATCATTCATCTGCTTACTAAACAACACTACGTGCTCTCAGTTAAAGCATATATTAACATGTCCAAAGATTTCTGCATCAGCTACTACAGTTAAAATTATATTGTTCAAAAAAATCAACCTTTCTGGAAGGGATTCCATTCCAATTAAGCTTGACACATTTATTCTCACAAACCTGATCTTAGACAGCCTTCAGTGTTTTTAAATTTTTCACACCGTTTTTAAATTTTTCATATCGTGTTTTTGATTTTTTTGTTCAGGCTAGTCTAGAAAGGTAGTTTCAAAAGCACATAATTTATTTTTATGCATTAAAACCTCAGTTTCCATACAGGCCATTTGGTATCTTTTTCTTAGCCAAACAAAAAGATTCCTGGGAAATTTGACATTCTCTTATTTACAGTACAAACGGTCATTTTCATATTAAGCTATATTTGCCTACAATATAATAGAAATCCACCTGGATTGAACATATACAATATTTTGAGTTTAAGAGGTTACTTGAAGAGATTTAAGCAATGCTGTATCTCAGGTGATTTCTAAGAGAGGTGATGCTTCATAAACTATAATATGAAGGAGACTGTTCTGAGACAAACAGCAACTACTCTTATCAACTTGAGGAATATATTTAAAAGCTAATCAAGGAGCATATCAAACCTGCAATAATAGAAAGGGAATAGTCATTTAGTAGATTAAAGTAGATTTCACAGTAGAAATGTAAAACTAATGCTGAGAATTATGTTTTAATTGCTGTGCATACAATATTTGCAAAGCAGTGAGTTAAGATGTGACTACAGTGACTAATGTTGCTATAGGTACAAGCACGTACTTCTGTTGCCAGTTTTTTCTGCAGTATAATACAATGGCCTGAAAGGGCTTTTTTGAAATTGACAATATTTATGAGATAAGAATATTGGAAAGCATTGCGTAACATAAATGCTTCAAACTAGAAGTTATAAAACTAATGCAGATGAAAGCTTGTGTTAGTTTTGTCCTGTTCCACACCAAAATGCCCACACATTCTCTTATCTTTCCAGTACACATACCAGTAAAACGGTCTATAGATAGACTTGCGCTTGCTGAATCCAGCTGATTCACGTTATAGCAGTCCCTACAAATAGTGAATGGCTTTAATTTCTCAGAAAGATAGATGTGGTCAGGAGGAAATTTATTTTAAGTCACATTATTACTCAAATGTGGTAATAGAAATTAAATCAGATAGTTATTTATACAAGATGGCATGGACAGCAGGTTCTTGCCCTTATTTCTCACCTACTCGGGAGAGATCAGGAGAAGAGCCACATCTTGATGCATCCTCACATCAAACATGAGAGCATTTGTGCAACTCCTTCAGCTATCAGCTTTCAGTAACACTCAGAATAACCCCACAAATCTCTGCTCCTACTGTGAGCAAAGGAGGGATGGTCAGGACCTCGAGAGAACACCCCTTTTCTTCAAGCTCAGATGAGGGTGACACGCCTTTGGTTGCCTCCCTCCCTCCATAATTCAAATCCAACACAACCCAGGACACACTGACAAATCCCAAAGTCTAAGTCAGGAGTGGGTCAGTAAATTCCAAGTGCCCTTGAAGGGGCGTTGCATTCTACAAAAGCAGTATCTGTTTGCTAGAGAAAAGATAGCAGGAAGGTAGCTTAGTCAGGATGGCAGGAGAAGCAGCCTTGAATCACAGCTCCCTCATTTATTATTTTAAAAGTCTCATGTGGGTAACTGAGATTTTTTTACTTTCTGAGCAGGATCTCATATACTCCCACTCAATGTCTATTATTTCAAAGAGTAAAAATAACAAATAACTGAAGAAATGCTGAGCAGACAGCATTTTCTCATTAACATTGACATATGTTGGTTCCAGGAAGCCAAAAATGAAACATATTTTAAAATTAAATGTTGTTGGTCAGACTCTGTCCTCAGGAAAGACAAGTGTTAATCAAGATAAATTCCAATTAATGAGATTATTGGTACTTCATAGTTTAAGTGGTCTATTTCAAGACTAGTCATAAGAGTATCAGTGTTTCATTCTCAATTTTAGTGTCGCTTTCATTCATTTATTTCTATTGCATTTTGTGGGGGTTTTACAAGAACAAAGGAAATTAAAAAGCCCTCTCAAAAGCTAAGATTCCATGGAATTATCACCACTGTGCAGAAATCCTTAAACTTAGATTACCAATACCTTCCAGACTGTCAAAAAGGAAAACATGCCTCCATGTTTTATGATATAAACTGTAATGAAATAAATTGATTTTCTGGGAAGTGTTTGTTGCCATGCTCAACATCCAAGAATAACAAAAAAATTAAAGTTCAAAGTACCGAATTGAGAAGCGAATATACAAAGAGATCAGACATTCATGCTAATCTCAACTATCATTTTGCAAAAACAGCCTAATCATCATCACCATAAATACAGCAGATTCGTTATACTAGGGAATAGGCAGCTTTACACAGGTTTGGAACTGCTAATAGAACATAATTTTTCAATAATCATACCTAAGGAACTACCCATCAACATGTGTGAAGAGATCCTACATATCCATCTGGTAAGGACAAAATATGCATGATTTTTCTACTGTACTTGGAAGCTGTGAGCTCATCTAATTTTTATTTTCCATTATCAAAATTTCTAATTCTGTCAATAGCTGAGTTAAGCTTTTCATTCAAGCCGTTTACATTGCTACAGTTCAGCTACAAAAGGGCTGATTTTCTCATTTCATATTTCAATTGCACAGAATAAATACAGAAAGCATAGATTTTCTTAGTAGTCATTTAGATTGCACCTAGCCATCCATAAGTATGCTTTTCTACTTAATCATCAGCAGGGTCCACAGCCTATTGCATTAAATCAAGATAAAATTTTGCAGGACAGGATATAAAGCGTGTTTCTGTAACTGACAGGAAAGCAATGAATAATTTTTCCTCCCCATAAATAAAGGTATTTGATTTTTTTTTTCTGAATTTTTCCCTTCTATGACAGAACTGTTCTCTCTGCTTTCTTTTAAGCATGCCTATCCTTTTGCTTTCTGATGGAAAATCTTCTGTAAAGAAACAGTCTGCCTATGTGGTATATCTCAAACTATGATACAGTATTTTACAGAACTATGATCCTGAACAGGTCTTTAAATAGTTTCATAGAAAGATGTAACAGATAAAGCCCAGATTTTTTGGCTGCTGGCAATATAGCAGGGGATCCGAGTACTCCATGTACTTATTCAAGGTGAGCATAATGCAGTCTGCCTTTTTGGCACTAAAAGTCCTGCACCTACTTCAAGAAGCTTGTTATGCTGGGCTTTAGTAGCAACATAATTCATACACAAATTTTCCTTTTTAACTCCTGTACAGTCTCGGAAGTTTTATTTGTATACAGCGTTCTCACTTGCCTCAAGCAAACACAGTGAGAGGCATGTGTTTCCCTGTTATTCCCTTGGACTTGCTGACAATGGTGCTCTTGTTTGTACTACTATTAAAAGTAACACTGCTGTGTTACTAAAATTTGCCTGATGCAGGTTGTCAAACCCATATATGAAATTTGCGCTCTTACATCTAGCATCTGAAGAAATATGTACAACAAGAAAAAACCACATACAGCAAACTGAGTCAAAGCAAATAAAGCCAAATATTTTTTTAGAGCATAGGGACCCCTTTCTTGCTGATATAATGCAGAAAATTATGTTAGAAAGCCATGACAAGCATGTCACAGCCCAGGGATCTGACTTGACTTGTGGTCTTAAAGCCAGTCTCTTTGCCCCTATCTTTCTGAAGATTTATGGCAGTAAATAAGTGTATTCGCTATGTAAACCGAATATTCAGCTTAATTAATTTAAAAGAAATATTGTCATTTCCAATGCATATTTCCGATTCATTCTGAAGCCAAGAATATCTCTTCAGGAGCTGAAAAATTGCTCGGAAAGGGATACAAAGATAAGCAAGCACTGAAGTTTTTTGGGTTTTGTTGTACTGGATTCAGCACCATTCAGACATCCCCGAAAGGTTTATATCAGAATCCGGAGCAATGTTGCATTAAAATGAATTCTGAAAGATTAAAAAATGATATTACATAAACCAAAGCTATTTCCTTTTTATTCCAGTGCTAAAAACCAACTTTTCTTTGTGTGACCTGGAGCCACAAACATTTCACGTATGATCAAAACTGATGCAAGAAAATAAGCCACTAAAACAGCCAAGGAAGAAAAATCCACAGCTTCTATATCAATAGTTCTCCAATTGCCATTTTTTATCAAATACAAGAGTTTATCTTGTACACTTGGTCAAAATTTTGTACTTCAGCTACATAAGAAGAAAGGTAAATGGGATTTTTGCAGTCAGGTATTAATGGGTAAGGGCTGGATGTTATTTTCCTGGCTAATCTTGCTTTTGAGAACCTTGTTTTATTGGTTAAGTAAGAGCATTGAAACAGAAGGACAGTGCTGTTCAGAAACCAGGAACTCTGCGCACTGCAAGGACTGTGGGTCACACCCTGGCACAGGCAGCTAATTCTGCATTTATCCACATCCAGAAAAAGCATGGTCAATCCTTTCTTGTCTAAACCCAAGTGGGACCCAATTTCCTAGTTTTAATACACTGAGTTCAGAACCGCCACTGAGCTCTCAAATAGACCACAATGCAGGCTGAAGTAACCTTTCTCAGACATTCAAGTTTCAACCACTGCTTAATCAACTTGATATTGAGAATCTGATGAAGTTCTGAAATGTCTTGTCACAATAACAAAATTTAGGTAGCTGCTAAACATGAATGTTTTCACAAATTTGCATAGCTGTAACAGGCTGGTAAATACAACTCAGCAGAAAAATTTATTAACCGTAACTGAAAAAAATAGAAGTGTAAAAATACAATCTCAACTAAACTATAAGTTTAAAATATTTTTCTAGTCTAGCTTATAGATCTAAAATTTCCTGGAAACAAGAAAACAGACCCTTCTGATGCTTTAAATCACCACAACATAACAATTTACTTGTTTCAGCATCTCTTATCTTTCTTAATACATATATTGTCAATTATTGAACTTGTAAGTTATTTCAATCATGCACAGACACTTGCCAGAGATTTTCCTTAACTTGACATGTTACTCAGGTCAACAGGAAGAAAAGGATTGAAAAAGAGAACTCCTTCAAGAAATAAAATCACTAAGGATCTCATACATGGGGATGTATTTTTCAATGTAAGAAAAAAGGTAACACTTGTGGTTGCTATAGTTATCATAAGCATCCCTTTAGCTTGGCCGAAGACAGATACCATGATCTAGGTGAGGATACTCTAAGTTGCAAAAGCAATGTCACACAGCCTTGGAAGTGTTCCCAGGAGAGCTCTCACCTTGGGGCAGACCAAAAGGATCCAGATCTTTCACACAGATGGAAGTGTAAACTCATCTCTCACCAGTTTTACTGGAAATAGTACCAGTGCCATAGAAAACCTAATTCCATGTTAGGTAATCCTTGGAAAGTTTAACTCAGTCCTGCCCTAGACATCCTTTGCTACAGCTCTAGTTTATGACTTCTTTACCTCATGGATGTAGAGCAAGAATAGGTCATTGCTTTGTTCTCCCCAATAATATTTTGCACTTATTTGGAGGCTTGCAAAGTCCCTCAGCCTTTCCATTAGTAAGAAAATCCAATTTTTTAGTGTGTCCTCATAACCTCCTCCTTGTTCTTGACTTCTAATCAATCTTTTTGCTGCTATCTGGGCAGTAACTGGCCCACTTGTTTAAAAGTTTTGGATTCAGAATTGGTGCTGAAGGTGAGATCTTGCAAGTGTCTGGCAAAATGCATATCAGTCGGTAGGGGTTATTTTGTGCAAGATTGTGCATTTTTCTTTAACGTAGTACCACATAAAGTTTTAATATGTTGAAAGGCAAGGTATTGTGTTGTATGTGATTTTTGGACCAATTTATATGGCAAATAATGTCCTTTGGCCTTTAGAAACATTTCTTTCTCTTCCCAGATGGGAAGAGTACAACATCATTGTCAAACACTGCCATGTACTACCCATGCACATAATTACATCTGTGCAGAAAAAACTCAGTAGGGAAAGATGAGTGGCTGGTTAACACTTCAGGTTGCAGAGTTGCTAATAAACCAAATTGTTCCCCACAGAATCTAAGCTGTCGTGAGTAGCCTGCCTCTAGTTTCCCTTGAAGATTTAGTGCATCACTGCTCAGGCAGGCCTTCTGCTGGCTCATTTTCTGAGGAATGTTTTAGATCTCGTGTGATCTTAATTTATACTAGAAAACATCTGTGACATGCTCATCAGTATCACCCTCTAAAACAACATTAAAATAAATTTGTGAAGGAGTTGATAATAAATGAGGTTTTCTATTACCTGATTTGTTCTTCTCTTCAATGTAACATGCAGAGGATGACTGCACAATGCAGTCCTTCTGTAGGAGGACCTCCTTTTCTGGCTAAATTATTCTTAACTCAGAGAAGGGTTGTTACAATAAGATATGTCACTGATGCCGTTGTGAAGAGCTTGAGAGTGACATCTTTGTAGGGGACATGGATAGTGGGGTCAAAAGCACTCAGCAAGTTTGCTGATAACACCAGGCTGTGTGGGGCAGTTGACACAGGAGAGGGAAGGGATGCCATCCAGAGGGACATGGACAGGCTTGAGGGTAGGCCCATGCAAACCTCATGAAGTTGAGCAAAATGAAGTGCAAGGTTCTACACCTGGGTCACAGCAATCCCAGACACACCCACAGGCTGGGCAGAGGAGGGATTGGGAGCAGCCCTGCAGAGAAAGACTTGCGGATGATGGTTGGTGAAAAACTCAACATGAGCCAGCAGTGTGCACTCACAGCCCAGAAAGACAAAGAAATCCCAGGCTGCACCCAAAGGAGTGTGGCCAGCAGGTCAAAGGAGGTGATTCTCCCTCTACTCTGCTCTGGTGAGACCCCACCTGGAGTACTGAGTCCAGCTCTGGTGTCCCCAACATAAGGACATGGAGCAAGTCCAGAGGAGGCCATGAGGTTGGTAAGAGGAGTGGAGCACCTCCCCTACAAAGACAGGCTGAGAAATTTGGAGCTGTTCAGCCTAGAGAAGAGGAGGTTTTGGGGAGACCTCACAGCAACCTTCTGGTATCTGAAGGCATCTACAGGGAAGCCAAAGAGGGACTCATGATCAGGAACTGCAGTGATAACATGAAGAGTAATGGGTACAAATGGTAAGAGGGAAAATTTAGGTTAGATATTAGGAAGAAATTATTTACTATGAGGATGGTGAGACACTCTGTTGAAGGCCAGATTGGAGTGAGCAACCTGGTCTAGTGAGGGGTTGGAATTAGATGAGTTTTAAAGTCCTTTCCATTTGCTTAACATTCTATAATTCTATGATTTAAGCAGGAAGAACACCCTGCAGCACTAGCAGTCTTGACCTCCTCTTTCTTTTGTACACTCAGCATTCATCTTGCATTGCAAAATCAAGAATATCTCCTCACCCCTCTTCTATGGCCATCCTAAAGTGCCATCTCAGCCTGAAGAACACAGTATACTCATCAGGTGTCTGAACATGTTGCCCAGATCTGTCCTGCCATATCAAATACATGATTTGATAGGAGATGCCATTGTTTTAGGAGATGCCATTCCTTTTCTCTATTGGGAATGTTTTTAGTAAACACCCACAACAAAATTTTCTACTAATTTTGTCTTTCTAATAAATTCAGATAATAGATATTTTAGAAAATGAACTTGAAAGTCTTTTTGTGAACACCACAGCCTATATTCTCTAAATACCTATGTCAAAACCAGAATGCTCTGTCAGACACAGGAATACCTTGCCAAGACCACAGAGTATATCCATGCCTGTAAGACAGGCCAGTTTCATCAGCCTAATCTATGAAATGAGTGAAGTAGGATCTGGTGGCAGGACCACCTGTCTGGTACTGCTGACAGGAATAAGGGCTAGAGGCTGTACATCCACAATCTTTTCTTTCATCTTTAAGAGCCTGGCTTACTAAAAAAAAAGCCCTCATTTCAGGCTGCTCAATGAAAATCTTTGCAATTACTTCTTTCACTTCACAAAAGTACATGCTTGGTCTCTTCTGTTCATATTTGGTACTGCATACTGAATTTGTCCATTTTTTAAATAAAGAGCCCTTACACCAAAGGTCAGAAGGGAATATACTCATCAACTCAAGCAGAAACCATGAACTCCAGCCTTTTGTGAGGCCCTTGTTAAATTGTGCTTTACTGCAATTCATCTGGGAATTAATACCCTGCCTATCTTAGCTTATACAAGTATTATGAACATGAATAAAATTTGGGTACTAGTCCCTTGGCATTTTTGAGCAGTAGGTGTACTCCAAGTAACTACTCTACAAAGCTTATGCTTTTGTTTGTTCATCAGTTTACCTCAGGTAAGAATAACTTATTCCTTTCTAAATGAGCTTAATTCACAGCAGTCAAAAGAATTACTTCCCTTTTATTTTTCATTCATGTCTGTTTTGTCTTCCAACCATATAATTGCCTGAAGAGATTAAACTCAAATTTTGGTTTCCAGAAAGTGAGGCTTCAGGTCAAGATGAACATGAGAACTCATACCTTGCTCAAATCATACAGCCTAAGGTTGGGAGTGTAAGAACTTATTCCTTCAGCAATGAGCTGGCTGCTTAGATTGAGAATTTAAGTAGCTAGCTATTCATATGTTCCAATGTGACAAGTGCACAAACCAACTTTTCAGGTATTACCCATGTAAAAGTTAAGGAGAATTGGAAAAAAGTGAAGTACAAAAGTGTTCAGACTATAAAAGCCTAATTTACCTCACTCAGCATCCTCACAGGGGTTGTTCAGGGAAAGAGAACAAATTTGAATAACTGTTCTCTCAGGTTTCCATTTGAGTTTGTCTCTAATCACCCTAAGTTATTACTGATGGATTTTAACAGCATAATTCAAACCTTTGACAGGAACCTCTCTGACACTATTTCTCTTTTAGAGCTGAGCTGACACCAATAACAAAACTGACATTATGTGCTTTCTTGCTTTTAATCAGATTCTGCTTCCTTTATAGCCTAATCTCCAGGATGACTTCAAGAGGTGACAAGTGGCATCAGGCCTATTTTTCATCAATGTTAATATGTTCTGTTCTCTTCACCTCAAGACAATGTGACCCCACAAGTGTAGTTCACTGTATCAACAAATTGCCCTGACTTTCAGACAGCAAGTCCAGCAGTCATGTGGTTCAGGCTGAAAACAACTGCGGGTCTTAAGTCTCAGTTTCTGTTCTCAGCAAATACTTTAGACATATTCGAAAGGCAGGGTTTCTCTGTTAAGATTAGAGAAACAGTTAGGAAGCAGAAACCAATGAAATAAAAATATTGTCATTTTTTCATGAGACTTGTTTTGTCTCTTTGAGGTTTGCTTTACAGTTACAATTATCTTCCAAACATCCTTCATCCTTTAAAATGTCTTACTTTGATAAGCTCAACAATTTTTAGCTTTAAATTATCAATATCAATTTGCACAGTAGTCAAAGAACTATTTAGGCTTGACAGCCAGGAGACAGAACAGAAAGAACCATAAGCCTTTGTAGTGCTCTTTTCCAAGCAGTCTTTCTTATGTCAGGTGAGCCATTGGATTTTCTTTCCTCTATTTTTGCTTTCCAAGCACATAAAATTTGTCCTTATAATGTGAAGACACACTTATTCAGGGAAAAGTGAATAAACACAGAAAAGCAAACTGAAGAACATCACAAATACTGCTGTGGTGAGTCTAAATAACCCTTCCTCATTTACTCCCCATCTTCAAAATATGTAGTTACTATCAGCTGTTATATTGAAACAGCTTTGGAGGGAATTGTATGTTTTTCTTGTACACATCTACTTGATACAGAGGCACTGTGACAATTTGGCTAAGATGGTACATTAATTGTACCCCAGTGAATTTATTTTGCTATGTTGGGGTGCCTTTTTTTAATCTTACACTACTTCTAGCACTTGAGATCAGTTGAGATCATTTTCCCTTCCCAAGTCCAGTTTAACTTTTACCAGCTTTATACTTGTGTCAGCTGCTTACCTCCTCATTGATTTTCTCCAGCTGCCACAGCACCAAATGTCTGTCACTTAATTTGGGACTAAAAATGGTAAAAAATTTGAGTTTTCTTGGTAGTGGTATTTAATAATTGGACCTTTTTTTCTAGAGTTAAATACTTGCATATAAAGAGAACTACAAAATCTGCTCACTAATGCTAGCAGCATAATACTACTAGCAGCTCGGATTTGCTAGCAATAACATTAGCAGCTGAAATTTGAGTATTTTCTTCAGTTGGCACATTTGACCCAACTTAAACGAGTTTCCCTGCATTAACAAAAAAAGTCCACACCCCAAATGAAACAAAACAGTCACTCCTGCTCCCTAAAGGTAGTGTCAAGAGGCACCATAAGTTCCAGCCCTTCCTTGAACCTCTTTGATATATCTAGAGGTCCAAAGTAAGGAGAGAACCCCAAGTGGGGCAAAGCCCTTCACTGTGATTACTGCCATATGCTTTCAGAACTAAGCTGCAGGCAATAGCAGACAAATTTGCAGCTAGCAGGTCTTCCTTCCCATTACTCAAAAGCATAATGTTGATATAGTTAAATATTTTCCAATTAAGATGAAGAAAACATAAAAAGGCAATACATCAAACAAGCTAATGTAGTCAACTACAACAATTACCTTAATCAAGTCTTGAAATGTTGCATCTGAAATGAACAATTTTCAAACAATAAAGCTGTGGCTGTGTTAGAGGCACCCATTCATCATTTAATGAACAGTCAAACTATAACCTTTAAATTAAGTGTGTGTGTTGCATTACCCTAGCTGTAATTTACAGGTCAGGTCAATGAGCAATAATGTTATTACTACAACAAAAAAAACCTTCCACTTCAGGCTTTACATTTAATTGTAAAACTTCAGTTCCATGTTAACAAAATAGTCAATGTGACTTCATAACACAAATTCATCTGTTCTTTGAAAATAAATTGTGCTTTTTTTTTCTCTGTAAATCACTTACCAAAGAGTGGCATTTTTTTTCTAAAAATACAGACAGCATGGTAGCAAGTACAACTTACACCACACTTTTTTCATTCTACCAAAAAAACCCAACAGCATAAAAGTTCTGAAATATTAAATCCTGAACACCATTGTGAGACCCATTCTTAGAAAAAAGACATCACTAAGAGTATAAGAATATTGCACAGACTTATTCTTCACAACTGAAGTCCTAGGGAGGGGGTGCAAGAAGAAAGTGAGCCAAAAAATACAATATGCTTTCAGAGAAATATTGAGTACTGCAAAACTATAATAAGATCTGAACATTCGATAGAAAAAAAAAGCAAAACAAAACAACAGCAAACCAATACTCAAATAGATGCTTCAAGTGTAAACTTTATGCAGAAACTAGTAATAATGTTGAATTATTCCTTGACTTGCTTTAAAACTATGTTTTTAATGCAATCAAATGAACTACAAAGATTACTACACGTCCTTCGAAAGAGTTTTCATTATAGAATTGTAAGTGCATATGGCAAATTAGACAGCACAGGAAATCTCATATGAACAGAAAAGACAGAAATATAACTTTCTTAAATGCTACTGCTTAAGTCTTAAAGCAGGCTGATAGGTAGAAATTACTAGCTGCACACTAATGAATTTGTATATAGAAATAATTTACCAGAACTATTAACATGGTAACAAAGAAGTCAGACTAATCGTTCAAGACATATCTATGCATTTATTTTCTCACTAATGTTTTTTCTAATCAAATTTAAGCAGACAGGCAATCCAGGTAAGCACTATTTCTACAATTGTCTCAAATCTTTTTAAATTTACACTGTAGATATAATAGGTGGCAATTTTGGATAGTCACTTCAATTTCTCTAATAGCCAAAGAAGAAATATAGGTGTTTCTAAGGAATTGATTATTTCATCCTAAGATAAGTGTGCCTGTAAGGTTCGCACAAATCCCAATTTTCAACTGTTTATTTTTTTACTGGTGATTATAAAGGGATTACAGCCAGCTGCTTCAGTGACATGAAGTCCATTCTTGAGGATTAACTGTTAAATTGCCTTAACAACAGCTCTTCTGTAACCACACAAAGTATTCAAGTGGCAAGCTGTGTCAGAAAAGCAACTAATTACAGTTAGAGTTACTTGTTCTTAATATCATGACCATGAACTTTGAATCATAAAATTACTTAGGCTTGGAAAAAACCTTAAGACTGAGTCCAGCAGTAAACTTATTGCTGCCAAGTCCACCACCAAACCACATCCTGAAACGCCACATCTACACATCTTTTCAATACCTCCAGGGCTGGTGACTCAACCACAGCAAAGTTCCAAAGATTTACAACCATTTCTGTGAAGAAATTTGTCTTATTCTCCAATCTAAACCTCCCTTGGTACAATTTGAAAAATAATTCTGAAAAGAACCATTCAAGTTCCATGCACTCCCAGCTTAAGAAGAAATGCAAGACACTAATTATTTGGGATATCAAATTCTGAGGGAAGACCTCAGTGAAGCACTGTAGTCTTCTTAAGTTCAAGCAGCCCATATTTTATTGCACCATTTAAGACTCTGATAATCTTTAGGGAAATGGAACCATTTAAGAGATTTAAAGAGACACGCCACAATCAAAGACATCCACGTAGCTTTCCTTCCAGCCCAAACCTCCATATGCTATTCAATTAGTGCAGCCCTCTACTGAAGCAAGATTTCAGTCTTGTTCAGGATCTTGCTTTGGTGGACAGTTCACTGAAATACCAGATGCAGACAAAAAAAGTTGTTTCAGAAAGCAGTTTTGAGACCCTTGCTTGGAGCCCCCAGCAAAATACAGAAAGGTAGTGCTGAAGTCAATCAACATTCCATCATGAAAGGAAGAGAAGACAACCTAGGAAATCCCTCCCTCTTCCAAAACACCTTTAATCCCATAAAATTATATGAAGATGTCTCACCGGGTGTTCCACTACTAATTTAGAGTCATTCCTAATGGCTGAAATCTAATGCCAAAAGTTTTGCAAGAGACAGCTCTAGCAATGAGACAACCAGCAAAAAAAGTTCTTGTTCAAACACCCACGTTGCAGTCATCAACAGCAGTTCTACCTCTGGCTGCTGTCTTCGCTGCACAGTGACACAATACAGCTGCTCTCTTCAGCCACCAGCAGCACAACGGTTCAAAGGTGATCCTTTAATTTATTTGTCTTAGTCATTTCATTAGGATAGTTCTGTCATTTCAGTAAATAGTTAAAGGAAATCTTTTACAGTCATCTTCACTGCAGTTCCGACAGTTAATGCTGTATTGGCACTTTAATTGCAGCCATCACTCTTCTAATGTGAAAATAGTAGAAATTTACCTTTAGCATACAGTGATTTGGCCAAATAGAAGCACTTATTTTTTTAAATCCAGCTATTTTACATCTACCCCCACCTGACTTTTCAAAAGCAAACGAAGGGCAACTGAAAAGAAAAAAGTTGGGTTTATCAACACACAGCACTTTGTTTTTCCATTTTACAACTGTTATACCTTTTCTTCCATAGGTATATAGGAAGGTCAGAGAGCTTAGGAAACCTCAAAAACCTTTTCAACTATCAGAGAGGAAAATTTCCACCAGCTCGACTTGCAAAACTCATGAGGTGAAATAGAACAGACAAGATTAATGTTACCAAAATAGTCTGGTGAGAACTGCAACTGATAGTATCAGTGTTTAATTCTATGGATAAATGCAGTTCTATGGTTCCAGTAGACTATAATTTTCTTGACATTTATCACAGAAAAGTGAGCATCTACAGTTGCTAAATGACAGAGATAAAAAACCCTGTTCTTTGTTACTTTTACATAAAGATTGAATCCTTGTTGCATACAGTGTGCCCAAAAATATGGGTGCAACACCAAACTCCTTTTATTCCTTATCCATCATAGGAGATTAAAATGACACTCAACATTCACTGTGATTTGAAAAGCCCCATGTAAACCATATTTCTAACTTTAGATAAACTGTGGAAGAACTCAGATGTATGTATCTCAGCATAACCATCGCTATACCAACTCACACATCTTCAAATGGCATCATTTTACCCTTCTAATGAAAATTGAACCCTAGCAGTATCGTATCAGTGTATATTTTTAAGCACATATTGCACATGAAGGTTTTACATGTAACAAATAGCAACAAACTATGTTGCCCTTCAGAAAGGCACTCCTCTGTTTTCAACAGAGGGAGGACAGTTCCTCTGCTGCCCTCCCTTCCTTCCTCCTCTTAAGGTATAAAGAGTTTTACTATGGCTGCTTATGCCAGAAGCTTGTTGGGGGCAAAAGTAATATCTGTGGTCAAAGCTGTAGGTTGTTTTCTCAATAGCATTAAGCAGCAAAAACACCTTAAAAATTATTTTCAGTACAAAATGAAACAGGAAAATATCTAAGACACCATTTAAGGATTGGAGGAATTCTAGACAGAAAAAAAAATAGAAGTCATTTATCCATCAGATTTCATGAAGAGGTCAGACTGCCAGAATAAGGTGCAATTTAAGCAATTTGTTTCTTGCCTTTCCATTGTCTTTGTGTGAGTTAACAGGGTAGTACACTACAGTTGTAGTGTAAGGGTGCTGGGAGAGAGCATAATGTGCAAGAACAAAGCTAGCACAACTTGAACTTTGCCTTTCCAATATGCTCTATCATTACCCTCAGTTTCACTGGATTTTCCTCAAACTTTCCCACTCTGCTATCAGACTGACCATCCTTGTGGGTGTCTTCCAACCCAGAATCACAGAATAAGCTGAGCTGGAAAAGGACCCATAGGATCACCAGAGTCCAACTCCTGGCCCTGTGCAGGACACCCCAGAGTCACACCAGCTTCCCCTCGACTATGGTCCAAACCCAAAGGCTTCTTAAACTCTGTCAGGCTGCTGCTGTGACCATTTCCCCGGGGAGCCTGTTCCAGTGCTCAACCACCCTCTGGAGAAAGAACCTTTTCCTGATATCCAGCCTAAACCTCCCCTAAAAATATTCTATTATTCTCTCCCATCCCAAATCAATTGGAAAAAAAACACTGGTACATCTGGTACATTACTTCTAATACTTAAACCTTAAAAATAATTCTCTTTTCCAAGTTTTTAATTTGTTCAAATTGTGCAAGAATAATGCAAAATACTTGCAGGTTTTTTTACCAAAGATAAGAATAAGTTAAGACAAAACAAGGTATCTTCAAATTTTTTTCAGTAATCTCAAGAGATGTGACAAGTCTGTCTGGTTCAACATAACCTAAAGTTAAAATAGCAATAGGGATATGGAAATAGGCAGAATCCAGTCCTTTGAAATAATAGACAAAATGCTACAAAATTATATTAGTCATTTCTTGACCAATATTTTTGGTTTTAGGTTTGTAACAAATAACATTAAGGAAAATCTTGCTACTCCCTGGAGGCCCCTAGGTGTTCTTTCCTCACTCATTAGTTCTATTGAGCACAAGAAATTAAATCTATATTGCAACATTTACCTACTACTGGTATTTTACTCAGCAGGTCTCTCCCTGCTGAGCTGCTGTACTGCTGATTATCTGTTAACTGATTCTAGCCCTGTACAAAGGCAGTAAGACATCACCTAAACCTACCAGCTACACTACTTTCCAGGAATAAGGAGGACAACTAACACGGTATTGCTTATATCCCAGTCTGTAGGTGCTCATCTGCACGCCATAGCTTTTGCTTGAAAGAGGTGACAAATAAACCCCATATTGTCAGGATGCCTTCTAGGAAACCACATGAATAGCTCTACACTGAGCTGCATCACTCAGCACCTTGTAAAACCAACTGCATGCACAGAGCAGGGGTTTTGGTTCATTTCTGCCTGAAATGCTCCCCAAAAGTACATTTTAGTGATCAGCAGGGGCTGGTTTGGTTTTCATGAAGCATCAGTAACCTAAAGGGACGTTGGATTAAGTGACAAGCAGCTGTGTTTCCAAATACTAACCACTGTGAGCCAAATCAGTGGGACACTGACACACCATTCAAGTATTTCCTCTTATTTTTAGTACATGGATGACATTATGCACTTGCCTTCCACTGAGCCACTCACCATCCCTCCTGCTCCATCACACACAGAGCACCCCAGGCAGCTGGTGAGCTTGTGCCAGTGATCAGCTGCAGAATACACAGCATGACCTTCACTGGAGCTGTTATGCAATGCTCCAATTTCCCTGTCATGGTAATGAGAATCTTCTCCTATAATCTGGTATTTTTGTCATGTTGTTTTCTCCCTATCCTGCATGTTCAAGCTGCCAAGCAACAACGGGATGGCAAGATTATTTGTCCATGTTTTATGACAGGTCAGGTGGCACCTTTTTTAACTGTGCCCAAGAGCCACTGCTTTGTAGGGTCAAAAGGATCATGATCCTGCAGAACAGCTTCACACTTGTGAAATAACTACTTACCTGTCCTGTGTCTTAGAGCCTTGGTAATGTATTTATTTCAATTTGTTACAGGAGGCAATGAAACCTTTTGGTTAGAAACCTTCAAGATTTCAAGAAGACAAATATGCCCTTAAACATTTGATTCCTAGAGAAATTCCACTGGGCTTTGAAGTGGCCAATTTAAAAAAGGTTGGACATTTCATCCATAGTCAGGTTTTCTATGCACTTCTTTTAAGAATTTAGTTTCTCTCTTGCAAGTTTACCCATTATTCTTACAAAGTTGTCTGCACAGTTTTATTGGCAGTTCAGTATTTGAACCAATATCATTGCTAGTTAACAGGCAAGAGGAAAACTGAATAATATATTGCCTTAATTATAAAATATGGTTTGGTAAAAACAAGACAGGTCTGTTCAGTTACATTAAGAACTTGGCACACTCACCCCATTCCTTTTCTTAATCCTGTTCCTGCAGGGCACACACATATAGAGTTGTAGTGACAATCTTATCATTGTTCTGTTTGACAAGTAGGTTAGCCTACATCAGACTTAAAGGGTCCAATATTTTAAACATACCTCTCTATCTAAGCAAGTATATTTTTTTACCAATATCCCATAATTCTAAGATTTCATTAAAAGGTTTGACCTTTCCCCACTGGTCTTCTTATGAATGCCATAACAAGTAGCTTTAAAAATTGGCAATAATATTGATTTCTTAATGTGAAAATTGGAGTACTAATCTGCATATTTCCTCACCCCTCGAAGCTGAGTCCATGTTCAAACCCATTCAAAATACTTAATCCTGCAATCTTTTCCTTTACATTCTATACCTAATTGTTTTACGACTGTTGTTTCTTAGTTTTGGTAATTTCCATTCCTTTTTACTCTTACATTTGAAAGAGTTATTTTACGTTTTACTATCCCTTTCCCTGATATCTCTTGTCTGTTTTCCATATTTTAACAGTAACTTAACCATGGTGTATCTCCCAGATGTTTGCTACCTCACTAGAAAATTGTCTCCCTGCCTCAGAAGGGAGGAGAATTTATGGAGGAAGTACAGCTCATGGAAACACACATGGCAAAATATTCCTGAAGTACCACCCTGAACAGGCGATGACAAGAGATGTATTTTTGGATAGGGTCTTTAAACATCAGAAACATCCTGATTAAAAGGTTCTCATATTCAGGGACTTGAAGAACACAGACAGCCACCAAAAAGTACCATTGAGTACTCTTACTTGTACTCAAGAGCTATAAACCTGTGAAGGGCTTAACAGCAGACACTGAGAAAGGACAGAAAAGGAATCTCTACACAGAAAAGGAATCATCTTAAATTAGAGTTTATTGTCAGGCTCTGTAAAGGCACATCAATTCTGTAGCTAGCCCACAAGGATATCCTTCACCCAAATATAGGAGCATAGCTTCACACGCTTGATCAGCTAACTGCTCTGCTTTCATTTTTCTTGAGTTTTATTGGCTGTTCAATACCACAATGTCACATTGCAAGGGCAATTCCCTGCTGAGTTCCTGCTGAGGAAGAAGAGCCTTTGGTTTCCTCACATGAAGCTCTGCTGAGTAAAACATTTCTAGAATTCTCTTTTCCAAAACTTCTCATACAGTCATCAAGTGAACACAAAATGAGGTGTCACAAAGCCAAGGAACATGCTGATTTTAAGGTCTATGTTTTGGGTTCAACTCCTTATCTGCTGCAAACTTGACCTTGGCAGAAGACATTACACTGTCTCAGATCACCAAGAAAGATGAAATCCTTTTTCCTATGTGGCCATTTAGATTCATGTCTCTGCTTTAGATGCTGCTTACAGCCATTCACACAACTAAGAGATCATACTGACTCAAGAGTGGAAGTAATACTGCACTCATACTACAGTTCATCCTTAATGTTTTCTTCTAGTTGCAATCTTCAGACAAGCCACTCTTTCAGACATGTCCCTGAAAAAATACTTTGACCTTCTGAATTTTTCACATTCACTGCTGATTTGAAAATCAAAAATTCCCACAGTAAGTCTTTCTGTTGTCTAGGATGCTGCTTCATGCACCATAGCCACACGTTGGCCACTGCTTTATCATTTTTTTAGTCCATCTTATTGTAAAGCAGCCCACTGGCTCCATCAGCCCAGATCAATTTGAATTTCACCTTCTTTTCACCAGTAGGTATTTAAACACATCCTGCTTTGAATACATGAAGTCACAGTTCATTTCATGCTCCATTAACAGAACAGGTAAGCTGGTGGATTTACAAGATATACGCAAGTACAGAGGGCTATCCTAGCCAATGCTTTTGGTTACAGTTCCAATTGCATTCAGGTTCCTACTCCCTCTCCCCTTTTCTCCCCACAGAAAGTGCTGCAAATAGCAATTATGCCAATCGGGCATTCTCACATGCAGCTCATGCTACGTGATACCTGTACACCATTTGAACAATATTATTATGACTAGTCACAACCTGCTCCCTTGCTCTTCTTCTGCTGTTTAATGCAGTATGAAAAGATAAATATTTCAGCACACTTTATGCCATACTGACTGTTAGTCCACTTAAATTTCTACCAACTTCCCTCTGACTTGACACAAGTTGTAGAATTACTTTAATGACTTAATATGCACCCTATATCCTATAACCACGGGCATACAAAGTAAGTTGATAGGTAGGGGTCTCTACCATCAAGTAATTCCACTTTTTTCAGTGTGCAGCATGGCATGCAACAGGACTGTATCAGCATAACATAGAATTAAGTGCTATGAACACAGTCTTGGTGAAAAGAAAGCACTGTGACAGAATATTCCCCTTCAAGTTATATCTTTATTTTCTTGATTACAAGGATCTCTGCTGGAGCCAACAGCTGTAAGTCATACCTCTAAAACAGATAAACATTGTTATTTTTTGCTTTCCATTTTAACCTTCCTGATGCACAGCCTCCTGTTCACTAGAGATAGAAATACTGATTAGTTAGCTGCTATATTTCTTTTTAATACTTTCCATAAAGGACATTTATTAGCCAGCTGAATATCAATATGGCAATACCTTTTCCTAGATTCCCACAGCCTGAAAAATAGGATTTGGCTTCTGTCACTATGGATGTTCAAGCTGTGTAAATGTTAACAGCCTAGAGAATTCTAGTAAAAATGAATGGATTGGACTGTCTTTCTGTCACCATTTTTTTTTATTTATTGGTCCTGTGACATATTGGGACCTTGCTGCTGGTGTTTAAGTAACTGTCTAACCACAAGGAAGATAACCACATCCTCATCTTCCAGCTTTACCTCTGGAACAAGGCTTGCAGCTGAGTGCCTGTTGAATCCTTGCTGTATTAGCACAGGTACTGAAACACACTGTTATCCCTCACAGGGCAAACACCTTTCAGGAAGCATCTTTTGAAGTGAGATAATGACTCATTCAGGTAGCTAATGAAAAAGCTTTGCATGAAGTATGTCTATTCTGTACTATGACAATTTACCCAATTCTAAGATTGGGTGTGTCCCATCCTGACTGTTCCTAGACATCTCTTCTGTCTCTGAGATCAGTGGGTATTTAAGAAGATATAATCTGCTTCACTAGTAACAAAGTGACGTGTTCCTCCTCCATATATTCTTCCTCAAAAGAAAAGGTTAATATGTGACTATTGTACACTGAATAGAACTATGGAGAGAGACTCTTCTTCTCTAGCTTTTCAAAAATATCTCAATTATTCAAGTTTCATTCCCTTCATTCCTAACAAATGATAGATATGCTTTCAAGACAGGGTCAAAAATCACAAATAAAAGCATTTCAAATAACTTCCACTGCTCCAAAATTCCCCACTTGCTTATTGCAGCTGCCAGCACCACAGAAGACTACATCCTTTACTTTGTAAGGTTTGTAGGTACTTCTCTATTAAATGTCCACAACTGATGCCAGGAAAACAAGTTAATTGTATAAAGAAGCTTTAACTTGTCTTAGTTCCTACTTGTCTCCTACTAGCTGGAGTGTTAGCAAGGTCAGCATTATTTTTTGCAAGTATAAGTCACACAGGCTATAAGTCACAATATAACCTAAGACATTTACAAGGCTATTTAAAGCTGTTCCCTTTAAATCGCTGATGTTTCACATCCCGAATAAGATTTTTTTTCTTACTATCACTTGTTTATTTTTAATTTTTCTGTCATAGAAGTAACCCAAAAGGAACTTAATGAGTCCGTAAAGTAAACTCACTGCCATAAACTGTCTCATTTGCATATCTTCAAGCTCCCCCATTTTATCTTCATCTAGTATTCACCAATATGCAATATACCTTCTTGAGATCTTCATTACAACTTAACCACGCAAACTTTCTTCATTAGGCTTGAAATATGAGCCAAATCTCTTAGTCGTCTTCAAGTTATGCTTGTGATAGACAAGGCTGCTTAGTGATACTCTTCTTCCTTTCTGATAAATTTGAAAAGCTTGGATTCCTTTTTACACCTCAGATGAGCCTTCACTCCTAATTTCTTGCACCATGTAACTTTTTTCTACAAGACTAAACTGACTAAATTCCTTCCTCTCCCTTTCTCATTTCTAACACCATGAGCATTTATCAGAAGGGCCCTGTTTATTTCAGCAGAAAATTTGGGCATTCTGTGCTGGGTATATCAAGAACTCACTAAGAAACAGAACAACCCCAAAATATATTAGATGTGGCACTCAGTGCCGTGGTTTAGCTGATGAGGAGGTGTTAGGCTATAGGCTGGACTTTGTGATCTCAAAGTTTTTTTCCAACCTGATATATTCTGTGAGCCTGTATAGGAGATATGTCTATATTTAGATTCCCTCTTACCAGAGGTACACTACCACCCCATACTGAAGCTTGAAGGCATTATCCTCTTTTTTCTATAGTTACTTCTGCAACTGAAATGTGGAAGTGGTAAAGGTTAGACAGACTAGCACAGAACCAGCTCCTACATTTTGATTAGCAGAAGAAAAGCAGCGACTTTTTCTACTAAGCAACTGATTATTTTAACCTCGCTTTACCTCCTGTGTTTAGGAATATTGATTGTTTCAAATAATTTCTAGGCATGACACAAATGCCATGTTATTGGCAGGAAGCTGTCTCGAGCTGCACAGTCATACAGAGCCTTTGGTGACTCACCACATAATTTCTCAGCAATCAGCACTGTGTGTTGAAAACACCTTGCACTAATGCAGCCAACCTTCAGTTACACACAGCAGAAACAGAAGCCCAGCTTCTCCTTCTACTTTTATGGTCAGATCTTAATTTCCTCTTACACTTCACTTAATCTTTCACAAGGAGTTTTTAAGTCAGCCAAGAGTAAGCAATTCTATCTGCAGATATGACAGATAGCTGCAATGTCTAGTACAATATATTGATATTACAGAGCAAAGGCTAGACTGAATTTCTTCTTCCTGCCCTATAGTGTCTGTGTATTAATAGAGGCACATCTCCTGCTTTCAACAAAATATGACCAACAACTTCCCTTTAAAATTCTGCTAGACAAACCAGGAAAGGAAAAAACTCCTACACAAGTCATTATCCTTCAACATCGTTTTGCTGTTTAAATTCTAGGCAAATAGGGTAACAAATTCTTGTTTAGAGCTTTCTTTGGAGGAAGGACCCAATCCATGCCAAACACTATCAGGTATGAAAAGATTAATTTACACTGATCTGAATCTCCAAATGGTCACCCTTTTTCATTTAAAAAAAAGAAAAAAAAATGAATGAACAAAGTTCAGACTCTGCTAGTGGAAGGACCGTCAAAATGATCCTCCACGTCATCCCCGTACAGGCCACCAGTTATTACCGCGATGCCTGTTATTACGGCTTATCCCGGCTTATCAGCCGAAGACGCAGAATTAATGAGAGCTGGAGTCCGAGCTGTGTTCAGAGCAAAGGGCGGAAAAGGGGGGAAACCCCTTTCGTTTAATTCTTATATACACTTTTAGAAATCACAGATCATTGGAGAAAGTTAACACTTCCGTCTCTAACTATATTGGTTACAAGAAGTGTCCGTCAAAAGGATCTGTGTCCGTGGGAAAGGAATGTAAAAAGATAATTTTTACAACAACATAGCTATGTTTACAGAAATCGTCCTTGAGACTGTCTAACAGAGAAAACTAGCTATTTACAGTGAAAAATGGGCAACAAAATGGTACATTCAATTAAAATGAAGTGGCCAGTTTAAGTGACTAACCCACATGTGAGCCAGTAGTCCTTTGGGTACTGGTTGGGATCATGACCCAAACCACATGACCAGTAATGACAAAAAGCTTTTGTGCAAGAAAGAAAACTGGGTTATATTTTCAAATTGGTTCTGTGTGTCTGTTGGATCAGCAACCCCACATTCTCTGCTGTTCTCTTAGAAATGTGCCTTCGTATGGCAAATTTAATTTATTATCTTTACTATTTCAACCAGTTTTAGACTTTGCTATTTAGAGTACTCAGAATCTAGGCTACTTTTGGACAGAATGAATACATTTTTTACTTACCCAATACTTTTCAGACTTATCTAAGATATTTGTTTATCTTCCCACTTCTTCCTTTTCTTCTTTCATCCCAAACATGACACTTTGACCCTGTTGGTACAGCTGCTATTTCCGTGCCACATATTTTGCTTTATACCTAATTATTGACTGCTAGAAGTAGTATGTAATTGAAATTATGGAAGCAATAAATCAATTATAGAGACCAAAATCCAATGTTTTGTGTTCATGGATCTATCTGTGTATTAGTTTCACACTTGCCATTTTGTCTTGCTTCCATCTCTTTAATAATAGAAAAAAATAACATATATAGTATGATCTACACTGATCAGAATTAATAATGTACTTACAGCCTTAAGCACAGGCCCTACTTCAGCCACCAATACTTTCTCAAGTCTGTGTACAAACCACTGGATCCTGCATGCTTTCAACCTCTATAACTATATATTTTGAGCAAAGAAATGGAAATTATTTGAGAGAGAGCACATACCTGGTTTTCGGTTATGTGTTTTACAAAGTGCTATTGAAGCCACAGAAATACAACCTGTGTTTCCAGAGCTGTCAACTCCAGTCAAGAAGCAGGGTGATGGGATGTTGATCTGCTTTGGGGTTTTTTGTAGCTAAGACTTTTGTGAACAGTGTAGCATTTACTTGATCTCAGTTTGTACTTGGAAATGCAGCTTAATTGCAGATGAGATGTTCTGAAATAAAGAAGACACCTAAAACATTTCACAATAAAAATAGAAATACATAGCTGCATTGAGCTGTTTATACCCAGTATTAGTGAAACTGTCTTATTTCAAGCTCCTGAGAGGTGAAAGACATTTTATGGATCATATACTAAGTAAAAATTAAGTGGCTGAATTTTGAACACAAATTGTCTTTTGGTTCCAACACACTGTACATTTGTGACTTCTGTGTCCAAATTACCTTATTTCAGTTATCTAGCTATGAGCTGCACACAATTCTGGCCCCCCCAGTCCACTATTTTACTAAAGAATAGTCTCCTCCACAATTTAACAGAGTAAACGATTTAAACCAACACATTATGTAGCTCATAGAAAAAAATATTACAGAAAATTAAGTTAAAAATAAACAAAGATAGCTAAAACAAACAATCTTGCTTTATATCCAGAATGATACATCATTAATTGCCTTTTAATCATATTTGACTCTTGCTCAAAGTCACCTTTGTTTAGCTATCTCTGTCAGGCCCATATTCAAGTTCACATAATTCCCATTATCATTCAACCCAAATTTAACACCTGTATTCTGTAGGATCAGACAGAGCTAAGCCAGCAAATTCCAGCTTTTTGATGATGTTTCATTAAGTATTTATTACTAGCATTACTTATGGGTTACTGTTTCATGAAAAGAAAAAAATTATTGTAGTTCCATTACCAGGACTATCAGAGAATATAATAAAATAGCAGATTAAAATTATGAGGAAACAATTGTACACCACAACAGGTACTAAGCCAATTATGTCAGAGAGAAAAATTACAAGCAAGTGGTTTGTGAAACTACTTTTCCTGAACAACATTTTGCTCTATAGATTCTCATCTATCTTTTTTGGGTTTTTTATAGCTCTTCTGCCACACTTTGTACTAAAAATGCACACAAAAAAAAAAAAGCAAAACAGAAGTTTTCAGAGTTGGGGTTTTTCCTCTTTCCCTGAAGTGCATTTAAATACACTTTTTAAGACTAAAATATTCTAAAACTTTATGTAGGGCTATTGCCAGTATATTTAGTTCATTAATTATTTTCATTATCACAGGTATTCTTTTATCACTTGGGGTGCCTATACACCACAGAACACTTATCACTACATGTTTAATCAGGGAAAAAAATAAAATTTGCTTACTCCTAACGTGTCAGAGATGCATGTTTCTCAGTGTTTCTTTTCATTAGATGTTTTGTTTTGCAAATCAATTTCTTTTGTTCTTTAGCAATTCCTCAAGTGCAGGTATTTTGAGTAATGTTAAGCTCTAGCAGCACCAGCAGAGTGATCTGATGGCCCTACGATTTTTTGTTAATTCAGAGCAGCAATACAATCTCCCACCAGTTGAAGCCGTACATTCATTTCCATCAATTCCACCCAAGTGGAACCAAAAGCTTTTTGCTGTATGCTCTCTTGAATGAGCAGGTTCCCAATCAGTATAGAATTTTACTTGCTTAGAAAGCTGATGCTTGCACTCTGCATTTTCAGTCATGTGAACAACAGTCAAACTGAAGTTAAACTAAAAGCAAGGATAACCAGGTTTTGGGAATATAAGGTGGTTGCAGCATTCAACTGGTCATCATTTCCAATGATGTGCTGGAAGCTGGTTAAGTGACCTTTACTTGTAATGACACAGGCTGAAGGTAATTCTGTTTGTATCATGGCATTTTTAATTTTTTTTTTTTAAGGTGAAGACTTAGACTGTGATGGCTGTTAACCACTGAATGCTGATTATCCCTAATGCTCCTTGGCTGTACCCTTTTTGTTGCAAAATGCCACAGTCCTTAAATAGGTCTGACTGTGTTTCTGTTTAATTTTACTATCCAGATGGATGGTATAGAGGGAACACAGATCTTGCCGATTATTTTAAAGCATTTCAAGGAATGAGACTAATCATAGCGTAAGCCATATGCCATAGCTATTTTATACCTCTGGGTGTTGAACACACAATTAAAAAGTTTGGGAAAAATTTGGTTTATAGACCCTTCCTTGTGATATGTGACTCTGAAATCTCATTGTTTATGTTTTAGTCTTCTTACTATTCACTTCCATTTCTTCAAGTCCATTTCCCCAATATTAGAGTGACACTATGCTTTTATTCCCTTAACTGTTTACTGCACGAGGCATGGATAAAAACAATTTGCCCTGGTCTTAGAAAAAAGAGGAAAAGTAAGTTCTTTCAAATATCAGGTTAGGATGGAGTTTTTTTGCTGCTGGTTTTTCTGTGTTTGGGGTTTTGGGTTTGTTTTCTGGTGTTTTTTTGTTTGGTTTTTTTTAGTTTGGAGGGGCAGTGTTGTTTCAAGCTAGGTAAGATTCGATGGGATGTTAGAACTTTTACTTTCCCAATGCCTGTACTTCCTGAACTTAAACTCTGTGAGAATTTGGGAAATTTTCATTAAAATACTATTTGAGTTTTCCCTCTATTTGCCTGCATTTAAAGTTTGGCCTGCCTTTTCAGTGTGTAGGTTATTAGGTAGAATTGCATTATATCCTTTAGCATCTTCTGAAAAAAAGTCAATAACAAAAAAGGAAGAATTTTATGAGTATTGCAATGTGTCAGAGACCAGTGACTCCTTATTCCTCTGCCTGATGGATAAAATCTCATTGTGAAGGCCACAAACCACTCTATATATGACTTACCCTAGTGGTTCATTTCCTCCAATGTAAATATGTATGTTGGGCTAGGCTCCTCTTTGGCTTAACTTAGCTGAGGCACAAAGGAAAATTAAAAAATCTACCTTGATCTCAGAGAGAGTCTCAAAACGTTCAGACTGGCTTTTCTACAGCAAGAGAGCAATTCTTTCATTTGTCTCACCTAGGGAGATCTGTTCCTCTGAGGTCCCAATCATTTTCTTAATTATGTGAACAGACAGCAGCCTTAAAACATGTCCCAATTACCTCAGCAAAGATTTGGCTGTCAAGGAGTGAGACTAAAGAGAAACATTAAAACAAAATAGTTCTGATTAGAGGCCTCCTTTATAACACTGTCAAGGATGTGGCACAAGTGTTGAACAACACAAGGTGATTCATGAAGCAAAAATAGCACTTTCAAGTTATCACTACACACTAAATTTCTTGATTGACAGAGGTAGTTAAGTCAGGTTTATATTGCTGACAAACCAAAAGTCATATCAATAACCATCACTTTGGAAGGTTATCAAGCTCCTTCATGGTAAATTTCTAGCCTCAAATGTCATCAGTTTTGGGGATCCTCCCTCCCTTTCTAACCAGTTATGTTAGGGAGTTCTAGAGTGACTCTACCTTACCCCTTATTCATTCCAGCTCCTCCACTCTTCTGTCCACAGAAATCCCACCTTTTTCAACCCTTTTACTCCTGTGCTCATTCAGAAGAAATATTTCCCAAGTCTGTGCACCTCACACATGTCAGCATTCAAAGCTGGTAAATAAAGACACCTTTTTTTTTCTGGCATTTGTCTAATTATGGCCTGACTTTCTATAACTTTTCTACTTGAATTACATGATAGAAAAGAATTGAAGAACACTAAATTAGGATAACTGACAAGTGGCACTGAAGCTCTTCACGCAAAGTACTTAGAAAAGAAAAAGATAAGAATAAAAATGTTTTAACAATTACTCTTGAAGTCCCCTATCACAATCTACTGTGGCCATTTTCCTTCTAGTAGTTCAACAACAAGAAACATATCTACACGTCACACACCTTAAGTGAGATATAGGCTTAACTAAGAACCTCTATTCTCCACCATATGGAATTCAGGATGGTTTTAGGAACATAACAGTAATACAGGTTGGCACTTTAAAATCAATTTCACCTTAAAAGTGTTGGACTTCTTTGTTGAATTCTAGAGGCATGGCTTTGCCTCTAAGTCATTCTTTCCAATGAACCAATCTGTTGAACTGTCACATTCAGTTTCTACATAGAGTACCAACTTAAAAGTCCTTGCCTGTAAGCTGAAACATTAAGCCAATTTTGAAGGATCAGCAAGCAAAAATTATAGCTATTTATTTGTTCTGTGTACTGTGGTGTATTTCCAGTCATAGTATCAAGGTATTTCCCATATCTTGACAATAGCAAATCAATGCTGCTTTGTTACCTGTGCCTGTCGGTCATCAGCAGTACAATGCCAGGTTTCAATAGCTAAGGTTTTGGATGCCCTTCAAGGCTTAAAATATTTTTGAGGTCTTAAACTCAAAGCCTGTCTAAGCATCACAATTCCTCCTGGTTTTTTATTTCTATATGCTGTTGACTTCAGCTGCTTCACATTTCCTCCTCTATGTGCAAAATGACAACAAGGACTAACCCATACTCCTCCCCTGTCACCCTCCCTGAGCTGCAGCCCAGGACTCCCACCATTCAGAGCCACACAGCACTTGATACCTGCAAATTGCCACTACAAATAATTATTTAAAAGAAACATCATTTATACCCTGTCTTAATTCAAGTTTTTGACAAGCCCTGGAAAGACACTATCAGCTACTTCTGTAGAGAAATCTCTAAGAAAAAGAAGGGAGACAAAATAAAGTACAGCTATCTTATCTATGGTCCTAAAGAAGGAAAAAACCTCTCCTGAAGGGACTAATAAAAATGTAAGGCCCATGAGAAACTATTGGCAGCTAAAAGACTGAGATATTTTCTAGTCAATTATCCAGCTTAAAACATGATTGAAGCATTCACAATGATAGATTACAATTCAGTAACCAGGTATTTTATATCAGTTTGCATGAGTTAGTTGATCTCAGCACAGCAATAAGCAAGTCTTGGTACCGGAACTGCAGCTCACAAAGTCAAGAATCAGACTAGTGCACTTTTAAACCCACTGACTGTATGCAAAAGTCTAAAATAGCAAAAAAACATTCAGCAGCAGTAGCTGGACAGGAGGACTCTAAAGGTGTAAAGCTACAGAAATTGAATGACGGGTTCAGCTGATTACATTTAATTTAGAAGAGGTTACGTGAAGAATTTTTGCCTTATTGAAAATCAGTGAGCTTTTACAGTAGACTTTGTTTCTCAGGAAGATAAGGTCAGCCTTTCAAGACTGTTAAGACCAGTTCAGATACAAGTAGCAGTTCCCTTTCACTCCATTTCTACTACTCTCCAATTTCTGAGACTATAATATCCTACATTTTTAAAGCACTCTTCTGTAGCCTTCCAATCTTTTATTGAGATACTGGACCAATTTTCAAGTTTCATTTGATGGTAGCCCTATTTCTTGTGTCAGAAACCCACACCTATCTTGTACATTTCATCAGGGATTTTAAAGTCTATTATGCCTTGTCTGTTATCTCCTTCCTGCATTGAGAAAATCTCTTATATAGAAGACTTTCCACATTGTATGTCATTCCATGGTTAGTGATTCATCCTGTAAAAATTAACATTACTTTTAAATGAACTATATTTCTATGACAAGCAGAGGTACAGGACTGGGGTTTTATATAAGCATCACTTCTTTTTTTCCCAACTATGCAATGCATAGGTCTCTAGTAGGCAGGGCAGTTCAGACACCATGTATTATCTGAGAATAGCAGGAAGCAGGACTGTATATTCTCCCTCTGACTACACTGTTGTAAATATAAACACAGAGCACTGCCCATTCAGAAATTTAAAAATGAAGAGGTTTTTTTGTTTGTTTGTTTTTGTTCATTCTGGACCACCATCAGAGACCAGCAATGAGCCTCATTAATAACTCTGCTGTTATACCCCCACCTTTTCCCTTCAGAGGAGCTCTTTCCTGAGATTCTGAAACAATTTTTGACAAGTTTTGTTTCCCTGCAAAGGGACAAATTCTACAAGACTTAAGAGCTAAACTGACTTCACCAGCTTTAAAAAATAATTAGGTCAACTGTTACTGTACTCCTCATCTGACAACTCTAAAGATTTACATCTTAAATAAATGGAAATTTAATATTTACATCCTCTCCTAAAATAAGGAGCCATTGTGTAGAACAAGTGGGTCATAAAAGGGGTCAACAAAATGGACACCACCCTGGAACATAGTTCTGCAAATTATTTTGGGAATAAATCAATATTATATATCAATGCAAAAAAAAACCAAACCAAACAAACCCAACAAAAAACACAACTGTCTCCACTAAAAATGTGGGTTAAATATACTTCCCTCTCCTTAACCTCTATCTAGGTAAATGATTCAGAGCTGAGCCTGCTGGTTGTTATACAACCATTTTACAGCAATGGTAAACCTCCAATGGTAAAATCTGTCTTCAAGTCATGCTTCATTGATGATATTACAGCTGAAGCTGTCCTTCAATTAATTTTTCCAAGTCTTCAGACTTCAGGCCTATTTCAGATTTTCTCCAACATGTATTTCAGCAAATACTTGCTGTGAATTCTTTCCTTGACTCCACCTATATTTTGTTTACTCTTCCAAAATCACTAAGGAGCAGTTAACAGATTCTTTCACACCTTTCCACAACTAAAAAGCCTTTCTTGGTGTCAAATGAAACTTTTAAGGCTCCAACAAAACAAAATCAAACTAATAAATTATTTGTTTCTGTTAGGGAGGGTTCCTAGCACCTCTGGACTATCATAGGGCCTCCTGTAAGCCGAAAGAGTGCACTCCCAAAAGCTAGTCCATGTACTGTTTTACAATTTAGTTGCAGCATACTAGTTGCAGCCTTGGAAGTTCTGCCTAATTCTCACACTCTAGCTGTATTTCAAGGACAAATAAGCTAATAATAAATTCTCATAAAAAATCGCCACACAGGATTTTTTCCATTCATTTCCCTTGCAATTTCATCAATTTCATTATCTGTCAAAGCAAGCCATAATAGCTATACAGACAAAAGCATATAAGTAATGGCTGTTAAGATATATAAAAATAAAATCTGACACCATTCTTTTTTACCCCCCTTCAGAAAACTGTATGAAGTATTGGCTTCTAACTGAAAAAAAAAAACCCAACAAAACAAAGTCTCCAACACTGCAATTGCAGTTAGGTGTATAACACCATCTGCCCATTTCAAAATAGAAAAGCATCAATTTTTTCATTATTTGTCACTTATGGGATAAAAACCTAGCAGCTATTCCTACATATGTGATAACAATTTACATCATTTAAAGGACTTGAAAAGAAGATAAACTTTCATGGTTAAGTCATATAATTGTTTATGTTCTTACGAATTCTTTCCAATACTGGATAAATACCTCTCAGAAACTCCAAATCAGTTATAGAGTTTTTGTCCAAAAGTCACTGAAGGGGATAATCTGTTTTCAAAGATACTAAGGAAGTACACAGATGTCCAGATACCTACATGCCAACATTTTAATTTTGGGGTTTTTTTGTTCAAAAAATGGCAACATGCTTGATTAACTGGGTTACTTTTTATGACCAATTTATTGTAACCATTCTGGCTCTTGACAAAAGGATAATATTGCACCCTTTACATTACAGAGTAAAATGTAGAAGTTGACTTTATCCATCAGACTTATTTTTTCTTTGTGAAGCTTTGGTAGCTTAAGATTCTTTTAAGAATATAATGCAGATAAGCACTGAAGTAGTTCAGAGGAGCAATGACAGCAGTGAGTAAGTAACAACTGAGTTTTCATTACACTGAAAGTTAAACTGCATGCTTAAATTTTCTGCATCTGTGGATACGAGCTCAGAGCTGCTATATTGGTATAATCAGTAAATGTAACAGAAAAAAGACAACACAAAGGGTAGACACCACATACTCCACAACTAATCTCAAATGAAATGTCAGTATTCAGCAACACTGAAAAGTTGTGATTCGTGAAGACAAACAGGAAGGCAAGGTAGGATAACTATATCCTATAATACTTCACACAAGTTCATGAAATTCAAGTTCAAGCAAATTAAACCCATTTGAAAAAAATTCAACTACTTGTCTATCCACAAACTAAAAGAAGAGATACTTATATTTATACCACTATCAGGAATTGCTAATTTTCAGAAGTGATAGAAGAAACAGATTTTTTAATTGAATTGCTACACTGGGACAAAACTTCTGTATTGTCTGTGCATCCACTTTTTGCTGAAAAAGCAAATTTGATAGCTGAAATGCATCTCCAAGGAACATGATGGAATATAAAGTGTGTTTACTTGATATCAAGCACATGGTACATCTTGCCTCATTTCAGTCTTCTAACAATAGGAAATGCCTATAACCCTGCAAGAAAATACTACATCAGTTTAAAATGCATTAGCAATCCAAGTGTACGCTATTAAAAGTATGATCTAACCACTTCAAAGCAGGTAAAACCATGCTTAAATGATCAGTTTCTAACCTAAGGTCAACTAAGACAATTCTGGTTCCAAAGCACTGGTTAAATTGTTTAAATGACTTAATACTAAATGATTTGCTTCCTCTTCAGATAGGAAAAGGAGAGTTATTACACAGCACAGACTCTGACTATTGAACTATGCTTCATTCCCTTGCAAGAAGTGATGGAAAGAGGAGGATAGGTTGGGAAACAGCACGCAGCTCTACAAAAAACAGAGGAGTCCAGCATCATGACGAGCCCGTGCTGGCAGCCAGGGGCCAGGGGTGGGGTCAGAGCGACCTGAGGGAAGGGGTGCAGTTACACACTCCAGCAAGGACTGCTTCAGGCTCAGGCCAGAGCAACCAAGAGAGTTGTACAAGATGACAGGACAGTATGTCCCAGAGACTTTTACAACTCCCCTGCCCTTGTGTCTAATCAGCTTCTTGGAGACAGACCTGGCAAGGACAGCAGGTAGCTGACAGTGCAACACTGCCCTCCAAAGCATTGCACACACAAACCACTGGATCCTGTTGCCTGTAGATTCTCTCCAGTTAGATTGCCACCTCTAGCAAACTAAGTGGATCTTACCATCTGGGTGGTGATGGTTCTAGCTATAAAATTGCAGCTTGAGTTTCAGAGCTGCATAAGGAATGCCAGTGTGGACATTACATAAAATCAATCCGACACTGTTGGTGACATTTTTCTCCCTAGCAGCTTAAGTTTTACCTGATATATTATGGCAAAGGAACCAGCAAGTTACAAGAGACCTTTGAGTCTTGTTCAACAGTGCTTATATTTCCTCCTAATACAAGCTTCCTCCATGTCTCTGTTCTTAAAACCCCCTCCTAACTAGCATGACTGAACATGGGGTATAGTCGCCAAGAGGCTCACAAGAGGCACTTGTTTGTGTCTCGCCAGGCTGTTGGGAGACTGCATAGATCAATCAGTACATGTTCTTCTACTGAAGCGAATGGTCATTTACTGAATTCCACAGGAGTGCCTTGGCTAAACCTAAAAAGTAGTCCTGTATTGCTTTCCATGTAAAGGTACTGCTTTGTGTTTTGCTAAAGCTTCTCAAAAACATAAAAAAACCCCAAACCATGGTATGATGACTTCTGCTCAAATGCTAATGTCTCTAAAATCTGATTGCAAATCCAAAATATTCCCACAGATACAGTCTTGCCAATCACACAGCCGAGGTCACTTAAGACATCAAGAGTAGAATAAAATTCTGATTTTAGTATCAGCAGTTCCTCTTAAACAAGGTGTTAGTTTAAATGAAGGCTGCCTAGGTTGGCAGAGATTAAATGCTCTACACCAGAGTGTCTTGGTTTTGAAAGACAGGTGTCTGCTGAGAGAGGCTGAACCCTCCCTTAGGACAGAGAATGTGATTTGCCCTCCCTCCAAATTATTTTAATTTTGAAATCAAGGGCTTTCAGGCAAAGATATGGGAAAAGTAATTACAGTTCTTTACTAGTATCTATAAACAAGCAATAACAATAATAACAACCATAAATGGAACCAGAAACCAATAGCAGATGACTTCCCCTTGCGGTGTAATCACGGCCGAAAAACAGCAGGGGGCGCTGTTGAACTCCTGGCCAGGCAGGGCGGTTGCGATGACTCCCGAGCGGCTGCAGGTGG